>OY723403.1:34492263-34822263 GCA_963210345.1 Inga oerstediana
CAGCAAAACTTTTCAAATGTAACACACAATTACACACTGCTCCAACCATTTATTTTTTTAATTAAAGGTGCATGTACTATCGGCCCAAAGTTACAAGCGGGATTGAATCCATGACCTCCCACTCAAAAGGAACTCTCATGTCACTAGACTATAAGGTCATTGGCTCTCCAACCACTTCTTAAAGCTTCACAAATACAACTTGCTTTAGTGGTTAATTAATGTCAGCCACTTTGATCTTCACTTTTGCATCTAACAAAATCAACACTATGATTTGAACCTACCATTTCTCAAGTTTAACCGTCCTATCAAATAATAAAAAGTGATTCAAGCATCACTCCCACATAGAGACTCCATTGAACTACGTACTGATTAGATAGGCATTAAATTTTCTTATTTCATTCAAGTTGAACAAATAAACTACTAAAACCAAATATCAAAATGAGCAATTTAGAGTCATCATTCCCTCACTAGCTTCAAATATCTTGTTTTCACTTAATTAATTAGGCACAATGTCAATTTTGTTAATCTCAAATAGTATTAGTAGCTATGAGTGCCTTTCAATCCACCTATAACCCTCTCTAAAATAGACACCACTACAAAAAAACGCATTTAACGTTCATTTTTTAGGCTTTTTAACATCTGAAAACAGTGGAACGTCTATGTGAGCGACATAGTTAAAAATGGCAATAATATCCGTAAAATAAAGGACGTCTAAAGGCCAGACTTTAGACGTCCCCATTTTAAAAAGGGACGTCTAAAGTGTGAGAGTCACCATTAAATAATTTCCATGGATACTATTAATTGCTAGACATTACATTTCTTAAGATTACAATAGTCAATTTGACCAAAATGAAGAACACATCAATCAACAATAATACTCAGAAAATTCTCATCTTTCTTTTCTTAATTAATTTTTGTTAAGCATTTTTTATTATACGCTAAGTTAAAATATCCCATGCAAGAGGCAGACTATTTTAGTTAGTTTTTTTTACCAGAGACTATTTTAGTTAGTTCAATATTGAGTGTGAAAGAATAATTTTGACCATTAATTATAAGTACAGAAGGAAAGCTTAGAGTGTTGATGAATCAAGAGAAGGATAACATGCGAAGGGAAACAGGGCAAGGACATGGTGTAAGGCTATAAAGCATATATAAATACTATAAGCATATATAAATAGAGATGAGGGAGACAGTGGTGCAAGCTAACCTGTAGAAGGAGACAACCCACGGTGGTGAGAAGGAGGATGACGGTGGTGAGAGAGAGAGAGAGAGAGAGAGAGAGAGACGATAGTGTAATAGCCACAACAACGGTGACTACGACAACCTCAGAAGGTGGAACTCTCTTAGTAGGTAGCCACAACGGATGATAGAGATCGATGGATGAGAAGGAAGAGACAATAACATGAACGGAAGTGAAATGGTGAGCACTTTTTGGAGAAAGAAGAAAAAGAAGATGCAAAAAGGAGAAAGGAGAGAAAGAGAAGATGGAGAAATGAGAGAAAATCACGAAGTGTGTCAGTTGGGAAGAAATTGAACAAAAAAAATTTTGTTTTAACTACCTTTAGGCCAACGGGGGCCGCCTAATGCTGGGTTTAGGCATCCCCAATTGTACTTTAAAACTGGGGACGCATAATGTCTGACTCCCCTGACACACAGCCACATGCATTGGTCATGTCATGTGGCCGTGTGTCAGCCCTTACGCATCCCCAATATGATTGGGGATGCCTGAAGTTCTACTTTAGGCGTCCCAAGTTCCACAAGGGACGCCTAAAGTCACTCATACCGCCTCCTGGAGCATATTTTGACGTGAAATTAAATATTTTAAAAGACCTCATATGACCCAATTTTTGTTTAGGACGCCTAAAATGGACTTTAGGTGTCTCAATTCAAATTGGGGACGCCTAAACATACCCAATTCCCACTAATAATTATGAGAATGCAACCGCCTTTATTTTTAACTACCTTTTTTTAAAAAGAGATGTCCTTTAGGGTAGTAATATTTATATTTTATAGTAGTGATATAATGTTATATCTAGCTAGCAGTATTCCTCAAGAGGCAAAATAATTCTAATACACTCCTCAACAATTATATGGTGCCATTAGGGGTGTGTGTGTGTGTGTCTATCCTAATCGCAAATTAGATCAAAATATAATCCCATATTAATCTCATAAATTCTCTTTGTCAGGAAAAACCCTAAAGGGCGGTACGAGGGATTTGGATGGGGAGGGGAAAAGAGAGAAAATTTTTATGACTTGGATTTAAAAAAATTAGAGAATTGGGATTGAAATTTTTTAGTTAATTTTTCTTCCTCTTTTATTTTACATCTTATATTTATTAAAATTTTATAACCCTATTTCTCCAAATTTTTTGAATCCATCTCTTAAAAAAAAGTTTCCTCCCCTTCATTTCTCTCTTGCCAAACAGAACCTAATGGTCCCATTCACCTTTAATGGTGGCAACTCATCAAATGGACATAACAAAGTAAAATTAAGTAACGGAAACTAACATTAATTATAATTAATTAGTGAAAATAGCATCTAATCCACTAATAAGTTCATATTTCCTCTATTTTGCAAAACAAACTAGCCTCTGATGGCTTCAATCAATCTCATCTAAGAAAAGGAAAAATCTAATTCAGTCCAAACAACCGTCATTAACAAACATCGTTGCATGAAAATCTAATTTATATTTAGTACTCATTTCCCAACATGTTATCAACAATCAAATGAAACCAAACAAGGTAAAGTAGAAGAGGACTCCCTCTTTTTCCCCTCTTCTGTACTTTCAAATGCTCTTGATTGTTGCTATCAAAGCGGAACATATCATTAGGGCCTATAAAAGTCCTACAAAATCAAACAAACATAAAAACAACTCTACCAAAAAAAACAAAAAACAAAAGGGAATTGAACCACCAAAATCTTGGGTTGCCTCCCAGAAACTCTTGGTTTATAATAGTCAGCCTGACTATGCCATCAATTTAAGGAGGCTATGGCAAGCGGCGAACCATGGTTTGCTGGCCTACTTCACCACAATGATAATTCCTCAGTCTTCACCCATTTGATCTAAAACACTCTCATGTTCTCTCACCTTTAACTTTGACTGCACCTTTTGATAACGCAAAAACCGTTTTGAAAGGACCAGACCACCTTAACTTAAGCTTCCTAGGGAATAGCTGTTCACATTGAGTTGAATAAAAGCACCAATTGGCCTGGCTCAAAAGAGCCCTTCAATTTATGATTGTCATGTCATTTCTTTGTCAATTATTTATGTAGTTTTGTAAAATAATAGACCATTCATAATTATAAGGATAAGGGATATGGAACAGTTGTTTAGCCTTAGAAGTCAAAATGAAAGGCTAGGCTATTCTTTATACCCTTACTTATTCAAACTCAATTGTATCAATCCTATGTCATCAATGCTCAAGCCATTATTATTGTCAACCAACTTACAACCGAATATGGGAACCTGAAAGCTAATATAATCTAACTCCGAATACGTGAGCCCTTTAGCATATGTTATTTAATTGATTTTTTAAAGAAGGCTTTAATGTGCCTTATAAGCTTGGGCCTTTTTTTAACTCTCTGTTTCTCTCGTGTGTGTATATATTATTGTTATTATTGTTGTTTTTTTAAATTCCCTGTTTATTCTTATAATCATATTTTGAGTAAATTCTCTTTAATTATGGTTGTGATGTCATTTCTTTGTCCTTTATTTATGTAGTTTTGCAAAACAATAGACCATTCGTAATTATAAGGATAAGGGATATAGAACAGTTGCTTATCCTTAGAAGTCAAAATGAAAGGCTAGGTTATTCTTTATACCCTTACTTGTTCAAATTCAATTGTATCAATCCTATATCATCAATGCTCAAGCCATTATTATTGCCAACCCACTTGCAACCGAATATGGGAACCTGAAAGCTAATATAATCCAACTCCGAATACGTAAGCCCTTTAGCATATGTTTTTTAATTGATTTTTTAAAGAAGTCTTTAATGGGCCTTATGAGCTTGATTGTTTTTTTAACTCTCTATTTCTTTCATGTGTGTGTATATATTAGTGTTATTATTATTGTTTTTTTAAATTCCCCTTTTATTCTTATAATCATATTTTGAGTAAATTCTCTTTAATTATATGTTAAATTCCATTTATTATAAAATAATGCTTTTCTAATACTATTTAAATTTGAGAATAAAAATTAGCATGTTACAAACACTTCATCTTTTTCCCTTGTTTTGTACCCTCAAATAATCTTGATTGATGCTACCAAAGTGGAACACACCATTACGGCCTACAAAAATCCTACAAAAGCAAACAAAAACCAAAACAACTCTATCAAAGAAAACAAAATGGAAATTGAACCACTAAAACCTTGTGTTGCCTCTCATGAATCGCTTAAGTTTATAGTACTCAACTTCACTATCACTTCTACAGAATCGTAAATATATAATGCTAAATACTAAACGGTTATAACGAATCACAGTCATATATGTCAAGGTGGAGTTTGCAAAAAATATATATAACGACAACACTTAATGGTTAAATAGAAGAACCATTATATATTACGAGGTTGAATCTACAAAAACAAATACATAACGATTATAAAAAATAATCATAAAGTATGATTGTTAAATACTTGATGATAAAATATGATAATTGTTAACTATTTTAACCATGTGTATGATATGCAGAAACATGACGATTCTTCAGAAACAACTATCATGTAATACTTTCAAACAGTTTGTCTTCCTGACTTAAAAGTACCTTTTCATAACCCTCATTCGGCTTGACACCTAAGTACCTTTCCATATCCCTTTGTAACTACATTTGAAGTACACTTTCACTCTGTTTAAACTCATATTCCTTTTGCTTCTTATTACTTTTTTTATCAGCCTCCTCCTTCTCTCCTTTATCAGGTTAAGACGCCAAAAAGCTCTTTCATTCACCCTCCTTCTCCTCACTACAAAAAAAAAGGTATTTTGTAGCGGTGCACTTGTAGCAGTTATATTAAACCGCTACAAATTATAGTATTTGTAGCGGTTTTTACCTAAACCGCTACAAATTTGTAGCGGCAAGATTCTTTGTAGCGGTTTCCTACAAAAAACCGCTACAAATTTGGCGCGAAGTTAATGCACATAAACCGCTACAAAGTACCAAAGGTCAGAATTTTGTAGCGGTTTTGGGCAATAACCGCTACAGAATTTCAAGAGTCTCGACATTTGTAGCGGTTCTGGGCAATAACCGCTACAGAATTTCAAACGTTGTGAAGTTTTGTAGCGGTTATTGTAGAACCGCTACAAATTTAATTATTTGTAGCAGTTAGAGTAGCGGTTATTTTAATAACTGCTACTAATATCTGGCCTATTTAAACCTCCACGTCCTTCATTTCTCCTTTTGCTCGTTTTGTTTCCTGAGGTTTCTCTGAGTGATTTCTTCGAGATTTGAGCGTTCAGACGTCTCTATAGGAGTTTTTGCTCAATATTCGCACTTGAGGTACGTATATAACACGTATTTTTATTTATATTTGTATTTTTATTATATTTTTGCATAATAATGGACTAATTTTTTTTTTTAATTTGTACAGTTGATATGGCTTCAGGACAGGATAAGGGGAAGGCCCCTGAGGTCCCCAGACCGATTTTACGGGGTGGCAGCAGCCGGGCAGGGGGCAGAGGGAGGGGGCAGCGCGCAGGCAGGGCTACCGCGGCATCTCAGCCCATCCCCTCACAGGCACCGCAGACGATCCCACAGGCGACGACCGCAGCAGAGGTGCCTGAGGTGGAGAGGCCAGAGATTAGCGTTGAGGACTTCCTCAACGAGGAGGAGTTCGAGATCCCGATTGGGTTCAGGGAGATGGAGCAGTTCCTCGATGAGGAGGACGCTCGGGAGCAGAACAACCCACGAGGGTCGTCTTCGCGGTCCACTAGGTTTGAAGTGCAGGTCGAAGGTAAATTAATTTTTTAATTTAGTAAATTATTTATTTTAATTAGAAATGTTAACTTTGAATTATAATTTATCTAACGTGCAGTCAACTGTGCAGATGAGCAGGGGAACGTGTCGACGAGGAGGCTGGATGTGGCCGGTCTGTACAGCATGGACTGGTCCCTGCGAGTTATAGTGCCATGGAATGAGGGCACTGACCAGCCGATCCACAATGGGGGTCACCTGCTCAACCGCTTCCTGAGCAACCTGGGAGCGAATTGGATGCGGTTCCCCCTTCACTTCCCGACGTAGAGGCACATTCCGAAGGGGCCGAAGGACCAGGCTTGGGAGGAGGTGGTTCAGGTAATTAAAACTATTTAATTAATATTTTTTGTAATTAATTCTATTTAATTATTTTTTTCTAAATTATGGTTTTTATAATTATTGATATTTAAATGTATTTTTTTCAGCTGCGGTTTGCCGTCCGGGCCAACCGGAAGAGGTACGCCCTCGTGAAGATGGGCGACGCCTGAAGGAACAGGAGGAACCGTCTCTTCCACAGGGTGGATGGGGACGGGACGACGCCTCTGGAGCAGCTGATCGAGAGCGTCCCAGACGGCGTGCCGCCGAACGACTGGGCGCGTTTCGTCCAGTTCAGGAGGAGCCCTCAGGCGCAGGTAATGTATTTATTATATTTTTGATATATAATTTTGTAATTGTTAAATATTAAATTATAATTTCAATTTAATTTGCATTTAATTTTAAATTATAATACATTTAATTATTTGTTTTTCCAGGAGCTTTCTCAGAGGAACACCGAGATCCGGGCGCAGCAGACGATCCACCACACAGCAGGATCGAAGACCTTTGCTGTGACCTACAGCGAGCTGGTAACTTTTCAAAATATCACTTACTTTTAGCTGATTATTTCATAATACTAATTGTTTTGTAATTGTTTCAGGAGACAAAGCCACAGCAGGAGAACCGTCAGACGGACTATGCGGAGCTGTACGCCATCACACACAGACACCGTGACGGGACTGCGACCTCTTAGCAGGCAGAGGCAGCCATTGTAAGTAATTTTATTATTATATTTTTTATAAAACTAAGTTAATAATGAAAAATGGTAATTATTAATTGTTTCATAAAATGGCAGGAGCGGATGCAGCAGTCGCAGGCTGAGCTGCGACAGACCCAGCCTGAGGAGTCACAGGGGTCAGTGGACCCGACGGCTCCTTTGAAGGCGGGTCTGGCTCAGGCTGAGCACCCCGAACGCGTGCGGGGTATGGGGATAGGCGCCAGAACCAGCATGGTCTACGGCAGGAGCGCCGCCTCTGAGGCTGGCAGCTCTAGAGGGGTTAGACGTCGGAGGGACGAGTCTATTGACCAGCTGCGGTCAGATTTGGAGCAGACGCAGCATCAGATGGCGCAGCAGCAGCAGCAGATGCAGGTGCAGCAGCAGCAGTACCTGCAGATGCACGCTGATATGATGTACGCTCAGCAGACGCAGTGGCGTGAGATAGCGAACAACATGCTTGAGGGAGCATGGAGTCGCCTGTTCCCGGATGAGCAACATCCAGCGGTTCCCCCTGTCCCTCGCTACATCATCCCGAGTACTACTCCTCCTGCTACTGCTCCTCCTCCTGCTGATGACGATGGTGCGGTTCACTCTGCCCAGCGGCCCGATCCAGCGGCATCTGAGAGAGGCCCACCTGAGGGAGCACCAGAGGATCAGCCCCCAGCTCCTTAGTTTAGGACATTTTCTTTTGTTTAAACATTTGTAAATATTTATGAGTTTTTATTTCAGAATTTTCTTATTGTGTTTTATATAATTATATTTATATTATTAGATCGCGTTGAAATAATTTATGAATGATTTATATCTAAATTTTAAAAAAAATAAAGTATATATATATTTGTAGCGGTTTTAAGTTAAAACCGCTATAAATCTATATGTTTGTAGCGGTTATTAGTTTAAAACCGCTACAAATCTATATATTTGTAGCAGTTATAAACTAATAAACGCTACAAATGTATATATATATTTGTAGCGGTTTACCTTCAGAAACCGCTACGAATATATATGTTTGTAGCGGTTATCCACTAATAACCGCTACAAACACTCAAATCATTTGAATTTTGAAATTTGCCGCCTTTGTGCACATTTGTAGCGGTTATGTTATGTATAACCACTACAAATTAGAAAATTATTTTTATATTTAATGTCCAACGGCTTTAATATTAGTAGCATTTTAATATATATAACCGCTACTAATACTCAACAAGTACATTTTGAATTTCCCACCAATTAACGGCTTGAATATTAGTAATGGTTTTATATATATAACTGCTACAAAATTATAAACGTTGGAATTTCTGTAGCGGTTGGTGTAGCGGTTTAATAACCGCTACAAAATTATAAACGTTGGATTTTCAGAATATAAGGTTCTAGGTATTCGTCATTATTTTCTCACTCATCTTCTTCTCTATACTTTCTTCTCTCTCACTTGTAGCTATGGATAAATCATGGATAAGGTTGCCGCGCAATTCTCCTGAATATTTGTACGGATTAAACAGTTTCTTGGATTTCGCATTCACTCACGCCAGCTGTAACGGCAAGATCGTCTGTCCGTGTCGGAAATGCAAGTTCAAGAAGTGGCATGCACGAAATGTTGTGAAGGAACATTTGCTTGTGAAGCCTTTCCCTGAGGACTATACTTTCTGGGCAGTTCATGGTGAGAAGGTCGGCATTAGATATGACGATGCTCTTCCTCGAAGTTCTCAAGTAGGCGTTCAAGTAGATGAAGATGATCCTGTGAATGATGCTGTGCGTGATGCGTTTGGATTTCAAGGGGACAACTTCAACGAAGAAGTGCACGGCTCTGAGCCGGCTTTTATGGGGAATGAAGCAGCTCGGGATTTTTTCAGCTTGATGGATGAGGCAGATCGTCCTTTATATCAAGGTTGTCGCAAATATTCTAAATTATCTTTCTTGATCAAATTGTATCATATCAAGTGCTTGTGTGGGATCACAGATAAGGGAATGTCGATGTTGCTTGACTTATTACAAGATGCATTCCCCGACGCCTAGATTCCCACAACCTTCTACGAGGCCAAGAAGATTATCAACAGGTTGGGGTTGAATTATCAAAAGATTGATGCGTGCCCAAATGATTGTATGCTGTATTGGGGAGACAATTCCAGCAGGGAGACGTGTAAGAGATGTCACACATCGAGGTACAAGACAATTCGGAAGGGGAAAAAGCAGAAGAAGAAACCTGCAAAGATTCTCAGGTACTTCCCTTTGAAACCTCGTCTACAAAGATTATTTATGTCGTCTAAAACTGCTGAGCACATGAGGTGGCATGCCGTTGATAAAAACGAAGACGGTAAATTAAGACATCCGCGGGATGCAGCTGCTTGGAAAACGTTTGACAACGACTTTCCAGATTTTGCGACTGACCCCAGAAATGTTCGGCTTGCGTTAGCGACT
This sequence comes from Inga oerstediana, assembly GCA_963210345.1. NCBI lineage: Eukaryota > Viridiplantae > Streptophyta > Magnoliopsida > Fabales > Fabaceae > Inga > Inga oerstediana. The sequence continues at coordinate 34,501,679 of OY723403.1, forward strand.
GACGGTTTCAATCCTTTCGGGAATCTTAGCACAAGTTACAGTATTTGAGACGGCTTTCAACAACCCGCCTCGTGTTGACGATTGTCCTGAACCTGCGCCGACATCAGGAGAATTTTTCCCTCGTGTTGGTAAACCAGTTGGAGCAACTGAGAACTTCAAACTAACGGCAACTGAGAAGTTCCAAGCACATAGACATGTCTTGATTAATTGCACTCAAGTTGAACCTTTCATACGGTAAGAATTGTACACTCACATGTTATTCGATCTATATCTTTCGTAACATTTCTCACTTTCATTTCACTAACGCCTTTCCATTATTAATTGCAGGGTATTCAAAAGTCATGTCAAGCGTCAGCTCAGGATCCGTACACAGACATCCTCGGAAGTTGATAGGAGGGTCCACAGAGAATTCCCGAGCTGGTTTGTGCGCAGAATACTAAATGACCACAACCCACACTCACCAGATTTCAGAGCTCTCGCAATCGCCCTCTTGATCATGCAAAACGGTTTACAGCATACAATGTCAATGGTTTTAAGTTTTGCACGGTTTCACGGGATCAGGGATTGCAAACACAGAATTCGGGTGTTTATGGCACATTCGCGAGCAGCAGTGACGCCAACATGCAATTCGGAGGCGTCCCTTACTATGGCAAGCTTCTTGATGTGGTCGAGCTTAATTATCAAGGCCGTTTCACCGTGACGCTATTCAAGTGTTTGTGGGCAAATACCACTACTTCTCGAGGACTGACAACTGACGACCTAGGGATCACATCAGTCAATTTCTCACGGCCGATTCATACTGGTATTTCTCAAGATGATGAGCCGTATATTCTAGCTTCAGAGGCACATCAGGTTTATTATGTCAAGGACGAGAGGCATAGGGATTGGCACATGGTCGTTCATTTAAAGCCAAGAGACCTTTACGACATGGGTGAAGGCGATAACATCGCATACGAGAGTGAGCCATTTCAGCCAGCTGATTTTGAAAACTACTTCCCTGAAGGTGATGACAATTTACCTCTACTGCGGTGAGTTTTTTTAAGTCCACGTCATTTCAATTAAATTTTTTAAATTTAATAATACATCAATAACAATAATTTTTCTACAAAATTTCTGTAGGGATGGCGACGATGAGTAATCAAATTCAAGTGTAAAAAAGTTGTCTTTACAAAAAATGCAAAAAATTTGTGTTAAAATAAAATGTAAAAAAAAAATTTTAAAAAAAAATTAAAATAATATTTGTAGCGGTAACCGCTACTAATTAATAACCGCTACATTAACCGCTACAAATAGCACGATGAATATTAAACCGCTACAAAAATATAAATAACCGCTACTAATTAATAACCGTTACATTAACCGCTACAAATAATACGTGAATCCCTATAAATACCCTTATCACAACTCATTTCAAACACTCCCCAATTTCTTTTCACCTTACCTTTCTTTCATTTCCTCTCATTTACAACTTCTTTCGTATGAGTAGAGGAGCTGAATAATACGATCAAATATGGTAACAAGATTTTCAATTTTTTTTAGAATACTTCTTTCCTTTCTATAAAATTTATTCTAACCATTTTTTTTTTCTAGATATATCATAACTCTATCTCATTTTCATCTATTTTTCATACACAATTACATTATATTAGAAAACATAATAATTCCTTATTACCTAACTATCCTTAATAATATTATTAATATAAATTTTATACTAATCATATTCAATTACATTTTTTCTTTTTATTTATTAATAAGTTAAACTATTGAATAATAAACTAATTGAAATAGATAAAATAATAACAAAATAAACTATTTAATATAATATTGAAAAAACAGGAAAAAAAAATCAACGTATATTTTTAAAAAAATTTTTAAATATTTGTAGCGGTTATTAAACCGCTACTAAATAACGCGCCTTTTTACAGCTCAATTTAAATTTTTTGGCACCAATTTTGAATTTCATGAAATTAGTAGTGGTTTTAAAAACCGCTACTAATTTCATGAAATTCAAAATTAGTAGCGGTTCCTTAACCGCTACAAATAAAAAATGTCATTTTAAACGAATTTTCAATTTTTTATATTTGTAGCGGTTTATTAACCGCTACAAAAAAAAATTCTTTTTTAAAGCTCTTAATAAAATTTTTTATATTTGTAGCGGTTATATAACCGCTACAAATATCTCTGGATGTTGTAGCGGTTACTATGAACCGCTACAAAGTTTGTAGCAGTTATTTTTTATTGAGTAGCGGTTTTATAAAACCGCTACAAAACCGCTTGCAACGTACGATTTAGTAGCGGTTACTCAAACCGCTACTAACCTATTTTGTAGCGGTTAGAACCGCTACTAATACCCATTTTTAACCGCTACTAAATCACGTTTTTTTGTAGTGCCTCCTTTTCCTCTTCCACAAGCTGTTAGAATAGGGAGGCATAATGGAAGAATTTAGAAAAAAAACTTTTTCCCGATCCTAATCGAGGATCTATCAATGGCGTTTAAATCGGGTTAAAAAGAACCCGTACCATTTTCACTTAGGCTTTTCATGATCTCTAGGAGCCAACACGTTAAGTCCGCTCCCTCTACCAGTATCCACACGAATGCTCTCCAACAGAGACTGTGTGCTACGCCTCTAATGTTTTTAGGGTTTCCCTTGCGGCTCTCAATTCTCATGCGTGTCTGAGTATATCTACTCTATCAAGTTTATAACCTATTAAGGCTATATTCAAATTTCAAAATTAATCATCATTAATTTTGAAATTAATCAACAATTAATTATCTTGATGAGCTAATTAAATAAATTCAGTTTAAATTAAATCTATCCAACAGTTTTAATTTAACCTATTTATTTAATTCAAATAAAGAGCCATTAGATTTAATTTATCTTCATAAATTAAATCTGAGATACTACTACCTCCGGTCCTAAATATAGGACAAAGTTTGTAGTGCAATTTGCACTACAAACTTTGTCCTATATTTAGGACCGTAGGGAGTATATCTTTATCATCTTAGTTATTAAATTTAATATATCTTAATAAATTAAATTTAAATTTAAAACTAACACAAAATAGTAATATCATATAATATATATAAGATATGTATTTTGAAAATATATATCTATATAATATTATTAACGAATTTTATATTATATATATATATATAAATATAAAATTCATCCACCCTAAATTAAACATTATCTCGTATTGGGCTATTCTTGTGTGCGACCCTGTAGGCCCATATGAAGTTGGTAGTGGGCCAATAACTGTACTAACCCAAAAGTCGCAAGTGGCCACTAGCAAGACATTACAACTATCCAATTCATATGAGGATTGTTATCACGATGCAACCTGTCATACAACCTTGTCACGTCCCTTTTGTCACACGATATATCGATCAAGGATAAGGCATGGATAATGTCATCCTCTTGTTCATGACCATTACTTTCTTGATTCCTGAGTAGCTTGACAATAGAGATGGAAACTCCTTTCCATTGTAGTATGGCCATACATTTCTCATACTCACTCATCGAGGGGCCCAGTAATATCTCTCTACTAATGTGAGGGACAAATTCCATCTTGATCATTCATATTCCTCTGCATGAAAAACCACCAAGCCTGATCATAGCCTTTATCACCACTCGGTCAAAAGTGACTTTTGACTAGTTCAAAGCTTAGCAACTTTCATGTAGGAATCAATGATGAGCTCAGGTCTAAAGGCATTGTGACGTGGTTATACATGAGAAAAGCTTATGACTTGATTCATGTAGCTTTCTCATAGTGGGTCGGTCCAGTACCTTGTACTCTTATAAGTGCCTAAGACTTTGATTCGTATTTCCATATCTTATCAAAGTCATACTGGTCTTGTTTCATCTCTGCTCCCGCATAGATGACCGACCATGGACATTTTAGGACAATCTTCATGAATTATCCAAGGATACAATTATTACAGTTAACATACAAATAATATGATAACAGAATGGAGAAATTTCATTAAAATAATAATGTTCAAAGTACAATGATTGGCCTTTAAGGCACAATTTCCAACACAAGCTTCTCCTACTCCTACTCATCCTCACACTCCTCCTCTTCCTCCTCCACCACCACCAACACATCCTCCACAAGCTCCTCCTTTGATCTTCCTCTGCCTTTCTTCCTCCTCTTCCCCCTCCTTCTCAAATGGAGGCTCTGATTCAGATATTGGCTAGCCTTGACCACTTTACAGGGTGTCCCATAACATATGCCAACGATCTAAATAGGAAGTTGAGCCCTATCCTTTATCACAATGAGGTTGAATATGACTTCCATTCAGATCTTTCATCTCCTTCCTCTAATGTCAATAATAATCAGAATACGGGAGAGGGGTAGGAAGAAAACAACAGTAATAGTGATGGTCAATAGTTTTTCCTCTTTTAAATTATGAAAAAAAAGTAATTAATAGGGGAGATGTAGCCCAAAAAAATTTAAGACTACTAACTTGATACTTCACGGTTATTAGTAGATAACTGTTAAAATTGTTTCATTGTCTAAAGTAGATGATGAATTGTCATGTGAACAGAGTAAAATGGCTCTTCCTAATCACTCTCTAAACTTAGGTCTTCAAATTGAAATCACCTTAATTTTTAAGGGATGAGTTTTGTTTGGTAATAATTCAGTTTTCCATTTTTGGTGTGATATTTGTAAAAGAATTCCAAGAAAATAGGAAACCAAATTGAGTGCTGTAAAGTTAGGCCTCAGCATTACCCTCAAAGTTACAAAATCTAAGAGAAGCCCTGGTTTCTTGGTGAATTTTCACAAGGAAATGGGCCTAGATGGGCTTTCAATAAGAAGCCCAAAGTTAAGTATTCATGTTTGGCAAAGCAAGAAGGAGCCAAAGAATGATAATTGGAAGATGATGCAACAATATAAAAGGACAAAAGTTGTTAGAAATGGGTGTGGATGAATTTAGTGAAGTTTCTTCTCTCACACTCACCTATCTTCTCGTTGGTCGTCACTCTACTTCTTCTTTTCTGCTACTCTTTTATTCTATGCTGTCTCATTTCTATTGTGGCAGAGCTATTCTCTTTTCCTTATATTATTGAACTCATTATGTGTTTTTGATATTGGAATTTCCATTACAGATGGTTCAATTTTATTGAGTTGAGTTTTATCATCTTATGTTTGTTTTGGGTGATCGTTACAATTGGTGCTTTCATTGAGAGATTCCCTCTAATGGCTGATGATCTCCCTTCACCCATTGATCGAGTTTAGGCTACTCTTCTTCGACTCGCGTATGCTATTGATTCCTTGATAGGACTAATGGAACAATCCAACCTGAGCACTTCATATCCAGACCCTGAATTTGGTAAGATACGGCTGGAACTTCAAAGTGCTAGACAAAACTATGAATCATCATTAACTTTTGTTCATTCACCGTCTGTGACTTCTGAAGAAGTTGACGCGTCAGAAGCTATTGAGCTGCTTACTTCTGATCCGCGTGATTCATCGCTGGCTACTAATATTCTGTTGCAGGCTCCCATCAATGTACTAGCTGATGCTTTTAAATCTACTAGTAATTCCCCATATTCTATTATAATGACACCATCGTGCGACCTTAAATTATATAACTCTATAAGAAAATTTTACCAAGGGTTTATGGTGCTCGATATTGATGTCGATGGTCTCTGTCTCATACCATCAGAAATCAATCCTGAGGGTTTGGCCCCATCGCTGCCTTCACTTCTTTATCCTATCAAAGATTATGCATATATTGGTCCTCCTCTGGTTAGATCTTGCTCCTTTGATATCGACTTACTTCAACTTTTCCTTCATCTTAATTAGGTACAGGTTCAACACTATAATTGCTATACATTGCCATATGGGTTAATTTTTTATCCTAGTATAGGTCACTATGGTTCGATGGCAGGGTCTCAACAGGTTTTCCATTCCTTCATACATGGCTTAACGATCAAACAGAAGGATGGAGTTATGTCGTCCTGTCATATTTGTGTCAATTTCACCCTATACAATGAAGCCCAATTTTGGGTCATTCACAAATGCTAATGCTAGAACTCAATGCTCCAAACTTTTATAGATAGGGTTGATTAGTCAGTCTTCTGAAGGGTTATCAGTGCTTGTTACGAATTCCAATACTTTTCCCATTACAGTTTTGCTCAACGGTTTCCATTGGGGTTTATTGTCGGAGGTCAAGTGCAAGGTTATTCCTCTGTGGCTACCTTTTCTTTTCTGTTTAGGCACATATTTTCCAACGACAAGGACAATAGGAGTAAGCTCTATTCTGCATGCAGGTCTCTTCAATTTCGTCAATGACAATATGCCTCTGTTACTTATATGTGAGAATACTTCTTATGAATTCTCAAATTTATTGCAACTTTGTGATGCTCTATCCTGGTATTGTTGTAGTGATGATACATTGGATTTATTGCCTTGGGTTGTGAATAGGATGCTATTGAGATTGGCTTTTGATACTGGTACCTTCAATTCAATTAAGTTTTATTATCTGAATTACAGTGTTGTTGTGGATATCGTTTGGATTTACCGTGATTTCATTACTCACATCCCTTTGAGTAGACTTGGCACTTTTGTTTCCATCTTGGAGGAATCTCATAATCATTATTGCCGCACCCATCTTTTTGCTCTTGAGGTGCACATTAGTTGTTTGATAAAATGCTCCCTCGTTTTTGTGACGTTACCCACTAAAACTTGCAACTTCTATCTTAATATTCCAACCTTGTACTTAAGTTTAATTAGGGGATTTGATTTTAGAACTGTAAAAGCAAATTGGAGTCTGACTTTGGATGTCAAATCATGGACAACTTTGTTTATACAAACTCTGAATTTTGGGCAAGCTCTAGAGTACACAGAGCATAGGAGTGACGCTATTGTAAAGGTTTATCTTGGTATTTTCATATTGCAGCTCTATCTCTCTAATGTTGTTTTTCCTTTCGCATGGACATTCATAGAAGCTCTACTTACTAACTATCAAAGTTAAATAGATTTTGAGAGAAGGTTGTTGGACTTATTTGATAATATTTTCATCAGGCTTTGGATGGGCAATAATAATTTGACTACTGATTTGCTGTGGGAAAAGTATGAATTGGTGAAAAAGAAATTGAGAACAAACTCGAAAGGCATTCAAAAAGATAGTTTCCCTAGTTCACTGATTTGGTTCTGGGATGAGCTTTGGAGTGTAGAAAACCAGGGTTTGAACTTCAGTTTCATTTATGATCCAGGTGGCGTAATTTCTATTTCATCCAATACATCTTTCAATTTTGTCTCCTTCAAGAAGTCGTTTCTCTTGGGCTACTATTATTTGTTTGGCAAAAAGTTTCACTTCATTTAGAGTGGATAATTGTTTTTTGTATTTGGGCTGATTGTAGCCTTACATGCTTTAGCCAAAACTATAGAGATCAAAGTGCTCATGCGCATTTGAACATGGCACAACTGACCAAGATTATAGATTTCTTATACGTTGCCTTCTTACCATTGGCTGTAAGTTCTATGTCTACTATATGGTTTACTATGATGCCTTACATTGTTAGCAGGCAAAATTCACAAAATTTTGTTAGCTTTGTTGAATTGCTGCAAGTTCGATCATGCTGGTTCTATGTTGCTTTTGTGGATAATAACTTCCAAGATGAGGGTGTCTTTATATGGTTTCAATTATGTGTTTTAAACACTCATAGAGTCTTGAATTATGGAGCTTGTTTTATTGGCAAGATGACACATATAATGTACAAAACAACCTGCCAAGTTCAATCATTTGTTAGTAGTTGCTCTCAGATCATGTACAAGAGAAATGAAGAATTGCATTTTATTGCTCCTACTCTAGTGGTGCTCTCGGTCCCTTCAAATGACATCCACACAGTGGATCCTCCAACAAATATTAATGTTATTTATCAGTCCAGGTATGGGGTGTTATCAAGTGGTGGATGGGATTGCAGCCTACTATTGCTCTGTATCCAAGATAGACAATTCCACGACCTTAAGGGCAAGGTGGCTTTTAATAGGGGGAGTAATGTAACAAGTACAAAGGACATAGGCCTAGATGGGCTTTCAATGAGAAGCCCAAAGTTAAGCATTCACGTTTGGCAAAGCAAGAAGGAGTCAAAGAATGATAATTGGAAGATGATGTAACAATATAAAAGGACAAAAGTTGTTAGAAATGGGTGTGGATGAATTTAGTGAAGTTTCTTCTCTGTCACACTCACCTATCTTCTCGTTGGCCGTCACTCTACTTCTTCTTTTCTGCTACTCTTTTATTCTATGCTATCTCATTTCTATTGTGGCGGAGCTATTCTCTTTTCCTTATATTGTTGAACTCATTATGTGTATTTGATATTGGAATTTCCATTACAGATGGTTTAATTTTATTGAGTTGAGTTTTATCATCTTGTGTTTGTTTTGGGTGATCGTTACACCACTCCTGCAAATTTTTGTAAGGCATGTATTTAGATAATGATCTGAATCATGACTCGCAAGGCTCAATCTTGAATTTCCAAGTTACCCTTACAAATGAATGTCAGCAGCATTTACAAAGTAATGCTCTTCTCCAGTTTCTCCAGTGATGACACCAACATCTATCCTTGATCTCACCCCTAAAGAACTCCTACATTAGCATTTCTAAAAGCAAAAGCAAATATAGTAACAGGTTTTGCAGCAAGTTCTGCGAACCATGAACCATAACATGACTGGAATAGGCCAACAAGGTAACTGAAGATCAACACCTTTAGAAAAGCGTTCAATGGCTTCGTATGGATCATTTTTCCTGGCAAAGGAAACAGATGTATCCATTCAATCAATTCTCTCAAGGTTATATACTCCATACAAATTAGAGATTAAACAATAAATAAGGCAAAGAAACTATAAATAACCACCCAAATGTTCCTGCGAAATCAGAACTAGTACCCAGGGGAATGAGCTGTACAAAGGCAGAACATAGTTACATCCCTTGCTGAGAAATCCAATCACAAGATGTGTTATAGATGACTGAATCTAAGACCCTTCACAAGTACGCAAAAATGATCGGCCCTTCACTCCCATGAGCACGCAACGAACAGAAAAGGAAAGATAAATACGACAAAAATGTTGCATCCGCAGAAAAAAATTTTCGAACATCTTTAGTGTTGTGTATTTTAAGATTTAATCATGATTAAGAAAAAATTAATTATGATAAAAGAATTTATCATGTAATTGTTGAGATAAAAAGAATTTATCCGAAACAAAGTTTATAAAAGTAAAAGAAATAATAATAATAAGTTAAAAAAAAGGAGAATTTTATAAAAAAAAAGGGAAGAGGGCAGTATAATATATATATATATATAATATTATATTATAACTAATGGTGGGCATCGAATGGAGGGGTATTATTAACCCAAACAATCGATCTCCCTCCTCTTATTATTGAAACCTGTGGCTGCTCCCTCTGGTTCCTTCTTTCTTTTTTGTCCGTGGCGTTGGTGAGAGAGTGAGAGAGAGGCAGGCGTAGAGGGAGGGAGGGAGAGTGATAGAGGAAGACAAAGTTTGGGTTTCCTCTACTATATTTGGGTAAGTAATCGACCCTCTCTATTTCAAAATTCCTCTTCTTATTTTCAATTTTTATGAAAGGTAAAATCTAGGGTTTGTTAGATTTTAAGATTTTGGGTAATTCAATTTATTCTTTAGCTTTTGATGGCACTAATAGGGTTAGAATAAGAATGGTTATGGTTTAGTTTTAACTAAATGGTTGATTTAAGGAAAATAAAGTTAAGGTATGGTAGGAAATTTCTAATTTATGATATGAGGTATGATGATTCAAATTTAATGATTTACTTTAACTTATTAGAGGTTATATTGATGATTGAATGAGTTAGTTTTGAGGTTTATAAGAAAATATGAATATATGGGATTTTGGATGAAACTTTAAGTATATGGAATTTGAGTTTCTGAATAATTTGAGAAGATAGTCGAGTTCTAGTGATTCTAAATTTCTAATAGTGAAAAATAAATTATGAAAGGAAGAAATGTGATTGTAATGATGATTTAGAGAATAATTTATTTATGGGATTTGCACTAAAGGTTGAAGTGAGCAAATATTGTGAATTTTAGCAGGAACGGAAGAAAGTATTATTATCAATAAATTCAATGAGTAAAATGAAGTTATTGGATAATAGAAATATTATTAGAATAAAGAAATTGAGTTATGGTGGTAAAATTGAGAATTTTGAAAATTTGTATTAAAGTGAACAATTTGAAGGTTATATAAAAAAAAATTGAAATAGAGTTTAATTTGTGAGTTAGATTTTGACTTGATATTGATAATGAGATTCAAGTCTATAAATTGTTTTTGTTAACTACTCATTTAGTTTGAATTCTAAATTGTGGTTTTAATTGATTGTTATAGATTGATTTGTGAATTGTGGTGGAGCTTAGGGCTTGGATTCTTGTGGTAAATTTAGCTTTAGCGAGAGGTAACCACTTTTCACTTGTTATGTGTTTTGGTATGTTGTTTGTGAGTATCTTGAAAAATGATTATAAGAATGAAAATGGAATATTGATATTGATTAGATATTTCAATGAGTAATTTAAAATGTTTATTGAGATTGAAAAAGTTATCATGATGTTGATAAGTATTTCGATAGAAATTGACTTGTGGAACCTTATGACTTGAATTGTGAGATATACATATATATAATTGACGTATTGTGGCATGCATATGAAGATGATTGAATAGCATTGTATGAATGTGAAAATTTTGAAAAATTCCAAATGAGCTATTTATTAATAATTATTGTGATCATTAAATTGAGATGGGATGGAGTAGTTTGTTCTACCGCGTGATATAACCTCCATTTTACATGATGGTTGGCTTTCTATTGTCCCACTAATTCAATAAAGGATTGTCCCACTAGTTCAATGAGGGACGGCCTTACTGTTCAATAAGGGGCTGCAGCACCCCAATAGTTCAATGAGGGGAAAAGACTCATGGTCTGGGGCATATGCTCTATGGATTTTGGCCCATGGGTTTAGTCAGTGGAAATAAGACAATTCGGTTGGATTGATGGGAGGCAACTTGGGAATTGTATGTAATACAAAATTTGTGATATAGAAATTGTGATACGAAATTTGTGATATGGAAATTCTGATATAGAAATTGAGATACGAAATTTGTGATATAGAAATTGTGATAAGAAATTTGTGATATGTAAATTGTGATACGGAATTTGTGATGTGGAAATTGTGATTTGGAGTTTGTGATGTGGAGCTGCATAATAGAATCTATGGTATGGAATTTTGTGAATTATAATCCAATACTTTGTTATATAATTTGTTCCACTTGGCACCTCACTTAGGGTGTGTTTGGTTCAACAGAAGCGAGGTTAGGTGGGGTTTTTTAAAGTTAAGTTAAGGGAGGTATTGTTATGATCGGTAGGCACAGCGGAAGAATTTTAAAATTTTACCAATCCTAATCGAGGATCTATCAACGGCGTTTAAATCAAGTTGGAAGGATTCATACCTTTTATGATTCAAGGTTTTCATGATCTCTAAGAGCCAACACGTCAGGTCCGCTCCCTCTACCAGTATTCACACGAATGCTCTCTAACCGAAACTGTGTGCTAGCGCCTCTAATGTCTCCTAGGATTTTTTTGCGGTTCTCAATTCTCATCTGTATATCAATATATCTGCTCTATCAAGTTTATAACCTATGAGGGCTATTTTCAAATTTCAAAATTAATCATCATTAATTTTGAAATTAATTAACTATTAATTATCTTGATGAGCTAATTAAATAAATTCAGTTTAAATTAAATCTGTCCAACAGTTTTAATTTAACCTATTTATTTAATCCAAATAAAGAGCTATTAGATTTAATTTATCTTCATAAATTAAATCTGAGATACTATATCTCTATCATGTTAGTTATTAAATTTAATATATCTTAATAAATTAAATTTAAAACTAACACAATATAATAATATGATATAATACACACACACACACACACACACACACACACACACACACATATATATATATATAAGATATATATATTTTGAAAATATATATCTATATAATATTATTAATGAATTTTATATTATATATATATATAAATATAAAATTCGTCCACCCTAAATTAAACATTATCTCGTATTGGGCAATTCTTGTGTGCGACCTTGTAGGCCCATATGAAGTTGGCAGTGGGCCAATAACTATATTAACCCAAAAGTCGCAAGCAGCCTCTAGCAAGACATTACGACTACCCAATTCATATGAGGATCGTTATCACGATGCAACCTGTCATACAACCATGTCACGTCCCTTTTGTCACACGATATATCGATCAAGGATAAGGCATGGATAATGTCATCCTCTTGTTCTTGACCATTACTTTCTCGATTCCTGAGTAGCCTGATAATAGAGAGGGAAACTCCTTTCATCATAGTATGGCCATACATTTCTCAGACTCACTCATCGAGGGGCCCAGTAATATCTCTCTACTAATGTGAGAGAATTTCATATTGATCATTCATATTCCTCTGCATGAAAAACCACCAAGCCCGATCGTAGCCTTTATCACCACCGGGTCAAAAGTGACTTTTGACTAGTTCAAAGCTTAGCAACTCTCATGTAGGAATCCATGATGACCTCAGGTCTAAGGGCATTGCGACGTGGTTATACATGAGAAAAGCTTATGACTTGATCCATATAGCTTTCTCATAATGGGTCGATCCAGCACTTTGTACTCTTACAAGTGCCTAAGACTTTGATTCATATCTCCATATCTTATCAAAGTCATACTGATCTTGTTTCATCTCTGCTCCCGCATAGATGACCGACCAGGGACATTTTAGGACAATCTTTATGAATTATCCAAGGATACAATTATCACAGTTAACATGCAAATAATATGATAACAGAATGGAGAAATTTCATTAAAATAATAATGTTCAAAGTATAATGATTGGCCCTTATGGCACAATTTCCAACAGGTATGAGCTTTGTTTGGGTCAAGATAAGGGGAGATGGGGTTTGGTTTCTTGTTTGGTTCAAAAGGGTAGGTGAGGGGAGTTAATTATAAGTTGATAAATATATCCTTCTCTTTATCTATATATTTTCCTTCTTTTACAATTTTTTTTTAATAAAATGATTATTTCTTAATTTCTTATATAACATTCCTTAAAATTTTTACATAGCAATATATATTTTAAGTTACCACATGTGTTAAGTGAGTACATGTGTGAGGAAAAGTTGGCAAAAAAAAACGTGAGGAAAAAAGGATTTTATATTAGAGGAATAGATGTGGAATAATCAAAAATTATCATGAGCAATTTGGTCAAAATGATTCATAAAATTTCTCTCACATAGGAAAAACCCTAAATTTGGAGGTTTGAGAAGGGAGGGGAGCGAGCAGTACAAGACAAAAAAATCTCTCCTTATCTTCCCTACTTCCAACCAAACAAGGTTTTTTAATTTTCAACCCTCCCCTAACCTCCCCTAACTTAGAAAAACCCCCAACCAAACACACTCTTAGCATGTGTAATGAGTTGGGTAGCTGGTTACTGAGGCTTTTGTCTCACCTCGTTAATTTAGCATTTTTCAGATAATAGTTCTTTTGCTAGTTAATCCGGGAAGGCTTTGAGGCGGGATTATTGTGATAATCTTTGTAAAGCCTCCTCCTTTTTATTTATATGGTGAATTGTTGTGTATTGCCACTATAGGGCTTATATTGGATACTCTGATGTTATATTATGTTTTGGATTATACTATTTTGTATCATGGATAAGTAAGTCAAGGGGATATTTGAGAAAATTACTATTTAAGTATTTTATTAATTGAGTTGGATATTGAACTTGTGGTCAGATGAGTATATTCTAGACTTTGAAAGTCCAAGGATCAAGTGTGTTGATTAATTATGATTTAGTTTGTCAAACGATGAGAAGAGTTTTATGATCTATGATGAATTTGAAATGTTTGGTTAATAGATAGTTGACTTTTGACATTTGATAAATATTTGAGAAAGAATAGTACTAAAAAATGAGTTTTATATCTGGGCTATGATTGAATATTATATTCTGAGCTTCAAGAAGCTCAAGCCCAACTATTAATTGAAATGACTTTATAAATGTGTTGATTTGAAATGACTTAGTGTACAATTAGAAATGTTCTATGATCTATGATAAATTTTAAATGACTAGTTTATTGTTTTCCATTATGGATAAATATTTGCAGTAAATCCCTTATAATCATGGTAGTGTTTTCAAATGGTTATCCACACTCTTTTTCTCCCATGGTTAACTTTTGAAAGATAAGTTACAATAGTCTTTACTATGATAGACCTCAGGATTTAAGTTTTCCCTCTTACTCCATAGAATTATTTATTATCCATAGAATTGATCAAGTGTTTGGATAATTGAGTTTTATGGAAGTCTGATGAAATTTATTTTAAAAAAAATCGAATTAAAATCGTTTGCCACAAATGGATTTTGAAACCCAGGTAGAGGAAAGTAACAGCTTGGTAGCCCTGAGTGTAATACTCACATGGGATGGAAGGAGGGGGCTGGATGGGGCCCGGTGGAGGAACAGGTTCATGCCAAATGGCGTCACGAGACCAAGGGAGGAGCCGAAGATGGGAGGGGACACAGGCAGTCACATGAGTGTGGGAGGAGACCGGCAGCCTTTGCAACGACTTTGAGAGAGAGAGATGAGTAGGGAGGCGACAATAAAGATCGAGAGCCGTAGGGAGAGAAGGTGGGAGGCAACAATGGCAGAAACCGTTTGCGTCCTTTATTTGAAAAAGGGACTAGCGTCCCTTCCCAACTAATGGATACCAAAAGCCCACCCTTTTTGTCCCCCACTTTAGACGAATGCCAAAAGCTTGAGTTTTTGCCATCCATTTATGTAAAATGGACGTTGAAGATGACAGACACCAAAATTAACGCACATAATTATAAAAATGTCATCACTTTCATTTTTTACTTCATTTTTTAAAAAATAGACATTTTTTAGGTAAGCAAAATATATATCCTATGGTAGCGACATAAATAGTGTTCTCTCACTAACAAATAATTATTGTCCTATAAATTGATAACTTAAACTAACATAACAATTAGAAAAAGCTGAATCACTCGAAGATTTGGTCAAACACAAAGTTTGAGTCTTTATTATGAGGGATTTATAGAGACATGGGTGCTGACCAGAAGGGATTTCGAAAAGAGGAAACAAGAGTGACTGGTTGTTCCTGTTGTACATCAATAAGGGATTATCCATATAAAGGCATATCTATATAAAGGTAACAGTTTATGGGATTTTATTACGAAAGTTTCAATGATAAGAAAAGTTATCTGCTGATGACATAAAGTTCATAGGAGTTTTTGTATATAATTTACCCTAATTATTATGTCTTAGATTGAGTATTTTGGACTCAAATGTCCTTGTTATTAATGCTTAATTTAACTTTAGCTTCTTATTTGTGCAGCTCCTCGTCCGATGCCCCTGATTCGTCTGCTTCTGCTTCCACTCCTGCTGCTGCAGCTTCTGTCCCATCTGATTCTAAAGTGTTGCCATCTTCTCCCATGCATGTGCCATCCACACCTTTAGTACCTCCTACTGGCTGGCGTATGGTTACTAGATCCATGAATGGCACTTACAAGCCAAAGGTTTTTAGTGCAAAAACTGAACCTTCTACTATGAAGGAAGCTCTTGCTTCACCATTATGGAAGAAAGCTATGGATGAGGAGTATGCTTCCTTGATGAGAAATAACACTTGGCATTTGGTCTCTCTCCCTCCCAACAGACTTGCTATAGGGTGTAAGTGGGTTTGGAAATGTAAAACAAATCCATATGGCAGTACGGCTAAACTCAAAGCTCGGTTAGTAGCCAAAGGTTTTCATTAGCAGGAGGGTTTTGATTTTATAGAGACTTTTAGTACAGTTGTCAAGCATGTGACTATTAGAGTGGTGTTATTTGTTGCTGTGACTCAGAAGTGGAGTATTAGACAAATCGATGTCAATAACGCTTTCCTTAATAGTACTCTATCTGAGGAAGTATACATGCAGTAACCACCTAGCTATGAACATGGCACTTCCTTGGTTTGTAAACTTGACAAGGCTCTATATGGCCTCAAACAAGCTCCTCGTGCTTGGTTTGAAAAACTCTCTTGTGCATTTCATAAGCTGGGTTTTATGAGTAGTAAATGTGTTCACTCTCTTTTTGTTCGAGCTATTAAGACTGACATCATTTATGCCTTAGCCTATGTTGATGATATCATTATTACAGGCTCTTCTTCTGCTAGTATTTCAGCTGTCATTACTGCCTTAAATAAAGAATTCTGACTTAAAGATCTTGGTAACTTCAGCTACTTCTTGGGAATTGAAGTCAAACGCTTATCTGATGGAACTTTGGTTATGTCCCAAGCTAAATATGTTAAAGATATCTTACATAAGGCTGGTATGATGTCTGCTAAAGGGGTGGTCACTCCTATGATCACAAATCTTAAATTGTTTAAAGAAGGACCTCATCTTTCTGATAAACCAGAACTTTATAGCTCCATTGTGGGTGCTCTACAATATGCTACAATTACTAGACCTAAGATTAGTTTTTCTATAAACAAAGTTTGTCAGTTTATGCAGGCTCCTCTCAATGAGCATTGGGTTGCAGTCAAACAAATCCTCCGGTATCTTACTGGTACTGTTAGTTTTGGTATTCATTTTTAGCCAAATGTATCCAGCTCTTTGGTTGCCTTTTGAGATGCTGATTGGGCATCTGATTGTAATGATAGATGTAACCCCCTGCCGTAATTATATCCGAAATACGCGATTAAAAGTGACATAGAGACCAATAAGAAACAAATAACATTTTACAAACCCATCTACCAGACGGGGTTTTCACAAATGCCTTTCAAAATCATTGATAACTTGGTCTCACATTCACATTCCGAATACAATTACATCACGCGGAATATCACATTTATAACAAATCAGATTACACAATATAATAAGTCCGGCAACTCCCGGGTTCCATTTATTAACTCAAAGCCTTACAGGGCATATTTGCCCCTACAAGCCCTCATATGGGGATTACACAAAGTCTCTTAAATACATCTACAAAGATCGTATCCACATACATATATACACATCCAAATCACATCGGGTGCCAAATCACACCATAATCTCCAAAAGGGTTTATTTATCACTAACCACATCCACTTTTGGAGTCATTATCTCTTAATCACAATTTAGGATCCTGCTAAACCAGGGCTTAGCAGTCCACTAATCTCAGGCTTGTTCTCTAGCCTCAAGTCTCAGAATTCGGGGTATTACAATAGACGTAGCACTAGTGGATACTGCATTTACTTTGGTAGTAATCTTGTCTCATGGTCCTCTAAGAAGCAACCAATTGTCTCGTGTTCTAGTACTGAGGCCGAGTACCGCAATATGGCTTCAGTCACCTCAGAAATTCTTTGGCTGACATCTCTCTTCTTTGAGCTTCACATTCCCCTACCTGAGGCACCTTAGATCTTATGTGATAATCAGGGTGCTGTGTTAATCACTACTAATCCAGTCTTACATGCTCGGACTAAACAACTTGAACTTGATCTTCACTTTGTTCGTGAACGAGCTATTCGCAAGGAAATCCAAGTGGGTCATATTCCAGCTACTGCACAAATTGCTGATGGTTTGACCAAACCACTTTCTGGCTCCAAATTTTCAGATTTCACCCGCTATCTTCAGGTTGGGGAGTATGTCAAATTGAGGGGGAATGATAGTGTAATTAAGTAGTTACTCCCTCCGGTCCTATTTATTAGTAACTTTCTCTCTCATAGGCTGGTCCCTTTTATAAGCAACTTTCACTTTTTGTTTGAAACTGCATGCTTCTTTTTCCTATTTTACCCTTATTAAATAGGCTAGATTAGTTTCGGATATGTAACTAATATCTGTTTGTAACTATTTAGTGTAACTGACTCATAACTAAGTCAGTGGACATGTGTTAATCTCTCTAGCTTATATATACTCTACAACTATCTCATCTAATACATCAATTACTCATGTCTCTCATCTAGATTCTATACTTCTCTAAATCCTTCACCCCTCACAAGGTATATGTGCAGTCCTAATTAACCTTCCAATCTTGTTCCATGTGTTCCCATTTTCGTGATTTTTCACTTGGTCTTTCTCTTGTTCACTGAAACCTTACTTTGAGTGATAGTAAATAGCCATATATGAGCCACCATCCACTATGAACCTCTTGATGCCTAGGGTCTTCATAACTTGGAAGCCTACTACAATGTTCCAAAGATTTGCTTCAAGTGGGATGGATGAAAAGGCCCAACCTATGCATGAATTCTCCTATCCACTTCCCATCCTTGTTCTCAACAAGGCTGCCACCTGCTGCCATATAATCATACCCCTTACTATCCTGTCTAAGGTCACCTTTGTTGGTGTTGTTTTGGGGGGTGTGTGTGTGTGGGTTGGGGGCGAGATATTGAGAGAAACAAATGAGTTCTTATTCAACACCTAATTAGATATGCATGTTCTTCATAATCGGTCCTTAACCCTATTGCCAGTTATCATTTGTCCTGCCTAATAAGGATCTGCGCCTTGCTGTGTTTGAAGGCCTACTATTGATCAGTAAGGGGCGATATTGAGAAAAACAAATGAGTTCTTATTCAACACCTAATCAGATACGCATGTTCTTCATAATCGGTCCTTAACCCTATTACCAGCTATCATTTGTCCTGCCTGATAAGGATCTGCGCCTTGCTGTGTTTGAAGGCCTACTATTGATTAGTATGTCATGGTTCCCACTACTATGCATATAAGTGATGAGTATTAAAAAGTACTTTATTAAGACTTTCCGGTGGTAGTTGGGAGCCTTCTTCAAACCTAGTAGCATTTCTCCATGTTCAAAGGCACCAACATGTGAAAGAGTGTATTCCATGGTATCCCTTCACTCATTCTTCCTTTGACTGATTTGTCAGAAACCACCCACTTTTACTCATGCTAAAAAGCTTTGGACTCTGTCTACCTTTGAGAAGTTTCCTCTAGTGTTGTTTGGCATTAAGCAGTCCTTATTAAATGTACTGTGGTTTCTTGCATGTCTAGCAGATATCCCAATTTAAGTTGGTCATGGGCACATATTAGTGGAATGTTTAAATGGGTAAGAGCTGTGGAAGCAGTTAAATAACATATGAAATATGGTAGATTTGAACTTGGAGATCCAAGATCTAAGAAAAACTGCAAGTTAGGTCGGCACTATATTTTCCACCAACTTCAACCTTCCCCCCTTCAGCATTGCCTTATGTTTCTTTTCCCAACATGAAAGGAGAAACAAATTCATATAATTATTATCACTACAAAACAACACTGAATTTGCGATGGAATTTGAGACGGAATTAGAGTTTCCGACGGAATTTGTGACGGAATTTCCAACGGAATGGATTCCGTAAGCAATAATAGCGTCACAAAAAATTTTCCAACGGAATTCAAATTCCGTTGGAAATTTCCGACGGAATTTATTTCCGTCGCAATTTGAGACGAAATTTATTCCGTCGCAAATTCCCTCGCAACTTCCGACGGAATTCATTTCCGTCGGAAATTCCATCGCAAAATTTTTTTTTTTTAAATTTTAAAAATCCACTTGGCAACTCCGGCAACCGCCCCCTCATCGCCGACGACGGAGCGTGGCAGCTCTGGCGGCGTCCACCTTGTGACCCCCAAATCCGCCATGTGTCGCAACCTCCCCCCGCCACGTGTCACAACCTCCTTTCGCCACATGTCGCAACCTCATATTTCCTGGAAATGCAACTCAACTTGGCTTTCCTTTGGTTCGAACCCACGACCTTGTCCATACGCGTACGATACCTTACCGGATGAGCTCGACTGCTTTGGTGTTCTATTATTACACACAATTATATATATAATCTTATGAGTATTTTTTTTTAATTTCTAAAATTAAATTTTTATTAACATTAATTAATAACTAATAAGTAATTATTAACTAATATTTTATTTACTAATATTAATTAATAACTAATAAATTTTATTTTTTATATGACTATTTTGCCCCTACAAGGACCAAAACCTATGATTGAAAATTAAAAATATTTTAGAAATTAGAAAATAATAATAATAATTAAATTAAAAATATTAAATTTTATAAAAATATTTTTTAAAAAAATTAAATTAAATCTTAAAATATTAAATAATTAAAAAATAATTTTTAAATTTTTCCACAGAATTTCCGACGGAATTGAATTCCCTCGGAAATTGCAATTCCGTCGGAAATTGCAATTCCGTCGGAAATTGTGAGGGAATTTCCAACGGAATTTATTTTCATTGGAATTTGTGAGGGAATTACTAACGGAATTTAATTCCATCGGAAATTGCGACGGAATTCAATATTCCGTCGGAAATTCCCTCTCAATTTGCGACGGAATCAAATTCCGTCGCAAAATTCCGTCCGAAATTTCCGACGGAATTTTCCGTCGGAAATTCCGTGGCAAAAGTCAGAATTTCCGACGAAATATTTTCCATGGCAAATTTTGCGATGGAAAAAATTCCGTCGGAAATTCCGACGGAATTAAATTTCGTCGCAAATTCCATGTTTTTTTGTAGTGTATGTTGTTAGAGTAATGTTGGTAATTGAAATTTTAATTCTTTTCCCCTAATGTGTTTGGGCAACCTTGTTTAATCATTGTTTCTAATTAAGATTTATGTCCGGAAATGTATCAAACTCATGATCATGCCAAGTGCACGTGTTGATAAGTTTCAATTAATAATATTTCAAAACTGAAGGAAATATTGACTTGCTTGGAGATATTGACAATGGATGATGTTAATCATTGTGGATAGTTTTGGCAAAATTGAGATGAGACCCTGTGTGGTGTGTATAAGCAGCTTCTGACAATGCAATAAAGTTGTTTCCATTATGTGAAGCTACTTAAACTTTTCTATCAACAGAAGTATCTGTTCTTGTGGGCTATCTCTTTATAAAGTTCAAATATAATTTTATGTGGTTTAATATTTCTCTACACAAGTTTCTGCCAGAAGATGCTCATATTAGATGCAATGGGAGAGTTCGAGGTAATGTTTCTTGCTCATCTATTTCTGTTAACAGTTGTTATAAGTAATAGATACTTGAAACTTTATTCGTGCAAAGAACAAAAGGAGAGTTGTTTCTTCTAGGATTTTAAAAAGCTTTGATGAACCTTATGTCATAGGTTTTCTGTTGCAGTTGCTGTGACACAGCTTTTTTGGAGACCTAGGGGTTTATTGGTGGATCAGTTTGATTCCCGGGATGATCTTATCAATGCAGTTTTTACTTCTTCCTTTATTCCAGGGTGAATTATTAGCAACATGCTGTTTTATCTTGGTTTGCAGGCTATTTTCATCCACATTTTAAAGTACTGAGGACACTTAAAGTGAGTTATATCTCGCTGCAGGTATCTTGCACCAAGATCTGCTGCACAAACGGTATACAAGATTTTCCGGAGTTGATTCCCTTGCGAGGCCCTATCTAATTAATTTCTTTTTGCCCTAAATTTAATAATATTCATCTTCTAAGCTATGGGATTCCTTCCTCTGTTGCATTTTGTCTAGTGAGAATATCTATTGGGTCCAACTGCTAAAAGTTTCTTCATGTTGGCTGCATGTGAAGTAGTGATTACATTCACTGCTCAATTGGCCAATTTGTGTGAATGAGGGTGTGAAATGGGACAATGAATGAATAATTTTTCCATAAAAAAATCTCTTAAATGAATAATTTTCATGGGATAACTTCTATTAAAAAACCTTTTTGGCCCTTTATTTCTTGATTTTGTCACTATTCATAATCCAATAATAGTGGCAACTTGGGAATAGTTGTCAATATTGTTATGTAATTAATAAATGAGAGGGAAGTTAGTTAAATGTTAATGGGTAGTTATGTTGGTTAATTGGGCATTAAGGATTATGGTCTATAAAAGGGCACAATAGGGGTTATTGTAATCAGGTCTTCGAATAATAATAGTTGAGCCTTTCTCACTATCTCCCTCTTTCTGTTCTGTCATCTATCTATCTTCCATCTCTCTGTACCTCCCCTGTTTCTCTCCTTTTCTCCCTCTTCCATGCATCAGTATGCTTTAAAGTAATCAACAGTACTATTCTGTTTTCTGGTGCTGCATCATAAATATGGCTGCCTGTACTATGGACGTGTGATTTGAGGGGATGATTATTAAGTTTATTGCTGAAAAAATTCACTTGCAGCCTGTTGAACTTTCCATATCAATTTCCTCTTGGGTTTCATTGCCATTTATGTTTTAATGTTACCATATTTCAATCTTCATCGTAGCTCACTTTGCCTCTTGACAGGTTCGTGTTTGTGCTTTCCCCGCAAGTCTACTCAGATTGGAAGGAGCAGGGATCATCAGCCCAGACTGTAATCCTGAAAATGTGGCTAGTCCTCGCCAGGTACATCGCAGTTTTTGAATCAAGAAATAGATTTACTTGTTGTAAGGTGATGATCGTTATGCTTCAAAAAATTTCAGCTTCTCAAATGGGCTCTTGAGCCAGCAGGAGATGACATTCTCGACGGGCTCTTTGAATATGGGTTGAAAGATGCTGCTGTCTGGGCAACGGAAAACCCTGCTGAAAAAATACTTCAAGAAAAGCCTGTAATTGGAAACAGCATTTCAACATAGCTCATTGTGGATAATCCTCACTTCTGTTTGGAGATTGCAGATGGATAAGGAAGGTACAAATCCTTGTCTCCAATTGTGTCACGTGGAAACCTGTTCATTGTGGCATAAAAGGAACAAAAATCATGGGATAGGAAGATAAAGTTCAACACATTGGAGTGCTTAAATTCATTTCTTATTATTATTGTATATGTTGTAATCAAAATTTTGATCTTGACAACAAGATTAAGACGAAAAAAGAATTTAATGCCACTAGATATAGCTTAGTGGTAAGGGGTGTGTGAATAGGTTAGCAAGAGATCACACACACAGGAAAAGATCATGACATTTGAAATCCATGACTAACCTGATTTATTGAGAATAATCATTTGTTGTAAAGTACAAAGAAAGATGAGGTTTGTCATGTGATTCACAAATAAAAGGTGCTTTCAGTTATTTTAGTGAATGTACCTAGTGATTCAAAATGATCTACCTACATTTTGTTGACTCATTGGTGCTGTCAAAATATTTGAATTTTTAGCGTTTTCAATTAGTAGTTGCCCTTGAGTTCTGTAGCTTTTGTGAGTACTTGTTTCTGTTTGGTTAAATATATCTGGATTTAAGACAGGATAGGTTAACTTGGCATTCATATGAATGCATATACTTTCACCTGTATTAGTCTTTCGTTTTCATATTGACACATTAATTGCACAAAGCTGCAAATTCCTGTAGCCCGGATTAATGCTCGTATGCTTTGATAATATGTTCTCAGTTCTCACACATTCATGCTCAGAACTCCAAGTTATTACCTGAAGGTTAATATTAATGAAAATTTAACGCATGAACCTTTATTGATCCTAATGTCATTATTTAAAAAAGGGAAAACTATTATACAAGGCTTCATCAAGTGAAGTTTGGGAAGGGATAGATATATGCATCTATTCCCTTATAAGATGAGAGGTTGTTTCAGAATTTGAGTTTTTAACCTATAGGTCACATGGTAACAACCTTTTTGTTGTTTCGAGGCTCATCTTAAACCTAATGTTATTATTAACACCTAAATTTTTGTTTCCTTATTGTCATTCTATTAAAGGATTTGGAAATAGATATTTAAAAATTGTGTTGATTTTTTCTCCTTTCAAAATTAAAGGTGTGGAAAGCTATTATGTCCCATGTTTATTTTCTCCTTCCAAAACTGAAGGTGTGGTGACATTCGCCACTCAAAAAATCCCTATTGCCCTTTGATATTTTTGCAAAGCGATTTTTTTCATGGAATTGTAAGTGAAAAAGAAGTAGAAATGGGAAGAAAGTAGTGTAGAAGTGGGTATTTTAAAAAATATTTGGTATGTCAATAGAACCCTGATGTAATTTTTGAAATGACAAAAATACCCCTGCTAAAAAGGCACAAGTTGCGAAAATAATCAACAAACCTAAAGATGGAGGGGCCCGGCTCCATTGCAATTAAAGCCCACTATTTCCATAGAGCTTATTTAATATCCAACATTGAAATTCAAAGGCTCTTCTGAAGCACCAACAACTGTTCGGTTTATATGGGAAGTAGACTTATCTTATAAGAAAAAGAATACAAATTTAAATATCAGGAGGTGGCAAAACACATTTATTGGGAGAGGTAAAAACCTTTTATATTCTAAATTTCGAAAGGGATTAGGTTCAAATCTAATGTAGTTTGGAGATACTTGATCAAATAGAAAAGCTACTCTACATCCCATTTTTGCCTCCAACCAAATGAGACCAAAAAAAAAACTGAATTCAATATATCATGTAAAATTTATAGCAAGTCAATTTTTTTAATATAAAATGTTATGAAATAGATGCTAGATGTATTACAAGTTACCTTAGCGAAGATAGTCATTAAAGTACCAAACTTTTTGTACGCATTTTATAAAAATGTTTTAAGAAAGTAAATGCTTGGGTACAATTGAATCATTTTTAACCAACCCATCCGTTTAATATTAGTTGATGGGTCATATTATAAACTATAGGGTTGGCCAATTCCAGTAATTTGATGCAACTATATATAGATATGTCAAATCATGCATACGTTCAAGTGGCACCAAAACTTGTGGTATGGAAATTACTTCATCTGGCCCTCCCTTCTATAGACATCCTGAATTGCCAAATAATGCTTGTTTGGATGTATGAATAGTGAATCTTTGGATCATATTTTTTCGGTTGTTCTTTTGACAAGGCAGTTTGGTTTGGATGTTTCTCAATTAGTCCTCCTGACTCCTCAGTTCCACAATTGCTGCAACGCCTCAAAGGCTTGTTCTTGCGTCTGATGAATGACGGACAATCACTCAGATTTGGTGAAGGGAATCATTATTCTCCTCAATACTATTTGGAGAAAGAGAAGCCTTGCTTTACAATGTGCAAGTTATTAATGAAGTATTTGGATCTATATGAACTTTTCCTCCCTTGCTTTTCTCCATGCTCAACATACCGTTCTCTTCTTCAGAATGTTAACCCTCAATGGAACCTGATCATAGGTAAGAAAAGAATATTTGAATCAAAATCTTTGCTTGCAGTCACTTAAAATTTCAATCAATAATCTTATAGCATAATTTGAGTTTAAAATAAATAAAATAAAAATGATGTTTGGGTTCAAACCAAACCGTATGCATGGACTTTGTTGGAAGAGGAAAAATCTCTACACCTCGAAACGATTAGTCTTACACTATTGGGTTCAAAAATAAATAAATAAACAGTCATTTTCTTAATGGCAAAAAATATTTTTAACCCAATGTTAATTATTTCTTTTTAAAAAAAAACTATGATATTTACAATAAAATTCCACCAAAATAATGCACAAAATTGATTTGATCTTATAACAATATAATCTTATAAAAATCTCTCAAAACCGTATAGATAACTCTCCAAATATCTTAAAAATATACTTTGAATATACTTAAAAATCAAAGTTATCACAAAACAGTATCATTATGATGAAGGTTCATAAAAAAAAATGATACTTCCTATGGTCTTTAGTATAAGATATAGTTGGGGGTTAAATTTATTCCTAATATAAGACATCAGTCCACTTTATCTTTCAAATATGTAATTTTTTCTCCCTAAGGTCCCTATTGATTGCATACATTAATTTGATACAACAAATACTACCATTATCCTGCTATGTGGGATCGGTTATATGCATCATACGATGCCAAATTATATCCATCAAAATAGGGAATTATCGATATAATGAATTTTTAGTATGAGAGTTAGTGAGGGGTTGAATTTAGTCTTAAATATAAGCTCACAATCTATTCTATCTCCCAAATTTATATTTTTTTTCCAAAGGGTTCCTTTTGATTGCATGCATTAAGGAAACGGTTTCTATCTAGAGGTAGTTGTGATGAAAGATGGTATTTTAGAAAAATCAACTTATACTTATTATAAATAACTATCATAACTAACTTCATTAATCTACCTGCTAGTATGTTGGAACTTGGAAATAAAACTAGAGAAGTATAACCTAAGTAGAACATCAATCAATAAATTATGAATGTTTAAATCACCGGCAAAGCCCACTTCCGTAATTTTTGTATTTTTAATTGCATTTTGAAAAGTCAGCAATGATTTTGGATGTTTCCACATCACGAGAGCCACAAATTTAAAAGCAGCTGCGGCATATGTTGGATGATATATATACTCCCCTTGTTCATAATATATGGTATTTTTATAAGAAGAGCATGGATTAAACACTATTATAAAAAGGGGTTTTAATGTTTCAATTTTAACATTTTTAACGTCCAAAAACGGGGGACGTCTATGTAGGGGGCATAGTATGTTTTAAAAAAAGACATCCCAAAAAAATTGGATGTCTAAAATGATACTTTAGACGTCCAAATAACAATTTGGGACGTCCAAAAAAATTGGACGTCTAAAGGGGGACTTTAAACGTCCCAAATATCAATTTAGAACGTCTAAAGTCTCCCGTGAAGGACTTTAGATATCCCAATTTTTAATTTGGGACGTTAAAATGTTTGATTTTTTTTTTATAACGATCATTTACATTCTGCATTACCCAACGAATTCAAACTGCAGAAACAGAATAGAAAATGGATACATAAACCATAATGTCCATTACAAAATGGTAAGGATATCTAGCACTACAATCTTTACTATAATTGGGCTTGCAACACCTCTTCACGAGGAACATTTTTCACTTTCAGTCCTTGTGTTCCCTTGCTTCTCCCCTCTTCATGCTGAGATTGTTCCTTCTTCCCTGACATTTAATCTTTGCAAAGCCCCATAGCCTTCTCAACTACATATCTTTCTACTATTGAGGCTTCTGGTCGATAAGGATTTTTAGAATACCCTTTTAAGATCTTCATGTATCGCTCGAAAGGGTACATCCACCTCAGGTAAACTGGACCGCAGAGCCTTATCTCCCTTACCAAATGAACTACCAAATGCACCATTATATCAAAAAATGAAGGAGGAAAATGCATCTCTAGTTGTGACAAAATAATGTAACCCTCATTTTCCAGTTCATCCAACTTTTCAGTGTCAATGACTTTGTTACAGATAGCATTGAAGAAAATACACAATCTTGTTACAGTGGTTCGTACTTCATCTTTCATTATGCCTCTAATAGCTACCGGTAATAGTTGTTACATCAACACATAATAATCATAGGACTTCATTCCC
The DNA here is from genome assembly GCA_963210345.1 of Inga oerstediana. Lineage (NCBI taxonomy): Eukaryota > Viridiplantae > Streptophyta > Magnoliopsida > Fabales > Fabaceae > Inga > Inga oerstediana. The sequence continues at coordinate 34,528,971 of OY723403.1, forward strand.
ACTAACTTCAAATCGTCCATTGAGACATATCTTCTCACATTCGAGGAATACCCTTGCGGCACCTTAATTTCATGCAAACACCCACACAAACTTCTTTTCACTGCTTTTGATAGTGTATGCGTTGTTGGCTCCATGTATGCCCTCCTACTATCATCTCTTAGTTGTGGATGTAACCGTTCTCTTATTCCCATATCAACAAGGTCTAATCTCGCACTAATCTCATCCTTAGTCTTTATTGGTATGTGCAAAAGTGTACTGATAAGGCTATCACAAATGTTCTTCTCCACATGCATCACATCAATACTGTGTCTCACGTCAAGCGAACGCCAATATGGAAGATCAAAGAAGATGGATCTCTTCTTCCATATGTTCTTCTCACCCGCAATCCTCTGATTCTTACCAAAAGTGACATTGGTACGTTCCACTCGACTGTAAACTTCCTCTCCGGTTAATGACTTTGGAGCCATTTCATCTCCGGTAAGCCGTTAAAATGCTTTCTTAGCCTACGATACGGGTGGAACCGATGAAGAAACCTCCTGTGGCCAAGGTAGACAGTTTTTCTTCCATGCTTTAGTTGATGGAAGTGTGTGTCTGCTTCACATATTGGGCATGCTTTATGACCCTTCAAGCTGTACCCTGACAAGTTTTCGTATGCAGGGAAGTCGCTTATCATTGTGAAAATCATTGCACGTAGCTTGAATGACTCCTTCTTATAAGCATCAAACACATCTATGCCTTTCTCCCACAACTTCTTCAAGTCCTTAATCAAAGGTGCCAAATAGACATCAATATCGTTCACTGGCTGTTTTGGTCCAGAAATCATCATAGATAACATCATATACTTGCGTTTCATACATAGCCAGGGAGGCAAGTTGTATATTATAAAGAGAACTGGCCACACACTATATGTGCTGGTAAGAGTTCCATACGGATTGATGCCATCTGTACAAAGCCTAATCTGAAGGTTTCTCGGCTCGCTGCCAAATTGAGGGAACATTTCATCTATTTTTTGCCATTGTGGAGAGTTAATTGGGTGCCGAAGATACTCCATACCCATTATAGACAGGATTTTCTTGGCCTCATACATACGATTTGGAAGTACATTATCCTCTGGAAACATATCACACAATAGTTCAAGCAGCAATGTGAAACTACTATCGGTCCACCCACAAGTTGCCTTTAAGTTAACCAAATGCAATGTTCCCGTCAGCCACGTGTACTTACTCCCAGGGTACAATGGTGTCTCTGCATCACTCCGCAGGCTATCATACTCCTGCGACTGTACAAAGGATTCTACCTCAACATCGTAAATCATTTTCTCCATTCTATCTTCATCTATCACATCCATATCTTCCTTCTTGTGCGACGGACAATCCGTTACTTCCTCACCATGCCATATCCACCTTAAGTATCACAGATTTATTCCATCACAAAGGAGGTGATCCTTTATGACATCGACATCCCGTTGACTCTCATTCAAACAATTGACACAAGGACAAAAATACTTTCCATTTTTTGCTGGAGCATTCTTTCTAGCGAATTCAATAAATTTTGCCACTCCTTTCTCATATTCTTCACTAGTTGTCAAAGCATTCATCCAACTGTGATCCATTTTGTTACCACCTAAGCCATTCCCAATAACACTCACACGTTTAGTACAATTGTCAATGATATATGATGGATTTCCTTTTTTCACTTTTTTCAACAAAAACTTCGACAGCATTTCCCGTTAAAAGTAAGACATCCCAAAATTTCAAGCAACCCTATCTCTCCATTACATGAATAATAATCATACTACTTACTATATTATATTAAGGAAACTACATTAATAATCTTACTAATCTAATCTAAAAAAAATAAAATCAATCATATTAAAGAAACAAAAATTACTCTGTTTAATTGTTGTTAATTTCATCAAAATCATTCAAAAGCTTCATTAATTTATAATAATATATATACATATTTTTCCTCTCAATTCCTAACCTCCAAACATATCAAACAAACAATATATTAACGTGATATTTCCTATTGGTTAGGTTTTCAATTATTTTCACTAAAAAAATTAAACGTCATATTTAGCCAATATATATAAGCACAATTAACAAATTCATTTCTATGGGAGCAATTTTAATCTACATGTTAACTACTATAAGGTACATTAAGCAAGTATGTACATTTAAGGTTAAGATGCATCTATCCCATAAAGTATTTTTTTGAGTAACTCCTAGTATTGTTTTTATGTAACTCCTAGTATTTTAAAGAAATCTTTTCGCGCACTTTGTTATTAAAGTATTTTTTGACTTGATTGTTTCATCATTGAAAAATCGGAAAGCTAAGTAATGAATATGTTAACGATGTAAGAATTAAAATTCTCAAATGCATGAGTTATTTTTCAGTAATTATATGTCTTTTATATTTTTATTACAAATCTTTCGCATTTCATTACTCAACATTTCAATATAGAGGTAATATAGCCACAATTTTTTTCAATTATATTCAACCTTTGTCAGGATTGAGGCAATATAGTCAAATATCATACAACTGACCAATATGGTTTTAAAAAAGTGACCAAGTAATTAAGACCAATACAAGGCAAACATGCAGTGTGCTACAATTTATATTTCAACAAGAAATTTAACGTCATGTTTTACATTACAAGTTTTAATTTAATTTCTTCAACTAAATTTATATTTCAAAAAGAAAATAAACTATTCTGTTAAAAAAAAGAAAGAAAATAAACTAACCTGATGAAGGCACGGTGGAGGAGGTACGCCGACGGTGTGCACGGTGGAGGAGGTACACCAGAGGGTGGAGAAAGCAAAGAAGACCACGGTGTATGGGGGAGGTGTGGACGACAATGGAAGGAAGAAGGTGGAGGAGAGCCAAAACCAAGACACTGTGGAGGAGGGGGTGGTGCATGCGTCGTCTTCAATGGAAAGGAGGTGGAGGAAAAAACCAAGAAGGTGTGGAGGAAGTGGGTCGACGGCCAATGAAAGAAGAAGGAAGAGTAAAGTTGAAGAAGAGAGGGGGTCGACGGTGAATAATGAATGAAAGAGGAAGGAGTTGTTTGGTCAAAAAGGAGGGATGGTGGGTGGAGAATGGAGAAGACGCATGTCAGACAAGTGTCTGACATGCGCAGGGACGCCTTTAGGCATCCCAAATGCCATTTGGGACATCTAAACCCATCTCCTGGCGCTAAAAAAAATTTGCCAAAATTTATATCGGACTCGGAAAGAACTTTAAGCGTTCCAAATTCAAATTTGGGACGTCTAAAGGTTTCCCTGCATACATATAATTATAAAATTGCCACCGCATACCTTTTTAACCACCCAATTTAAATTTGGGACGTCCTTTGGGGTGGTTATATCCTAATTTTGTAGTAGTGAAAATATAAGTCACCTCCTAATTAATTAATGCTCTTTTTCCTGTTTTGCTCTTATAATTAATACACACTTTCCAACTTTGCCCCAATCATTATATCCCCTCTCTTTAAAATAACATTCCCAATACAATTAAACATATTTTTCAAGAAGAGTAAGAGTGGAAAAAAGTTGTATTTTGAGATATATTAAATAACTTAATTATCATTTCTTGTTTCTCATTATATAGTTAAAGTGCCATATATTATGGATAGGAGGGAGGATATTATTCTCTGCAATTTGGATTTCTACTTATCATTGCTTGAGCAGTGAGTGGTTCACAATGTCGGCCACTAAGATCTTCGCTACTTTTGCATGTTATCTAATCAACGATACGGTCATTGCAAAGTCCATAAAAGAATTAAAATCAATGACACCTTGTGTGTGCATTCATACGCGTACACACCCTTGCTTCGTCGATGCCAGGTTAGATTTGAATAATACTGGAGCATGGCCAAGCTACCCTACTCACATTGGACCTAGTGTCCAGGTTGTTTGGTTAATAGTGGGCCAAGAAATATAGCTAGTCGGTGCCTTGGTTTTTGTAGCTTTAATGCTTTTTGCTGGTTGGTTTCATTACGACAAAGCTGCTCCAAAATTGGCTGGCTAACACATCAAATGAAATTTAGTGTCATGGCGCCTTTTTATTGGTTCAGTGCATGAATAATGTGGTGCTGCCAAGTATTTCTCATCTGATGTGTTCGAAGAAATTCTAGAAGGTGAAAAGGAAATGAAGAGAAAGAAACAAAGGTAGAAGGATCGTGGTCCCCAACAGAAAACGGCGAGGGGGCCGAACAGCGAGGCCACAGCAAAACACTCAAGTTTGGGTTCTATCCAAGTGCATGAAATTACAAAACTATGTACTCTACCCAAAGGGCCCACACACCACCATTATGTTTTTAAATACAACCAATTTAAGGAAAAAATTTACTTCAAATGGTCACCCGTTATATTTATTTCATATAAATTTTTAGTCAAATGATAATATTTTAAAAAGATGACACATGACCTGTAATTAGAAAAATCAATATAATAAATATAAAAAACTTGAGCTAAGTATTATTTCAATTTAAACATACAAAACTAGGAATCAAACTCGTTTCAAATATATAAACTCTTTTAAAAGAAATTCTTCGTCCATAATATAGATTACTTGATGGATCGTTAACACAAATTTTTAAATATTATGCAGTATTATAATTTATTAGGAGAAGGCTTGCCACGTCTTGTAGTATTTTCTTAATGCTATTAAATACAGGTAACACCAAGAAAATATTTAAATTTTAGACAAAATTAATAAGTGAACCATCTTTACTACTCCCTCCGGTCCTAATTATAGGACAATATTTGAGAGTTGATCTTGGTTCTAATTATAGGATAAAGTTTTAATTTTTGTCAATTTCTTCCCAAAATACCCCCTATTGATACTTTCTCAATAATAATTAAACACAATAATAATTTAATAAGAGTAGATCGGAAGTTGTTGAGGGAGATTGACAGCGTCGGATTGTGTGAAAGCTTGAAGAAGTCGTGTGTAAGGCAGGAGAGGTACAAGAAAAAACAAAGAATCAACGTAATTAGATGCCATTTTAAATTTTAAATAAGGGTATTTTAGGAAAATAAATATGATTAACTAATTTAATTACTATCCTTAATTTCTCCAAAGTTAGATAAATATGTCTTATAATTAGGATCGGAGGGAGTACTAAAATTTAATATGGGTAATTTGTAATGAAATGTTAGAGGCAAAAAGGAGTATGGCATAATTTTACGGGGAAAAAATAAAGATAATATTTGCTCCGCCTCTAAATATAAGCTTTATTTGATTTTTATCAAGGTTCTGAAACTCGGATCGGTCACTGAACTGGTCGGGGTACTGGGTCAAAGGTCAATGGGTCATATCGGAATTAAACCGGGGTTAGACCAGTGAGGAAGGGAAGATTTTAAAATTATTTATATGAAATTTTAAATAAAATATTAAAAAAAATAAAAAAAACTGATCAAACTGTGAGAAAACCAATCGAACCGGGGTCAGTTGCCATATCAGACTGATCAGACCACCGGTCCGACGGTTTCGTGATCGGACCGGCCAGTCCAATCCAAACTTGAGAACACTGTTTTTACAAATCTTGACACTGTAATCAAAACTTCCCGTTTCCGTGAAAAAGTTTAACTATAAATGTCACACACATCATATCATAACCTATATTATTTTTTATTTTACGTAAAATAATATTAATAAATTAATATAGGTTGAAAGAACATAAGTTCACGATGGCTCTAAATGTTTGAGTATAATTGCACTTCCATATCAAAGATTTTTTTTATAAGTACTCCAATAAAAAATTACACTCCCTTCGGCTCACAATATAAGATACTTCAACTAATTCATGGGAAATAAGAAATGATAGTTGATTCAATAAATACGTCCTAAATTAATTTTTTTTCCACTTTTACTCTTATATTGGAAAATATGTTTTTAAGATTTAATGAGTGGGTAAATTGGAATGAGTATTAATTACAAGGGCAAAACTGAAAAATAAACATTATTATCTTACAAATGACTTATATTATGAACTAAGTTATTTTTCTATAAGTGCCCTACAATGTGGATAAGAGGGAGTATATGAAATTTAACTGATATACTAAAGGGGAAATCACATTTGAAGTTATTAAACTTCAAATAAAGCATAAAAATACGTAAAGGTCAGTCTCTAGTCCCGTGAAGCATAGTATATATCCATAAATAATTCTATAGCTCCCTAAGTTTTTTATCTGAACTATAGCTACCTAAATTTGGTGAATTTAAATGATAAATTAAAATTTTAAATATATTTTTAAAAAATTTTAGTCCTTTAATTTTAATTTTCTCTATTATTGATTCAGTAATTGAATTTTGACTAAAAACAACTTAATTCTTATAATTTAATTTGTTGAGTTGAAAAATCATGGGAACTAGGTTATTTTGAATAAAAAAATTACAAAATTTAACTTGTTCTGGACCAAGAAATTATAACAACTGAATTATTCAAAATCAAATTCAGCAATTAAATTAATAATTAAAAAAACTTATCAACTAAAATATATCAAAGAATGTAAGATCTATTTCGCTATTGATTTTACTTGCTGCGATAAGATTTCATCATTTTTCATTGACTACGTAGGTACTATGAATATACTTACTCCAGTCTTATGGATAAACAACTTTTTCTCTAATGGAACTACTTCTTTTTATAAACAACTTTCATTTTTTATCTGAAAATATAAGCTTCCTTTTTTTATTTTACCCTTATTAAATACTCATTCTATCTTATTTCTTATACTCATTATCTCTCATACTTTTTTTCTATTCTCTCTCCTATACTCTTTTCATAAATATAGGTATATATGAAAAAAAAATATATGATATTTTTTACACATTTATTATTTTTAACTACCAATTCATTTTACATAATAAAAAAATATATTTATAAATAAGATTGAATGGAGTAAAATATAAGGATTCACATAAAAAAGAGGCACAGAGCACTTTGCTCCCCCATGGCCCATGGCCAAGGCATCTGTGCCCCAATGTGACCACCACTTGGCCCGAGTTGAATTTTAGCCACTACATAGGACATTCATTCCGTACACTCACGGACATAGTACAAACATACGGTACACTCACTTACCCTTTCTTAACTCACCAATTATTAATTTCTACATGCATGCATTTAACCTATATAACCATTCAATATTTCTTGGCCCACTTTAGCCAATACACCGAGGCACTAGGCCCGAGTAGGGTCGCTAAGCCATGCTCCAATAGAATTTCTCCTGTTGGGTCCCATGCTGCCACCACGAACTCTGTCATTAATCATTATGAGGGTGTTTGAGATCACTTAGTACTCGTTTGGAATAACTTATTTTTGGGTAATAAGTACTTATAAATCGTGATTCACAGTATACGAGATAAGTATGTGAGAGGAGTTTTATCTCGGCTTGCGTAATAAGGACTTATTTTTTAAGAAATCGTGATCCCAAACATGCCTTTATTATTGGACAATAAGTCCTCATTACATAAGTCGAGATAAAATTCCTCTTACATACTTATCTTGTATACCGTGAATCACGATTTATAAACACTTATTGCCCAAAAATAAACTATTCCAAACGAGCACTATATATAGCCAGTCAACCCAAGTTTCTCTATAACCCTGCCATTATTTTATATTGATAGCAGCTATTAAGTAGTTTATTGTCTTAGTTTATGTTCGGATTAGTTTTTAAAAAATAATTTTTAGAAAAAAAGTGGAGAATGATTTTTGGAGAATAGATTATGAACAGAATAAATTATAAAAAAAAATGATTTTGATAAAATGAAAGTGTTTAAATTTGTGATCAGAATAGTATGGCCCACATAATGAAAAAGGACTAATGAAAGAGAGAGGGTGGAGCCCACATAAGGAAAAAAAAAGATTTTACTAAAACCATGATTTGACAAAATTTTGAGTGTTTGACATCCAAACCATGGTTTGAGATCAAAATCATGATTTTAAGAAAACATCTGAACACAGTGTTAATCTAGATCAAAGGGTTAAAAAAACAGTGGCATTAGTGGTAGAATATGAAGCAAGAATGTGAGCCCCTATTAGAGCTGGGGATGGGGGCCAACCCGAGGGTTGCAGGTTGGCCCGCACCAACCCACGGGCCATATGGTGTGGGCCTGTGCAGCCCGCACTTTTGCAAGTTGGCAAAATACCAACCCTAACCCGCAGTGTGCGGGTTACGGGCCAACCCACGAGCCAGCATTTTTTTTTTTTGAAAACAAAATTCTAATTTTTTAAAGAAGATCGAAAATATGAGACATATATATATGAGTCATTAAATTTACTTTCCTAACATCAATCATTTCTCTTATAAAAATTTTAAAACATAATCCACAATTCAAGAAATAAAGTTATCAAATTTGCCAAAGTTTATAAATAAAACACAAACCTATCCTCAAACAACCAAGATATAATAATTTTGTTTAAAGAAAAAGGGAAGAGGCTAAGATTTTTTCTCTTTGAATTGGGAGGTACCAAGATAAGTGTGAAAATCTTATAAATTTTGTAAAATTATTATATGAAAAAAAAAAATTTGCGGGCCAACCTGCCAACCCGCAGGCTAGCCCGCATCAACCCGCGGGCTATGCAGTACGGGCCTGTGCAACCCGCATTTTTACGGGTTGGGAAAACCGTCAGATTGAGCCCGTATTACCGACTCTAGCCCATATATGTAGTGCTGGGAAAACGGGCCGACCCGGCCCGTGATGGGTTCGGGCCTAAACGGGCGAGTCCAAATCCGTACCCTTTTAGAGCGGCCCGGCCCGTTTAGGGTAAGCCCGCAAGCTTTAGGCCCATTTAAGTTTTTTTTTTGCCATTCCTTTTTTGTTTCTTATTCTCATAAAGACTAAAATACCTAATTTAAAACATAAATATCATCAACATTAATTTAAAACATAAATATTATCCAAATTTAATAGAACACAAACACTAAAATTAAGTCCAAACCATAATTAATGTTCATAACAAATTAAATAAATTCACAGCCACAATCAAACAAGCCCACAAGCTTCAAATGTCAGTAATAATATAATACCTGATTCGGATTTTGGCGTATACATGCAAAAAAAGAAAAAAGAAATTCAAAGAAGAGAAGCTTCAAATGAGATCTGAGTTAGTGTGAGAGCATTTCTGATATGAGGGTTAGATTAAGTTAACTCTACCCTCTGACCAATATTTGCTGCCCATTGCCTTGTGCCCATTTTTTTTATAAAAAAAATTAAACGGGCCTAAAAGGGTTGGCCCTACAGGGCTATAGGGCCAACCCTACAAAGCTTGCGGTCCTACAAGACTGGCCCTTTTAGGTCCGCTTCCATTTTCAGACTCTAAATTATAGTTCTGGCTCTTGACAGGCTCGAGCCTAAACAAGCCGGCCCAACGGACTCGACCTGAATTCCCGACTTTACATTTATGGAGTATTTCGATATCGTAGGATACAAGGCCATTTACTATTAGTGTCAGAGATATAAGGTGTCTGCTTGAAAAAGATCTTGCAAGTGGTGAATTTCTCTCTCTTGCTTCTCTCTCACAGATGTTCGTCAATTATGTGTGTGTTTGGGATCACTTAAATTTAGAAAATAAATCCTTATTACGCAAGCCGAGATAAAACCCATCTCACATACTTACCTCATATATCATAAATCACGATTTATAAGCACTTATCACCTAAAAATAAGTTATTCCAAACGAGCACTGTATGCGTCATTCCTATCACCTCTATACAAACACCCCATCACTTTGATCATATCACTCACAACTCACAAAACCCATTTCTCTCTCTGCCTTCTTCACTCGCACACCGCTCACAAACTTTCTTCTCCTTTCTCTGCTCCTCAGTTATCACTTTCAAAATGGCCAGTGTTGAGGTAATAATATATAACTCCAAAACACTGTTCATTTTCTCTTGTTTTTACTTTGTTCTACACCGCGTTACAGTCTAGTCCTCGATCTATATCCACAACACCTTCACATACTCACATCTCTCTATAACACTCTAGATTCTCAAGTTCTCAAAATTATTGTTCTCTCCCTCCCTCGCGGAGGCAGACGGTGCTGTCGTAGTTCGTAAAAAACAATGAGCCAGATTTTCTCAGCCACAGAGTACTACCTAGTGAAGCAACCTTTCATCGAGAGCTTCATATGGATTCAGAACAAAACCCTAGCCTCTTCTCTCCAATTTCTCGTCTTCACCGTCGTCTCTTACCTCTGTTTCACCTTCTTTCTTAAACGTCTCTCCCTCCCTCCAGTTCCTCCGGTCATCCTCAAACCCATCACAGTCGTCCATAACACCGTCCTTCTCGTTCTCTCGTTCATCATGGCCCTTGGTTGCCTCTTGTCCACCATCTCCCACGCGCCTCACCTCCGCTGGATCATCTGCCTCCCTCCCGACACGCCTCCCTCCGGTGCCGTCTTCTTCTGGGCCTACGTCTTCTACCTCTCGAAGATTCTAGAATTCCTCGACACCCTCCTCATCATCCTGTCGAACTCCTTCCAACGCCTCACGTTCCTCCACGTGTACCACCACTCCATTGTCGTCGTCATGTGCTACATTTGGCTATGGACGTCTCAGTCGCTGTTCCCGGTGGTGCTCATGGCCAACGCTTCCGTCCACGTGCTAATGTACGCCTACTACTTATCGTGCGCACTCGGGGTTCGTCCCAAGTGGAAGAAGCTTGTCACAGACTTCCAGATTGTTCAGTTCTACTCCAGCTTCGTCGCTTTAAGCCTCATGCTCTTCTTGCACTTTTCCGGGTCGGGTTGCTCGGGGCTTTGGGGCTGGAGCTTCAACGTGGTTTTCTATGCTTCGCTTTTGTTTCTCTTTGTTGACTTCCACGGAAAGAATTATGGTATTGACCCCCAACAATCGAAGAAGCTGATGATGGTGAAGGAAAAGTAAATATGACGTACGTGGACGTTTGCAGCAAGGTTCATTAGATTCAGTTTCATGGGTTTCCTTTCCTAGCTATAACTATAATGCGTCTGTTTCCTGTCTTTTCTCTTTATTTTTTCTGTTGGGGAATATTGTTATTTGGAATAAATTAAACCATATGTACTTTCTTTTTTTTTTCAATTAAATGTTGGTTCTGTGTGTTACATGAGATCATGATGGATCTAGCTTCTCTCTATTGCTCTTCCCCTCCTTTTCGTGTGTGTTTGGCAACATCCCAAATCATGATTTTAAACCATGGTTTGCGTAACCCGAGACAGAACTCCTCTCACACACTTATCTCGTAAATCGTAAAAGCTATTGAAAAAAATCTAATCCAAACACACACGTTACCTTTGTTCTTTATCACAATTGGATTAACATTTCAATGATGCATATTTAACATCTTATCAAAATATTATTATAATTTTATTTTAAAAAATATATAAATAAGTTTAAAATGCTGAAATTTCATCTCAAGAGCTGTGGATTATTATTATTATTATTATTATTATTATTATTATTATTATTATTATAGAGTAAATTGTCTTCCCATTTTTTCCATTACAGTTCAGATTAAATTTTACCAATTTAAATATTTTGTATTTTTAAGAAAAAAATTAGAAAATATGTTTATAAGATGTTAAATTTGAACCATTGAAATGTTAATCCAATGGTGATAAAGAGTAAAGGATAGGCAAATGAGGGGAAGAGCAATGAAGAGAAGCTAGATCCATTTAGGATAAGCTCAATAGTTAATTACATGTGAATAAATAATGTGTGACTTTTGTGAATTTTATATGTATAATTTTTTTTTGACCTGTGATTTTATATGAACTATATCTTTTTCAGGAATTAATTAATAATTAATATGAATGTTATGTTGGTAATTGAAATATAATTGAACTAGAGTTCACTAAAAGAGATGCTTAATTAGTACCCCAGCTAACATCTACTTTAATTGATACGTTTTTAATATGAATTTACTATTAATAATTGATACATACGTACGTACGTATATATATATATAATTAATACGTTTTTAATATGAATTTACTATTAATAATTGATATATATATATATATATATATATAGAGGGGCAAGCACACGTCTCTTAGCTGATGTATGATTCAAAAAATTAAAGCAATATAATTTTTAACCAACCTTAAGATAAGTTGTAATGTTTGAGATAAATATGACTTTTTTGAAATAATTAGCATCTCAAAAATTTTGAAAGTTCCTCAAAATTACTTTCATCGGACCTTGTCCTCAAAAATTTTTACTTCCCATTTTAAAAAATAGACGTTTTTAGGTAAGTAAACTCTATTTCTTATATTAATGATATAAGTAGTGTTCTCTCACTAACAGATAATTCTTGTCCTATTAATTGATAACTTACACTAAACATAATAATTAGAAAAAGCTGAATCACTCGAGATTTGGTCAAACACAAAGTTTGAGTCTTTTATGAGGGATTTATAGAGACATTGGTGGTGACCACAAGGGATTCCGAAAGAAGAAGAACAAGAGTGATTGGTTGTTCCTGTTGTACATCAATCGGGGATTATCCATATAAAGGTATATTTATATAAAGGTAAGAGTTTATGGGACTTTATTATGATGTTTCAATGATAAGAAAAGTTATATGCTTGACATAAAGTTTATAGGAGTTGTATATAATTTAGCCTAATTATTATGTCTTTGATTGAGTATTTTGGACTCAAATGTCCTTGTTATTAATGCTTAATTTAACTATTTGTTCCTAATTACATGATGCTCATCTTGAATTCTTATTGAGGGGGCAAACATGAAAATTTGTCTTAGATGCATATGCAATTTGGCTGCTTTTGTTTATTAATAAATAACAAGAAACCATGTTTAAGATTTGCTTATAGTAATTAAAAAAAGGAGGGAGTACTTAATTAATTATTAGATTGGTTGATTTTTCTAATTTTGACATTGTGATTTCATTTTTTGGACCAACTCTCCCCAACCACCCCCCCCCCCCAAAAAAAATTCCATCACACCGAAACAAAAACCAAGTTCTTTCACACATTAATTAATTATACTATTACTAAATCTATTTTCAGCATTATGAAGCAGCAAACAAACATTGGTATATATCATTACATCAAAACGCACCTTTCTCTCACACCCACACACAAGTGACTCTAGCAACGAAAACTTGACATTCCACAAGTAGTATACCACTGTATACCTAAATATATGGTATATACGTCACTAGCTAGTACCACATTCTCGCATACTTAGGAATGCGTTAAATTTATAAAATGTTCTATATTTACCCTTATTAAATTTTTTATCTCTCTCTACTCTACAAATGATTTTCACATATCTCTCTCCTTCTCTCTTTCCAATAGAAATTAAATAGAAGTAAATTTGAGAAAATGTCATTAATTACTCTACAAGATACTTGAATTTAGATACAGAGTGGAATTATTTTTTTTATACAAGAGTGGTATTATATTAAAATAGATACGTGCAGCCCAGGGGGGCTTGGTCCGGTGGTTGAGATAAGGGAGGCAAAGATTCCCTCCCGCCACCTGGGTTCAATCCCTGGGAAGTCCCTCCCAAGGGGCGCCTCGGATTAGTCTGCACTTTTGGGTGTGGGATACCAGGGGAAGAAATTCAAAAAAAATAGATACGTGCATGATAGTAGAAATTATAAGTTGACAATATATATATATATATATATATATATTAGACAGCATCTTTCACGTTGAGATTGCCTTTTTTTTCTTTTCTAATCTTCACGATGTGATTTCATATTTTAGGCCAACTTTTCCCCTCTTCAACTTCCATTACACCAAAACATAAACCATGTTCTTCCCCACAATTTTTTTAGTAGACATTTATATCTTCCTATTGAAAACAATTTTATTTGAGACACTGTCAATTATATTAAATGTGAACTTTATTTTGTCACATTGTGAAGGGTTAGCCCCTTCCAATAAATCCAAGTCCTATTGATTTCTTTCCTGCATGTATTATATGTAAAATCCTTTCCTTAAAATGATAATTAACTAAGGGTTTGATAAAATCATTTATCAAAATATTATCATGCACACAATTGGGCTTTGGACTTCATAAGGCTCAAAATAGGTATTCACTAGCTACCAACCCAAACTCTTTGACTAAATGATGCTTCATCATATATCAAAATATGCATATTACATCAATTGTGGATCCACAAGTTCAAAACAAGTCATAAAGCCTTTAAACCACCCAAAATCATCAAGAATAATCAAAAGTATATAATTAAAGCCTCAAATCTCCAGAATAAGTTAGAATATGCAAAATGAGTCATAACGTGGCAATATACAATAATTCAACATATACTAAAAAGATGGAAGCACTACCATAGTAGAAGTAGCTTAAGCTTTCGAAGTCTTCCCTGATAGACCCGCACGAGAACTATCACCTGAAAAAAATGTTAAATCAATGGGGTGAGACAAAAGCCACAGCAACCAGCAATCCATTTCATCTGGCATATGAGTAAGTGCTCGTGAGGTGTCAAGTGGGATAGTTATAAAATCATAGTATTATAAAAACAATGTCACATGGCTACATATTTGCATATAAATCAATTCACAATTTCATAAACTCATTCTCATGTTTATCACATAAATATACAAGAATTTATTCTTTGTTCTCCCTTTTTTCCTCCCATCCTTATTTCCTCTGATTGAACTCATGGGCTAGTACTCATCCATGTGACTAGTAGTTAAACTCAACAAGATGTGTTACAAATGACTTGTTATTAACAAGTACGCAAAAATGATCGGCCCTTCACTCCCATGAGCACGCAACGAACAGAAAAGGAAAGATGAATACGACAAAAATGTTGCATCCGCAGAAAATTTTTTCCGAAAATCTTTAGTGTTGTGTAATATCTTAATTTTTATTTTAAGATTTAATCGTGATTAAGAAAAAAATAATTATGATAAAAGAATTTATTATGTAATTATTGAGACAAAAAGAATTTATGCAAAACAAATTTTATAAAAGTAAAAGAAATAATAATAATAAGTTAAAAAAAAGGAGAATTTTATTAAAAAAAAAGGGAAGAGGACAGTATAATATATATATATATATATATATTATATTATAACTAATGGTGGGGTATTATTAGTACCCTAAAAACCGAACTCCCTCCTCTTATTATTGAAACCTGTGGCTGCTCCCTCTGGTTCCTTCTTTCTTTTTTGTCCGTGGCGCTGGTGAGAGAGTGAGAGAGAGGCAGGCGTAGAGAGAGGGAGGGAGGGAGAGTGAGAGAGGAAGATAAAGTTTGGGTTTCCTCTACTATATTTGGGTGAGTAATCTACCCTCTCTATTTCTAAATTCCTCCTCTTATTTTCAATTTGTATGAAAGGTAAAATCTAGGGTTTGTTAGATTTTAAGATTTTGGGTAATTCAATTTATTCTTTAGCTTTTAATGGCACTAATAGGGTTAGAATAAGAATGGTAATGGTTTAGTTTTAACTAAATGGTTGATTTAAGGAAAATAAAGTTAAGGTTTGGTTAGGAAATTTGTAATTTATGAAATGAGGTATGATGATTCGAATTTAATAATTTACTTTAACTTATTAGAGGTTATATTGATGATTGAATGAGTTAGTTTTGAGGTTTATAAGAAAATATGAATATATGGGATTTTGGGTGAAACTTTAAGTATAGGGAATTTGATGTTTTGAATAATTTGAGACGATAGTTGAGTTCTGGTGATTCTAATAGTGAAAAATAAATTATGAAAGGAAGAAATGCGATTGTACTGATGATTTGTAGAAGAGTTTATTTATGGGATTTGCACTAAAGGCTGAAGTGAGCAAATATTGTGAATTTTAGCAAGAATGGAGGAAAGTATCATTATCAATAATTTTAATGAGTAAAATGAAGTTATTGGATAATAGAAGTATTATTAGAATAAAGAAATTGAGTAGGTAAAATTGAGAATTTTGAAAATTTGTATTAAAGTGAACAATTTGAAGGTTATATAAAAAAATTGAAATAGAGTTTAATTTGTGAGTTAGATTTTGACTTGATATTGATAATGAGATTCAAAAAAATAAAATTCGGTAATTGGTTAATTGAGAATGGTCAAATATGATAGTTGGAACCTCTAGAGAGACTTTAAGTCTATAAATTGTTTTTGTTAACTACTCATTTGGTTTAAATTCTAAATTGTGGTTTCAATTGATTGTTATAGATTGATTTGTCAATTGGGGTTGAGCTTGGAGCTTGGATTTTTGTAGCAAATTTAGTTTTAGCGAAAGGTAACCACTTTTCACTTGTTATGTGTGTTAGTATGTTGTTTGTGAGTATTTTGTAAAATGATTATAAGAATGAAAATGAAATATTGATATTGATTAGATATTTCAATGAGTACTTTAAAATGTTTATTGAGATTGAAAAAGTTATCATGATGTTGACAAGTATTTCGATAGAAATTACCTTGTGGCACCTTATGACTTGAATTGTGACATATGCATATATATAATTGAGATATTGTGGCATACATATGAAGATGATTTGAATAGCATTGTATGAATGTGAAAATTTTGAGAAATTCCAAATGAGCTATTTATTAATAATTATTGTGATGATTGAATTGAGATGAGATGGAGTAGTTTGTTCTACCATGTGATATAACCTCCATTTTGCATGACGGGTGGCTTTCTATTGTCTCACTAATTCAATAAAGGACTATCCCACTAGTTCAATGAGGGACTATCTCACTATTCAATAAGGGGCTGCAGCCCCCCAAAAGTTCAATAAGGGGAAAAGACTCATGGTCTGGGGCATATGCTCTGTGGATTTTGGCCCATGAGTCTAGTCAGCGGAAATAAGACAATTCGGTTGAATTGATGGGAGGCAACTTCGAAATTGTGATGCAGAATTTGTGATATAAAAATTGTGATATTGAAATACGAAATTTGTGATATATAAATTGTGATACGAAATTTGTGATATGTAAATTGTAATACAGAATTTGTGAGACGTGGATATTGTGATTTGGAGTTTGTGATGTAGAGTTGCATAATGGAATGTATGGTATGAAATTTTGTGAATTATAAATCTAATTCTTTGTTATATAAGTTGTTCCACTTGGCACCTCACTTAGGGTGTGTTTGGTTTAACGGAAGCGAGGTTAGGTGAGGTTTTTTAAAGTTAAGTTAGGGGAGGTATGAGCTTTGTTTGGTTCAAGATGAGAGAAGGTGAGGTTTGGTTTCTTATTTGGTTCAGAAGGGTAAGTGAGGGAAGTTAATTATAAGTTGGCAAATATACCCTTCTCTTTATCTATATATTTTCCTTCTTTTACAATTGTTTTTTTTAATAAAATGATTATTTCTTAATTTCTTATATAACATTCCTTAAATTTTTACATAGCAATATATATTTTAAGTTACCACATGTGTTAAGTGAGTACATTTGTGAGGAAAAGTTGGCAAAAAAACGTGAGGAAAAAAGGTTTTTATATTATAGGAATAGATGTGGAATAATAACAAATTATCATGAGCAATTTGGTCAAAATGATTCATAAATTTTCTCTCACCTAGGAAAAATCCTAAATTTGGAGGTTTGAGAAAGGAGGGGAGGGAGCAGTACAAGACAAAAAATTTTCACCTCCCCTCATCTTCCCTACTTCCAACCAAACAAGGTTTTTTAATCTTCAACCCTCCCCCTAACCTCACCTAACTTAGAAAAACCCCTAACCAAACACACCCTTAGCATGTGTAATAAGTTGGGTAGCTGGTTACTGAGGCTTTTGTCTTACCCCGTTAATGTAGCATTTTTCAGATAATAGTTCTTCTACTAGTTGATCAGGGAAGGCTCTGAGACTGGATTATTGTGATAATCTTTGTAAAGCCTCCTTCTTTTTATTTATATGGTGAATTGTTGTGTATTGCCATTGTAGGGCTCATATTGGATACACTGATGTTATATTATATATGTTTTGGATTATACTATTTTGTATCATGGATAAGTAAGTCAAAGGGATATTTGAGAAAATTACTATTTAAGTATTTTATTGATTGATTTGGATATTGGGCTTGTGGTCAGATGAGTATATTCTGGACTTTAAAAAGTTCAAGGCTCAAGTGTATTGATTAATTATGATTTAGTTTGTGAAACGAAAGATTCATGATAGATTTGAAATATTTGGTTGATGGATAGTTGACTTTTGACATTTGATAAATATTTGAGAAAGAATAGTACTAAAAAATGAGTTTTATCTCTGGGCTATGATTGAATATTATATTTTGAACTTCGAGAAGCTTAAGCCCAACTGTTAATTGAAATAACTTTATAAATGTGTTGATTTGAAATGACTTAGTGTACAATTAGAAATATTCTATTATCTATGATAAATTTTAAATGACTAGTTTATTCTTTTCCATTATGGATATATGTTTGCAGTAAATCCTTTATAACCATGGTAGTGTTTTCAAATGGTTATCCACACTCTTTGTCTACCATGGTTAACTTTTGAAATGAGTTGCAATCTTTTCTACTATGATAGACCTCCGGGTTTAAGTTTTCCCTCTTACTCCATAGAATTATTTATTATCCATAGAATTGATCAAGTGTTTGGATAATTGAGTTTTATGGAAGGGATTTTACATGTTCTGCTGAAATTTATTTTTAAAAAATCGAATTAAAATCGTCTGCCACAAATGGATTTTGAAACCCCGGTAGAGGAAAGTAACAGCTTGGTAGCCCTGAGGTAATACTCACGTGGGATGGGAGGGGGCTGGACGGAGCCCGATGGAGGAACAGGTTCATGCCGAACGGCGTCACGAGACCAAGGGAGGAGCTGAACATGGGAGGAGACACAGGCGGTCACAGTGTGGGAGGAGACTGGCAACCTTTGCAACGACTTTGAGAGCGAGAGAAGAGTGAGGAGGCGACAATGAAGTTCGAGATCCATAGAGAGAGAAGGTGGGAGGCAATAGTGGCAGAACTCTTCTGCGTCCTTTATTTGAAAAAGGGACCAGCATCCCTTTCCAACTAGTGGATACCAAAAGGCCACCTTTTGTGTCCCCCACTTTAGACGAACGCCAAAAGCTTGAGTTTTTGCCGTCCGTTTATGTAAAACAAACGCTAAAGATGACAGACACCAAAATTAACACACAGAATTACAAAAATATCATCGCTTTCATTTTTTACTTTCTTTTTTAAAAAATAGACATTTTTTAGGTAAGTAAAATATATATCCTATAGTAGTGACATAAGTAGTGTTCTCTCACTAACAAATAATTATTGTCCTATTAATTGATAACTTAGACTAAACATAACAATTAGAAAAAGCTGAATCACTCAAAGATTTGGTCAAACACAAAGTTTGAGTCTTTTTTGTGAGGGATTTATAGAGACATGGGTGCTGACCAGAAGGGATTCCGAAAGGAGGAGAACAAATAGTGATTGGTTGTTCCTGTTGTACATCAATCGGGGATTATCCATATAAAGGTGTATCGATATAAAGGTAACAGTTTATGGGATTTTATTATGAAGTTTCAATGATAAGAAAAGTTATCTGCTTATGACATAAAGTTCATAGGAGTTTTTGTACATAATTTAGCCTAATTATTATGTCTTTAATTGAGTATTTTGGACTCAAATGTCCTTGTTATTAATGCTTAATTAATTTAACTTTGTTCCTAGTTAAATGATGCTCATCCAATATAGAGTTTTGAATTCTTATTGAGGGGCAAATATGAAAATTTGTCTTAGATGCATATGAAATTAAATCTGGCTGCTTTTGTTTATTAAAAAATAACAAGAAACCATGTTTAAGATTTGCTTATAATAATTAAAAAAAGGAGGGGGAGCACTTAGTTATATAACTTTTCATTTTATATGGCGGGAAGCAATATACAACTTTTGTTTATCCTGAAGATGAATGGCCAAAAGCCATATAAATTTAATTTATCATCTTAAGATTAATTAGCTTAAAGCCGTGAGACTAATTGGCTTGAAGCCAAGAGAATTAAAAGGTTTGATGCCATAAAGTTTTTAATATTGTTATCTTACTCTATGAATTATTTCTTGACTTTAGAATTTCTTTTATTATATATCACTCTGGTACTATTTATAAGTCTCTTTTAACTAATTCTCACATACCAAGGAGAGTTAGTTAATTCATTAACTATGGGCTAAATTTCCAATTTCACCCTTATCTATGATTGGTTCCAAAAGTCAATATGAATAAATTCCTTTTGTTTATTGCAATTAATAGGGGTAAAAAAGTACAAAATGCATTTACTACCCTGAAAATGGACTTATAAATATGATCAAAGGTTTTGGTAAAAAATGACTTATAAATAGGATCAGAATGGTAGTTCGATCATTTGAGTTTTATATTATCATACTGTGTTTTTATATTTCATATTTTGTAAATTCCCTTTACTTTGTTTTATTTATAGTACATGTTAGTGAGTATTTATTTAACATTATTAATGTATTGGGTTTCTCTCTCCCTTTGTCCTTACTTGATGTTATATTTATATTTTTGATTTTATCATTTAAGTTTAAGTTTTATTCTTACATATGTTTATATTAATCAATTAGATATCTATTGATATTTTAATTTCATTGAATGGCTAGTAACCATAATACTCTTAATTTTGTGATTTGATGAACATAAGTCTCGTTACTTTTTGTAATGGTTCTTTTGTAAAAGATCACTATCCATTCCAGTTAATGGCATGATAAGAAAAATTCCGTGACACTAGATTGTTATAAATGTTAAAGCCCTTAAGGCTTATGGGGTCCAAATATCAAATGATACAAAAGGGCTTTACAGCTTTAAAAAATTATTTTTAATATATATTGTCCTGATAACAATAACTTGCAGGGAATTTTGCCACTCAAGAATAATAGTTATAAAGGCAAATAGTCCTGAGGACTAATTTGCGTATTTTGCCCAATATGAGAATTAAAGGCAACAATGTTTGATGATATTAAAATAAAGATATTTGGATGTAAAGTTATGAGCAATTGTTATAATATGGTCAGAAGTCATTGACAAATATGTATCAATGTATTGAAAATAAAGGCCAAATTATGAAAGGGAGGAAACATGAGATGTTATAATATACATATACATATGTGTGTGTGTTGTAAGAGGCAAGCTTCACCCAAGAGGGGGGTGAATTGGGTGATGTTATAAATTTTTCGCTTGATGTGGTGATATGAAAATTATAGTAGATAGAGTAGAGTTGAGAAGATTTGAACACAGAGAGTTATACTGGTTCGGCCTAACAACCAGGCCTACGTCCAGTCCTCAGAGATCAAGACCTACTGAGATTTTCACTATACCTCCAAGATTCAATGGGCTCTCAGAATGCCATAAAATAACAATTGTCCTTGAAAGGACTATGAGCAGAAATATTCTCTTACTAAGAAATTTCTCTCCCCCTTACGACAAGTCTTACGTGCAGAAAAACAACCTATGACCCTTCTCACTAGCTTATGTATACAAGTCTTATGAGCAGCAACGTTCTCTCCTGCTTACACCACTGTAAGTCTTACGAGCAGCAACGTTCTCTTCTGCTTGTATCTTATAAAGCTTATGAGTGAAAGGCTCAACAAGGAATTCTCTCAACTGCTTCTCTCGTAAGGAAATCTACCCTCTCAAGGTCCCAATACCTTGAGATCAAATAAACATAGGGTTTGAATTGTATGAAGACTCTCTTACAGAGCAAATGAATAAACACTGAAGATCAATGTGTATACAGAGAAAATGATGAATAGCAGAGACTCGTGTATAAGCTTGTGAATTCTTGTGGTTCGTTGTTCTTGACTATCTCTGAATCTCTGTATATATAGTTGCTTTAGTTTTTGCCCGTTTGGGTAATCATCGTTTGAGGAGCGAAGCTTTTGCAACTATTGAAAGACACGCGCATGTTTGAATAATCTGAATGCGGTAGGTACGTGCGTGCTTGTAATGATGTTGTCTGCCATTATTTGACTTTCTCCGTAACAACTAATTTCAAACGTTCATCTTCCTGCATCACACTTATAATACATTCAAAATGATGTTAAGCAATGATAATAAGTAATGATGATACGAATAAATAACAATAAACCATATTCGGATTGAACGTTGTGAAACTTGGCATTTTTGGTGATCTGGCAGAGCATCACTCGAGCATGGATGGCTCACTCGAGTGATCTTCCTATTTTCCTTTTTGTGCTTCAGTTATCGGGTTGTGCTTGCAAAGGATTTCAGAGAGACAGAATTCTCACTCGCGAGTGATGTGGGGTCTCACTCGAGCACAACTCCTCCTGCTCGAGTGGTCTTGCATTTTCCACTGGGAGTGTCTTCTCGGGTCATTACTCGCATATCATATTAGCAAGAGTGAGTTTTTGCACTCGCGGGTGATGTGGTCCCTCACTCGAGCACACATACTCCTGCTCGAGTGAGATGCATATTCTCAAGGAATATGCTCTCAATATCAACACTTGCATCAGGTTTGGAGAGGGATAAATTTATCACTCGCAGGTGACGTGGGCCCTCACTCGAGCACACAGACTCCTGCTCGAGTGAGAAAAATATTCTCAAGTAATATACCTTTTATACAAGCACTCGCATCAGATTTGGAGAGGGATAGAATTTTCACTCGCAGGTGCAGATGCGTCACTCGAGCAGATGAGGTTGTGCTCGAGCATACTTGCACTTCCTTGAACTTCATGACTCTCGGCCAAGCACTCGCAGTACCTTGCTCGAGTACAGAATGCTCATGCTCGAGCATTGATGTCTCTGCTCGAGTGAATCAAGGAAGCATGATAATACTTGCTCTCGGCCAAGCACTCACGGACCTTCACTCGCATGTGCTCGAGTGAAAATGGCTTCTCTGCTCGAGTGCAAACTCTAGTGCTCGAGTGAATCAATGAGAATAACAGTGGCATGCCTCTCGGGTGAACAATTTCTGGCTTTCACTCGCACATGCTCGAGCACAGAAGGGATCTATGCTCGAGTGCAAAGCTCATGCTCGAGCACTCCAGTTCAATTTAACAGCAGATACCAGAAAACATTGCTATATGCATTTGATAACTTTGTAAACATTTCTTAAACTTATAAAACCATGATTTGTACACAATTGTCTTTTTGCTATCATCAAAACTTGGGATCTAATATTCTCCCCCTTTTTGATGATGACAAAACCTTTGTGATGAAAGTTTAAGAAAGATTGATTAAGATTGAAAATTATTTTTGAAATACTTCATTGTTTCCAAATGCATATCAAGTTTCAGTTTCAAGTTCAAATTTCCCTGCAATACTTCCTCTGGACACTTAACGACCAAGATAAGCATAATATGAGGCAAATAACTTAGTAACTTGAAACATGAAAATAGTCATTAATATTAAATTTGATTTCAAACTTTGACATTGTTAATAACATAATAACTGATAATCTAAAATAACATCAAAGCCTACCCATACAGAAAATCTACCCAAACTCCCAATTCATCCCATAGCTCAGAAATAATCACACATCCTTCTCCCCCGTTTTGTCAGCATTAGAAGGGGACTGAGGAAAGGTGGTACCAGGAGGTGGAACAAATGAAACTATGGCAGTGAGAGGGTCAATTGGTGGAGATGATGGTTGTGGTACAGAGGATGAGGGAGGTAGTGAAGGCGACCGATCAAAAGTAACATCAACATTAGAATCTGGATCGGTGAAGAGTACATGAGTCTGTGGCACAGAGGTATGAGTGGTCTCTGGAGGCACCTCTGAAGATGAAGAGGGGAAATGTGAGTGCAAGAAGGTCTCCATATTTGTTATCCTCTGAGACATCTCATCCTGAGTCTTGAACATCAACTCAAAATTGGTATTGGCCTTGTCTACCAATTTGATGACCTGTGACTCCATCTTTTCCACAAGCTTCTCATACTCAGCCACTAACTCCTTCTTCAGACTTGATACAGCTTGATTGATTGCCTCAGTCACATGGTTGGAAAGAGAGGCATTAATGAAGGAAGGAGGAGGAATAGGACTTTGAGCAGATGATTGTGCCTTATCACCTCTGGATGGAGTGGTTTCCCTATTAGATGTGGCTTTGGTTCGACTCACAGGAAGATTAATACCCATATGAGTTAGTTGAGTCTTACCAAACCTTGAAATGAGTACCCTTTCATTTCCTTCCAAATACCATATCTTGTTTTTCATCAGGATGAAGGATACAAGCTAAGGGTATGGTATGGTTGCGGATTTTGATGAAGAAAATCGAAATCTTCTCATCTCATTGAAGATAATCTCCCCCACATTCCTTTGTTGCCCAGCAATTAAAGAGGCCAACATATAGTAATCCTTTTGAGCAAAATGAGTAAAATTTTTGGACTTATTAACTATGCTCCGGGAATATATATAATAAAGGACTCTATGAGAATCAGGCATATCAATGGGTTTAAAATTGAGAGGGCCTATGGGGTCTTTTGGTCTCAAAATATGGAAAGCTTCATTGGCAGAGAAAGAGGGTGGATCAGGAGGTGGTGCAACATACCCAATCAAGTCATTTATGATCTTAGCAGATATCATAATAAACTTTCCTCTAACAGTTGTAGATACTGCTTCCTCAATCAATTCACCAGATATAGACATAATATTATGGGACCTCATGTTGCAATAAAATGTTTTTACAACAGTGGGAGAATATGGTATATGGATATTTAGCCAGGGAGCATAGTATTGAAGATAAGGGTATAAATCCAAATAGCAATTCTTCTTCAGATAATCTAAATCCACATACACAACAGGACAGAAGTGCCTATGAATAAACTCATCATCAAATACCTTCTGAGACAGTGCCTTGAGTTCCTCAACAATAAATCCCTCAGGAGGACTGTTGATGTGATCATCCACTGGTGCTTGTGAGGCAGAAGGTGCTCCTGAAGCAGAGGCACTTGATTGCTTTGCTTGGTGTGAACTTGAAACACCGGCTTGAGAAGCGATCTTTCCAACTATCTTGTCAAGTTTGGACTTCTCCAATGCTTCCCGAAGTTGTTTGTTGAATGAATCACCAGAGGAAGAAGATGAATGTTGGGGTTGCTCTGTTTCCTTTTTCTTTCCTTTTCCTTGAACCTCCTTGGATTGAGACCGGGTAACTATTGGTTCCTTAAACACCACACCCTTTGGCTTCTTTTGAGGAGGTTGATCTTTCTTTGCAATTTGAGGCTTTGGGTTTCTTAGCCGGAGTCCTTTTTTTGGTCTTGGGTTTAGGAGGAGGTGACGGTGAGGAAGAGATTTTGGGAGAGGGAGGTGTTGGTTTTGGGGTACCAGATGCACTGGCAGCAGACTGAGTAGGAGATGGAGAGTGGGATCTTTGAGGGATAGAGGGTAGTTTGGTTCTTGCCATTGTAGAGAAAGTGAAAGAGAAGCAAAAACTCTCAGTTTTTGAAGGAAAAGCAAACTGAGATTAGGGCACGAATGAGAAATGCAGAGGGTAAGAATCACCTTTTATAGAGGATTGAAGAGTTGTAACGGTGATTTGAGGCAAATGGACGTGATTGATTGAAGAGAAACGGTTGAAGGTGAAGAGTTGCGCCCTTCGAGTGACGAGACACCTCGAGTGAGAGCAGAAAGTGTGACGTTCTGAGCTTCTGTGTAACTGATATAAGTGACAGTGCTCGAGCATAAACCCTAGTGCTCGAGTGATGTTCATACTGTGCTCAAGTGTGTTCTATCTGTGCTCGAGTGATATTCTGGAAAATTTAAGAAAACATCTAAAAGCGTACCTGGATTATGGATTTCTTGCCATATTTTGTGTCTTTGTACTCAAATCCTCCAAGATCATTTGAGTAACCATGATTTGGATTGTTTCTGGAAAGAAATTCTTCCTCTTCACTCGAGCAAGCACTCCTCACCTCAAGCATGTTCATATCATGCTCGAGTGAGAGTTCCTCACTCGCGAGTGAGTTCATCTCTTACTGTTGCTTTCAAGATAGACTCTTGGTATTCTAGTTTCCTCTGTTAATCTCTGTTTTACATATCAAGAAGCAGAGTATTTTCAACAGTACTGTGCTCGAGCATAACTACTTGTGCTCGAGTGAACCAGCTTATCACTCGAGCGGCATCCTCAGTGCTCGAGTGACAGACCTGCAAAATGATTTTTAACACTCCGATGCCAAAGTCAGTATGTTTATCATTAAAATAAACATTTAATTAAAATATTTAACAAGGAAACTTACAACTCATTGGGATTAACCATTCCCAATTCTCTTCAAATATATAAAAATTGATCTTTTGCAATTGGTTTTGTGAAAATATCCGCAAGTTGAAGATGAGTTGGTATGAATTCCACTTTGACATCCTTCTTTTGAACATGATCTCGAATGAAGTGATGTCGAATGTCTATGTGCTTGGTCCTTGAGTGTTGTACAGGATTCTTGGCCAAGCTTATCGTGCTAGTGTTATCACAATAAATTGGAATTTCTTTTAAATAAATTCCTAAATCTTGAAGTTGTTGTTTCAACCATAACACTTGAGAACAGCAACTTGCCACAGCTATATATTCAGCTTCAATCGAGGATAATGAAACTGTGTTCTGCTTCTTGCTGAACTATGATACTAGAGAACCTCCAAGAAATTGACATTGACCACTGGTACTCTTTCTGTCAGTTTTGTATCCTCCGTGATCTGAATCTGAATATGCCATTAAATACTCGTTCCCTCTTTTCGGATACCAAAGACCAAGCTCTGAAGTATCTCCTAGATATTTGAAGATTCTTTTTACTGTCTCTGCATGTGATACCTTGGGAGCGGATTGATACCTTGCACACATTCCCACACTGAACTAAATATCTGGCCTGCTAGCTGTGAGATAGAGTAATGAGCCAATCATTCCTCTATACTTAGTGATGTTGAAGCTAGGTCCCTTTACATCAGCATCCAACAGTGTTGTAGAACTCATTGGAGTATCAGCTCCGTTAGCATTATCTAATCCATATTTCTTTAACAACTCTTTCAAATACTTTGTCTGAGATATAAATATACCATTCTTCTTTTGTTTGATTTGAAGTCCAAGAAAGAAGTTCAATTCTCCCATCATGGACATTTCAAATTCTCCCTGCATAATCTTAGAAAATTCTTGACACATAGATTCGTTAGTAGCACCAAAAATAATATCATCAACATAAATTTGAACAATTAGAATATCATTTTTGTTATGTTTGATGAATAGAGTTGTGTCAACTTTACCTCTGACAAAACTTTGATCAAGAAGAAATTTGCTTAGTCTTTCATACCAAGCTCTAGGTGCTTGTTTCAAACTATATAGTGCTTTCTTAAGTTTGAAGACATGATCAGGTTTTGTTTCATCTTCAAACCCAGGAGGTTGTTCTACATATACTTCCTCTATAATATAACCATTTAGAAAAGTACTTTTCACATCCATTTGATAAAGTTTAAAACCTTTAATGCAAGCAAAGGCTAGGAGTATTCGTATTGCTTCCAATCTTGCCACTGGAGCATATGTTTCCTCATAATCAATACCTTCTTCCTGATTATAGCCTTTGGCAACCAATCTTGCTTTGTTTCTCACAATAATTTCTGATTCATCAAGTTTGTTTTTGAAAACCCATTTGGTCCCTATAACCGTATGATCTTTAGGTCGAGGAACCAAATCCCAAACTTGATTTCTTTGAAATTGATTTAGTTCTTCTTGCATAGCAATCACCCAATCATTGTCAGATAAAGCTTCTTCTATATTAGAAGGTTCAATTTCAGAAATAAAAGCAGAAAAAGTTACCTCATTGAGGATTCTATTTCTGGTTTTGACACCTTCATGAATATCTCCTATAACTTGATCAATTGGATGATCCTTCATATGTCTCCATGCTTTTGGTCGAGCATGATCATCGATATCTTCTAAATTTTGAAAATCATTTGTTTCAAAATCATCTTGCTTTGAAATAGATTTGTTTTTCTTGATTGAATCCATTTCTTCTTCATCAATAAGTTTTGTCTGAGATTCAATTTCATCAAACACAACATGAATAGATTTTTCAACAGTACATGTTCTTTTATTGAAAACTCTATAAGCCTTACTTCTATTAGAATATCCTAGAAATATACCTTCATCAGACTTTGAATCAAATTTACCTAAGTTTTCTTTACCATTGTTGTGAATGAAACACTTACACTCGAAGATATGAAGATGAGCAATATTTGGCTTTCTTCCTTTGTAAAGTTCATATGGCGTCTTTCCAAGTGATTTGCGGATATATGCTCGGTTTGAAATATAGCATGCAGTACTCATTGCATCTGCCCAGAACACTTGTGACATTTCTTTTTCATTAAGTAATGCTCTCGCCATTTCTGTAAGAACTCTGTTCTTTCTTTCCACTACTCCATTTTGTTGAGGGGTTCTAGGAGCAGAGAAGTTATGATCTATTCCTTCGTTGTTGCAGTAGTTTCCAAATAGTTGATTATCAAATTCTCCTCCATGGTCTGTCCTAATAGAAACAATAGAAATACCTTTCTCATTTTGAACCTTTTTTTTCAAACATGATGAATTCAGCAAATGTTTCATCTTTTGAAGCAATAAATATAATCCAAGTAAATCTTGTAAAATCATCGACAATTACTAAAGTATATAAATTTCCTCCAAAACTTTTTACTCTTGCAGGTCCTACCAAATCCATATGAAGTAATTGTAAAGGTTTTGAAGTAGAAATCTCATACTTCGTTTTAAAAGAAGACTTAGTTTGTTTGCCTTTTTGACATGCTTCACAAATCATATTATCTCTGAATTTGAGTTTGGGAAGACCAACAACTAAATCTTTTCTAATCAGTTTGTCAAGTTGATTCATATTGACATGAGCCAAATGCTTATGCCATAACCAACTTTCCTCTGATCGACTAAGAAAACAATTTTCAAAAGAATTTGAATTTAAATCAATAGTATAACAATTACCGTCCCTTTGAGCTCGGATCTTTGCCTTGATAGATTCTTTGTTCAAAGGTAGATCTTTCTTGCTTACTATCAAGCATTCTTTTGAGTCAAAAATTACCCAGTTATCTTTATCAGTGCTTTGACTTACACTCAGGAGGTTGTGGCATAATCCCTCAACATAATATACTCCATTGATTTGAACATCATCGGATTTTCCTACTTCACCAATTCCAGCAATACGTCCAGATTGATTACCTCCAAATGTTACCTTTCCTCCTTCTCTAGTTTCTAGCATGGTGAACTT
The DNA here is from genome assembly GCA_963210345.1 of Inga oerstediana. Taxonomy (NCBI): domain Eukaryota; kingdom Viridiplantae; phylum Streptophyta; class Magnoliopsida; order Fabales; family Fabaceae; genus Inga; species Inga oerstediana. Next base: position 34,558,125 of record OY723403.1, read on the forward strand.
ATTTTTGTCACCAGTCATGTGTCTCGAACATCCACTATCAATATACCATTTGTTCGCTCGAGATGCCTTGAGACATACCTAGAATAAGATAATCAAGTTTTAGGTACCCACGCTTTCTTGGGTCCTTTGTGGTTAGTATGTGATGTATGTGTCCCTTTCGGAACCCATTTATATGTTCCAACAACCTGTCCCTTTTTGAAATAACATGATGAAGTATAATGTCCTTTCCTGTTACAATAATTGCATGATGCGAATGGATTTGGTGTATGCACAGAATTCCTGAAATATTTAAGATATGCTCTACTATTCTTCTTATATCCTTTATTCTTATCATGAACAGAATTATATCCAATTCTAGATTTATCAAATGAAACTTTCTGAGAATTTAAAATAACCTTGAGAGTTTCACTTCCTTTAGTAAACTTTTCAACAATTTTTGTTAAATCTTCTATTTTCTTATCTTTCTCTTTACACATTTCATATGATGATATGACAGTACTTTCTAATTCTTTTACTTTCTTCTTATAGCTAACCATTTCTTTAGCAACTTTGATGAACTCTGTATGCAATGCATTATATTCAGATAACAATTCATCATAAGTAGGTTCAGAATCACTTACCTCAGAGTCTGATTCTTCTTCCTTGGCTACTAAGCACAGATTTGCTACTTCGTCATTGTCACTTTCTTCGTCTGACGAACTATCTCCCCATATAGATGATATATATGCTTTCTTTTTCTGCTTCTTTTTGTCTTTGTTCTTGAAGCATTCAGATTTGATGTGTCCAGGTTTCCCACATTCATAGCATACTATCTGTTATTCTTTATTTTCTCTCTTGCTTGGTCCACCTTGATAATTTTTGAAGTTCTTTTGACCTCTTCTGTAGAATCTTTTGAATTTTCTTACGATCATTCCCATTTCATCATCGTTAGGGATATCTTTATTCTTGGACGATTCTTCTTCCTCCTTGATAGCTTTTAGTGCAACTCCCTTTTTCTTCTTATCATCGAATTCTTCAAGTTCCTTTTTGAACCTCAACTTTCCTTCATACTCTGAAAGACTCCCAAAGAGGGCAGCTACGGATCTCATAGATTCTCCTTTAGCTTCTTCGATAGCTGTCACCTTCGCTTCCCATTCTTTCATAAGAATATTAAGAATCTTTCTTACCTGGGAATTTTGATCAAATGATTTTCCAAGAGCAGATAATTGATTAACAAGATGAGTATACCTGAGTTCGAATTCTGATATGCCTTCTCCAGGTTTCATACGAAATAGGTCATATTCTGTAATTAGAGTATTGACTCTATTTTCTTTGATTCCGGATGTACCTTCATGAGCAATTTCTAGAGCATCCCACATATCTTTGGCAGTTGGTAGAGTACATATTCGAAAATATTCTTTTTGACTAAGAGCACTCTGTATCATTAAAATGGCTTTACTATTTAATGTTACTAACCTTTTGTCATTCTCGTCAAACTCATCTGGCCTCTTTTTAATTGCTCTATCTTCGATTTTCTTCATTGGAACATAGTCACCATCTTGTATAACATTCCACAATCCGTACTCGTTGGCCATCACGAACACTCTGAATTTAGCTTTCCAGAACGAAAAATGTTCTCCAGCAAAACCAGGAGGTCTAGTGATTGAAGCTCTGTCTGGAAGGATATTTTCACCCATTGTTGCCATTTGTCGGATCCTTCTCAAGCTGTTAGGCTCTTCGGAGAAGACGAGGCTCTGATACCAAATGTAAGAGGCAAGCTTCACCCAAGAGGGGGGTGAATTGGGTGATGTTATAAATTTTTCGCTTGATGTGGTGATATGAAAATTATAGTAGATAGAGTAGAGTTGAGAAGATTTGAACACAGAGAGTTATACTGGTTCGGCCTAACAACTAGGCCTACGTCCAGTCCTCAGAGATCAAGACCTACTGAGATTTTCACTATACCTCCAAGATTCAATGGGCTCTCAGAATGCCACAAAACAACAATTGTCCTTGAAAGGACTACGAGTAGAAATATTCTCTTACTAAGAAATTTCTCTCCCCCTTACGACTAGTCTTATGTGCAGAAAAACAACCTATGACCCTTCTCACTTGCTTATGTATATAAGTCTTATGAGCAGCAACGTTCTCTCCTGCTTACACCACTGTAAGTCTTACGAGCAGCAACATTCTCTTCTACTTATATCTTATAAAGCTTATGAGTGAAAGGCTTAACAAGGAATTCTCTCAACTGCTTCTCTCGTAAGGAAATCTACCCTCTCAAGGTCCCAATACCTTGAGATCAAATAAACATAGGGTTTGAATTGTATGAAGACTCTCTTACAGAGCAAATGAATAAACACTGAAGATCAATGTGTATACAGAGAAAATGATGAATAGCAGAGACTCGTGTATAAGCTTGTGAATTCTTGTGGTTCGTTGTTCTTGACTATCTCTGAATCTCTGTATATATAGTTGCTTTAGTTTTTGCCCGTTTGGGTAATCATTGTTTGAGGAGCGAAGCTTTTGCAACTATTGAAAGACACGCGCTTGTTTGAATAATCTGAATGCGGTAGGTACGTGTGTGCTTGTAATGATGTTGTCTGCCGTTATTTGACTTTGTCCGTAACAACTAATTTCAAACGTTCATCTTCCTGCATCACACTTATAATACATTCAAAATGATGTTAAGCAATGATAATAAGTAATGATGATACGAATAAATAACAATAAACCATATTCAGATTAAACGTTGTGAGACTTGGCATTTTTGGTGATCTGGCAGAGCATCACTCGAGCATGGATGGCTCACTCGAGTGATCTTCCTATTTTCCTCTTTGTGCTTCAATTATCAGGTTGTGCTTGCAAAGGATTTCAGAGAGACAGAATTCTCACTCGCGAGTGATGTGGGGTCTCACTCGAGCACAACTCCTCCTGCTTGAGTGATCTTGCATTTTCCACTGGGAGTGTCTTCTCGGGTCATCACTCGCATATCATATTAGCAAGAGTGAGTTTTTGTACTCGCGAGTGATGTGGTCCCTCACTCGAGCACACATACTCCTGCTCGAGTGAGATGCATATTCTCAAGGAATATGCTCTCAATATCAACACTCACATCAGGTTTGGAGAGGGATAAATTTATCACTCGCAGGTGATGTGGGCCCTCACAGTAGCACACAGACTCCTGCTCGAGTGAGAAGAATATTCTCAAGTAATATACCTTTTATACAAGCACTCATATCAGATTTGGAGAGGGATAGAATTTTCACTCGCAGGTGCAGATGCGTCACTCGAGCAGATGAGGTTGTGCTCGAGCACACTTGCACTTCCTTGAACTTTATGACTCTCGGCTAAGCACTCGCAGTACCTTGCTCGAGTACAGAATGCTCATGCTCGAGCATTGATGTCTCTGCTCGAGTGAATCAAGGAAGCATGATAATACTTGCTCTCGGCCAAGCACTCGCGGACCTTCACTCGCATGTGCTCGAGTGAAAATGGCTTCTCTGCTTGAGTGCAAACTCCAGTGCTCGAGTGAATCAATGAGAATAACAGTGGCATGCCTCTCGGGTGAACACTTTCTGGCTTTCACTAGCACCTGCTCGAGCACAGAAGGGATCTATGCTCGAGTGCAAAGCTCATGCTCAAGCACTCCAGTTCAATTTAACAGTAGATACCAGAAAACATTGCTATATGCATTTGATAGCTTTGTAAACATTTCTTAAACTTATAAAACCATAATTTGTACACAATTGTCTTTTTGTTATCATCAAAACTTGGGATCTAACATGTGTGTGTGTGTCAAAAGAGACAATGAGTTATGAAGAAAGATGCCTAGATTTATTGTGAAGTCGAGATATATAATAATATACCTAGTAGGCTATATGATATTTAATCTTTTTTGGTTGTTATTGAAATTTATTATTGTTTAATATACCCAGTAATACCCGTTACTGCTATTATACCTTATGGGCCCATTTGGTATGCTGGAATTGGGGTTGGTAGATATGGAAATGGAATTAATTTCCATGATGAAGTGTGTTTGGTATAAAAAGCTATCACGGAATTGGGCTCCATGGAGGAGCCAATTCCATCAAAAGTAATGGAATTGGATTTCCATCATACAACCTATGGAATAGTAACAAATTCCATAGAATTCTCTTTTTACCCTCATTTATCTGCTCCCACCGCATCAATGCTCCATCCCCGCGGCGTCATCTCATCTCTATCTCCATCCCTATCATCACTGCAGCGACATGTTGCAACCCACGGCAGCGGCGGCAGTGTCTCATCCTCATCTCAGAATGTCGCCAGCGATAAACCCAGATCCGATTCCGAGCTCGACGGCAACCCACAACTCTACAGTTCCTTTGATTCACGATTCTGAGCTCGATTCTGTGATCTCTCTCTAATCTCCCACCTACAACACTTCAAAACTTCTCCAGATTTGCAAATTTCTCCATGACCTGGAAGATTTTTTTGTGAGCTCGTGGGTTCAAGCTATTGGTTTTTTTTCCTGGGTATTCCATTGAATGTTTTGACTGAGATTTCCAAACCACATGGCAAAGTTTCGTAGGGATGGGATATCGGGGAACATTTTTTTATTTTTTCAATTTAGAGGGGTATTTTGGTTTGTACATGTAAAAATTAGATCTTATTTCCATAACATACCAAACACATTTTTAAACCTCATTCCATTTCCATATCCATATCCATTTCCCTTTCCATTTCCATATCCATCTAAATCAATTCTGCGTACCAAACGGGCCCTATAACTCCCAAATTGAAGGATTTATTTATATAACCTCCAATTGTACAATTAAGTTCTTTAATCATCTTCTTTATGCATAAATGTACAATTTATTTGTAAATTTAAATATATGATGTGTATGAAAATTATTCATCCATTAATTATTATATGATATAATATGACTTGCATATATTGGAATTATACAAGCTTTATAATCTTGTAATTAGTGGAGATTATTATGTCAAGCTTAAGCTCCAAATTGCCTCTGTTTTCTTTTTGGAATTTCTACTTTTCAGTTTCTTCACAGATTTTCCACAAATGCTCAACTTATATGCTCCACCATGAAGGTCCTTCTTCCATCACTAGCCTTTACTTTTTATTTTAGTTTTGACTTCTATCTCTTTCCCCCCATTTTTTTTATAAATTCAAATATATGAGATGTGAATATTCTTTATATATAGGTTTCAAACATTAATCATGATATGATACATATATATTGTAAGTAAATTAGTTTTATGTGACATTTGAGAGAAAAAGAAAAATCATATATTTATGTGACATTTTAAATTGAGAACATGAAAAATTACTTAATTTCATGAGAAATTTCATTATAAATTGGTGATGTGAATTTGATTTTTTGGACAAAATGTTTCAAAAATTATTCAAAAATTATGTGCTAGCTTATGTAGTCTAATAAATTTTCCACATGATGTAATTTCCCATAAGATGATTTTTATGAATAATGTTTGCTCATGATTTAATATTGGTGAGAAACTCTTATAAGTGTAATTTATTGAGAAAAAATGTGTTAGCTTATGTAGTCCAATAAACAATTCTTACATATTTATTTTTGTGAGAATTTCTCACAATGTTTGTTTTGTGAGAATGTTAATTCAAGAATATGTGGCTGTGTCACAATTTCTATGTCTGAGAATTCCTGGCAAGTGACATTATGTTTTTCATAAAAATTCTCATGGATTTGTTACCTTTGAGACTTTATTGCTAGATAGTTTTCTTGTGATTTTAATTTATTTTGATCATGAGTCTATTCACATTTTTATATGTGGTGGAAGATATACTTTGCATATGTATCAAAATAAGCAAATTGAAGTATATTACTAATAAGTAACAATATTATATAGTGATGTAATACTATATGAGCATTTTTGAAGAACTATATGGAACAAAATTGATATAGTTCCTAAAGACTAAATATAGATATTTTTTATTTTATTTTATGGGCATGAGAATAATTTATTATGAAAATTTATGACAATAGATTTATTAAAGGGTTTGAAAGTGATAGCCCATTTAGATTGAATCCATGATTGTATATATGAACTATGAAGCATTTGAATTTTCAAGTGCAAGCTAGGTTATTGACCTACTATATAGTAATCATTGTTTTTGAAATACAGAAGTAAAGAAAGTATATTTATATGATTCACGCTTGAGGGGAAGATTGTTAGAATACAAGTGTGATTTAATTTTTGAAAAGTTATACTCATATATTTCCTACACAAAGCCTCATAGATATCCCAAAATGGATGTCAGATTATGATTTAAATCAATATGTTATGGAAATTGAAAAGTTTACAGTTAGTTGAGAAATATGTTATAGTAAACCAGATGTTTACTAGTCCAAACAAATTTATTGTTGGCATGACTTATTTGATCATCCAAGTCATATATATCATGCAATAAATTATAGGAGTAAAAGATTACATATTGACATCCATTGAAGAACCAGAAGATTCTTCATGATCATAGCCAACATATTATTTAAGAATTATTAAGAGCTGCTTGCTCTCAAATAAAATTGACTATGAGAATATCATTGGTCATGATTAGCAATTGATCTCTGCATTTATGAAATATATCAAACAAAATTATATGGGCCCATTGAAATAGCATCTAAACCATACAATGGTTCGATAAATTTAAAAGATACATCTATAAAATGGTTACATGTGAGATTATTATTAGCTTGCAACCTAAAGTTTGCAATAATGTTTGAATAAATTAAACACACAATTTCTAGATTATACGATCTAGAAATCATGTATTAAAGCCTCCATAAATAGTTAGGTCAATTTTTATGAGAACAAAATTTTGTATTTCAATGTTGGTATATTTGATCTTATATATTGCAGCATTTACACAAGCTAATAAAATTCTCCCAGTAAAATTGGCTTTTGATCAGGAGTCAAACATATTCCATCTTAAAAGGCTTAAATGTGCAATATTGATTAATCTACCATAGTGCAAATAGATGAATATAGAAAGAAAGTTGATGTAAATGTTGGGTAAGGGTCTCCTTCTTCTTATTTGTATCTAAATGAAACAAAAAGATGTTTCTAAAGGAAATAAATGAATTTAGAAAATTTATACTGCATGATTAGTCAATTGTTGTTACGAATGTAAATGGTCTATTAAATAGTGCAAGTGTACACTGTCATAATTAAGTAATACAGAAGTGAGTAAAGTATCGTTCCCAGAGGATTGATCACTAAGTACCAAAATGAGTAATTTTAATTCTATTTAGTTGATCGATTAATTGATGATTGAAAGTACAAAATAAAGATGATTAAATATGAGTGCAAATGATATAAAAACAACTATAAGAAAAAGTCATAGGGGTCAGATTTCACTTAACAAAATCCGGATTGAATCACTTATCTATTCTAACCCAATTTATTCCTCATGATTGACAGTCGAGTTTCCCTAATTTAATTACTAGCCTCTTCCAAGGTCAAGCAATTCTATAATTAATTGCTAATCCAATATATTCCTATATGAATTTAAGTAATCAATTATGCATTAAGATTTTTGGAACTCAATAAGACTAAACAACTCATATGAATATATTCCTATTTCATATGCAGGCCATGGTTTTAATTATAGGATCTATACACATGCATCTCCTTCCAGTCTCAACATGTATCTTGAAATCATTCAAAAGATGGTCAGTCAATCAAAAGCATTAAGAATAATAATTAAGACTTAATCATGAAAGAGAAATTCAAACTAGATTTAATAAGTTAAGATTCAGTCCGTTATTAATAAACTACGTCATCACCCTAGGAAAATGAAAATTTAACTCATGATTAAATTAAAAATAAAAATAAATAAATTGCAAACTTCATAAACATTTCATAAAACGTGAGTATTAAATTCTAAAACATAAATATACTATCAAAAGATGCATGAAAATAGAGAAAATCCACCCATTCTTTTAAGAGGTAAAACTTTTCATGTAGGTGGCAACCTATACCATCTATAAAGAAGAACTACCTAAGCCTTCTATGTAGGAGGCATACAGGAAATTAAATACAATGCATAAAATTAACTCTAAGATGGTGTATGTGGAAAGGAGAGCAGAGTAATAGATATGAAATGGTGTGTAAGTGGAGAAGAGATGAGAGTAATGGATATGAAATGATGTGTAAACTGTGAAGAAGAGGATGACTATATATAGGGAGGAATGAAGTATGGTAGATGAAGTAGTAGGTGAAAAGGAAAATGAGGTGGTAGATGGAGTAATAGGTGAAAATGAAGATGTAGATGGAATGCTTGGTGAAATGGTAGATGATTCCTGCTTTCAAATTCCAAACAAAATTCGAAACCTTTAGAGATAAAATTAGGTTTTGGTTTCAACATAAAAGTTGTAGAACTCTTTCTTAGCTTTTTATTAATATATAGAACGCCCCAATCCGACATTTAGAGCTCCAGATATTGCCTGAAAATTGAAAGAGGGTCTGATTTAGTATTTTTCAAGAAATTCTATTTCATGCCAAAATTATTATTTTTTTATTAATTACACCCAAATTTATTAAATTAAGCTCAAATATTATCCACAAAATCATCATATAAGGAAAAATAAATATGCAAATATTTTACTTATCAATTGTCATTTGACGATATTTTCCTAACTTAAGGGGGAGAAATTGAATATATAGCTGGAAAAGAGAACACTTAGAATACATTATTACCATTAAGTATAGATCCTCGAATATATAAGTATGAATCAAAAGTTTATCAGGCTATTCATTCATGAAATATTATAAAATACTTGCCAGATGGAATTGCTATCCTAAATGAGAGTTACTAAATCTCATATTCCAGTTAAAAATGCTTCAATAAGTATGAATAAAAGAGAGACATGCCCGAAGCATGAGAAATTATTCGATTCCAAATATAAATATTATGGATAAATTGAAGCTTATAATTAAGTTGATCATATTAAGGAGACATGTATTCTAGAAGAGTTCCCCAATGACAACTTGCACATTCGGGTTCTGTGAAACCCGATTCACCTCCCTATCATCCACAAATTCTACCCCACACAACTACAAAAAAAAAAAAAATGTTTTAAACGTCCCTTTTTAGGCCTTTTAACATCTGAAAACAAGATGACGCCTATGTGAGCGACGTAGTAAAATATAGCAATAATGTTCATAGATAAGAGGACGTTTAAGGTCTAGACTTTATATGTCCCCATTTTAAATTGGGGATGTCTAAAGTCTCACTTTAGACGTCCTTGTTTTATCTTGAGTGGTTTTTATGGCTTGTAAAATTTGATTTTTTTTTGTTCATTTGTGAGATGGAAATCCCAGCAACCTCTGAGTTGCCCAGTAAAGCCAGAGATCAATATATGAATAACGTCTTCCTCTTGACAATTATTATATATTGCATAAGCATTACTGACCATGGTCATTTGCTGGCATATTTTCAAAATATTTGTTTCAGATTGTCCATTTATGTTCCATCCCCAATTTAAAATAGGGACGTCTAAGTGTTTTTTTTAAAAAAAATCGTTTATATTACAAATATGGACTAAATAATATTTAAAACCAAAAATCACAGATCATCATCAATAAAATTACAGATCTAGTATCTGAAATCCAAATCCAAAATCTACACAATAATAACTCCAAAGTAGAAATCTCATAGGCAGAAGATGAAAACAATAAGAGGAATTAGTTGCAAAAAACTTATCTCCTTCTATTATTGAAATTCATTTTCTCGTAATAATGAATAGAGAAGAGCAACAGGGAGAGATGAACCTCGTTTTCTCAGCGGTAACGTGGCCATGAAGCATGTTTCAGATTCTTGATCTACAAGCCATAACAACAAGAGTTAGAAGATAAAATAAAAGGGAAACCCAAAGAAAAAAGAAAAAGAGGATAAAATAATAAAAAATGGTAAGAAAGCATAACAGATCTGGAGGTGAAAAAAAGAGAGAGAAAGGAAAAAGCAAGAGTAAAAAGAGCATATAAAGAAGAAGAAGCAAGAGGTAAAAGGCGTGGTGGTAGTGGCTGTTTTTATATTTGCGACGATGGGAAGGGAAAGATGAGTGTAAAAGTAGTATAAAACTGACAAATAAAAACTGTCAGTAAAAATTTGAATTATTTTTTACATCCCCAATTTAATTTAAGAAGGTCTAAAATTGTCCAGTTATTTTTTTTATTTTTACTTTAGACATCCCTATTTAAATTGGGGACGTCTAAAGTCAAATTTTCTTTTTTAAATGAGGGACACCCTTTGGCGTCCCTCATATATATAGGGACACCAAAGGGCCTCCCTAATGATACATCAAGGACGCCAAATATTATATTAAGGACCCCATTTGATCATTAGGGACGCTCTTTGGCGTCCCTAATATATATGAGGGGCGCCAAAGGGTGTCCCTCATTTTGAATTTTTTTTTTAATTTTTTTAAACTTTAGACGTTCGCAATATATATAAGGACGTCTAAATCTAAAACATTTTTTTTTACTTTAGACATCCCCAATTCAAATAGGGATGTCTAAAATCTGTAAAGTCACACTTTAGACATCTCTATTTAAATTAGGAACGTCTAAAGCTATTCAGTTTTCACTCATAATTATAAAAATGCTACCACATTTTCTTTAAGGACGTAAAATATATATTTTGTAGTAGTGTCGTAACCCACTCTTGTCATTGACCGCACATTCCACAATTGGGCTGACTGAGGAATGCGTTCTTTGGACCGGCCCAATAATATTCATAGGGTTTTGGGGCAATAGACTATTGGGCTGGGAACCTCCATGAGATATGGCCATACTTGAATCATTAAATAATGGGCCATCATTGATAATAAGAGCCCTTTGAGAAATAGTCACATAGGGATTATTAGGAGTCAAGTTTACACGTGGACTTCTAGAAACATTAATTCCATCATTATTGGGAGTCAAACTAGGTATCCTCGTTTCATGCATATGTTAATTACGCCTCACTTCCCCATGCACATCCCTTCCTCTTCCTCTACCACTCTGAACCCTATCCACCGCTGGAGAGGAAGGAGGGTCGTTCTGGGTTCTAACTGGATGAGCACACAACCTCATATCAAAGCTTTTGTTATTTGAACTCTCAGCACCATCTCCTTCTCTGACATCACAATTTCGCTGGTCATGGCCCAACTTGCCACATCTAAAGCAAAATCTGTGCAATTTCTCATATTTTAACTAGACCTATACTTTATCGGATATCTCCACTTTGCTCGATGACAGTACTCTTGAAGGTCGAGTGACATAAAAACCAGGAACAAGTGGTTTATTTATATCAATCTCAATTCTTGCTCAGCCAAAATTCCTTTGTTTAGCCTATTCACTTTTTAGATCTTCAGCTTCTATTACCTTTCTAACCCTGCCATTAACTAAACGTTATCTAGCGACCTACCTTTAAGAGGAATTTTGTGAAATTGCACACAAAACAAACAAGAATCAATTATAATTTCACTATCACTGATAAAACGGAGACCGAGGTATAAGACTTAGAATATTGTTCCTGACTAACCACAGACTTTCATCAAGAACCCTTTTCATTTCCAGTGCATCGTAAAAAATGAACAAATACAGATGATTGCCTATACTATGAGCTGTTACCCCTCCTTCCAACTTCCAAGTTGCTTTAACACAATATCAAATAGCAACATATCCAATTAGCGATTGAGATATGATTTTGCCAACCAACTCTTTATTCCCTTCTAAATTCAGCTTGCCATTGAAGCTTGAAATCTTGCTCTCCATTCACTCCTCTCTGACTCTATTCCATTACTCCCATCATTCCCTTGATAATGACTATTAGAACGACAAACCCTATGGGAGAAAAGCTTTTCAATACCCTTGGACTAAACCACCAAATTGGTAAGAATACTTTTAGGTTAAGATTTTAGAGAAAAAAAGGCAACTCTGAGAAACATTTTATCAGTTATAATGATATATAAGAAAATATTCAAAGACTTAAAAAAAATATTAACACAATCAATAATTTCAAAACGCCGGTTAAGAAAAGAAAACTTCTATGAGAATTTTGGAGGGGGAAAAAAACCATAACGGTTTTCAATGCATATATATTTTGTTAATGTCATTTTTTCCCCCAGAAGTTAACGGCTTTTAACTTCTTATATCTAACATTGTAAAATACATATTAGAAATTCAGGTATTTATTGGTTGATAATTTCCAATTGCATTCAATAATATTTGAATTTTAAACTTGTTAAAGTAAAATTATATAGGAAGAATTTCAAAAAAATATCATTTAAACTTCAAAATCCCATTGACAAAAAATTTTAATGGGATTAACAACAAAATTTTTATCAAATCATTAATTTAGAATTTTAAGTTCAAGGACATTTTTCTCAATTTTTTAATTATATAACCGCGCAGGCGTGCATAGTAATTTTCCGACAAAAAAACAGCATTTTCTCAACGGACAACGGCCATCAGGACAGAAGAACACTTCCTTGATTCGTTGATGGCTTCTTCTCTGGTTTCGCGCTTCTGTCTCTCCCAGTCCCACACCCTTTACCTGGCTTCTGTAAAACCTAAACCCAATTCCATTGTCCTCCATCGCCACACGCTTCTCCTGCGCACCAGAACACTAACCTTCTCTGCCAATTATTCATCCTCACGTGATACCGAAACCTCTGCTAATGACGATTCTTCTTCTACTCCTACTTCCTCCGAGAAAAGAACCCTTGCTGTGGCCACCGGAGATCTTTTCTTGGGCCTGGCGTCGCGGCTGTTTATGAGACGGCGTAGAAGCCCCGTCGGAGGTTCGGGTTCTGTGGCGATGTTAGAGAATTCGACAGTGAAAAGGAAACTTAATGAAGAGGATATCAGGGCTGTAATGGAGGACGAAATTCAGTCAGATGTTGTGTGGGAACAGAGGGTTAAAGACGTTGAAGTCGAGCAAAAGAGGCGCTTGGTCACGAGTCCTGGATTTAGCTTCTCTGCTGCTGGATTCCTGTTCCCTTACCATCTAGGGGTTGCCCAATTTCTCATAGAAAATGGTTACATAAAGGTAAGGTTTTATACTGGAGAGTATCAGTTGGCATTCCTTGGGTGTTTGGGCGCAAGTTTTTTGATAATTAATATATTGTTAAAATTAATGTTATTGGGAAGTATCATCTCTGAAACTGAAGTTGGCTTCTAGGTTCTATTCTCATTTATAGATTTTGTAAGTTTAATGAAAATTGTTAAGACCCATGCAATCTGGAATATGGTGCTTTCTTAGTTCCTGGTTACATAACTTTTTTATGCTTTCTTGTTTTTCCTTGAGCCTGCACAAGTTTGCTTATTCTGCCGTTTCTTTTATATCTTACTGATTTCCTTGCATTTGTAATTTCCATTTTGATGCAGGAAAGCACGCCATTGGCTGGTGCCTCTGCTGGAGCTATAGTTTGTGTTGCTATTGGTTCTGGAACAAATATAGAAGAAGCCTTGAAAGCTACTAAAATATTGGCTGATGATTGTCGTAGACAGGGTACTGCATTTCGGCTGGGGGTATGCTTTTCCTTTGAGAAAATATTAACTGATTCTCAGTTCTATCTGTCAGTTAACAATGCCAATTCGCTCTTCTTGTTTTAAAACTTCATTGACAACACAGCTCAAAACCACCTTGAATAATTTGCCTTGGAATCATTACTTCTTTTCTTATAACATATAGGGCTACAAGCCCAGACAATTAAAGACTAAGCTACTTGAGGGCTATGAGATACCTTTATATCTATATCGATACCAATGAGCCTAGCTAGACAGAAAGGTTCCTCTGTCAGGAGCTTAATAATAGATACTGGGGACTTACTTTTGCCATTGCATCAGCACACAAGTTCCCCTCACAAGGTACATGTGCAGTCCTAACCTTCCAATCTTGTTCCATGCGTTCCATTTCCATTCTCGTGATTTTTCACTTGGTCTTTCTCTTGTTCACTGAATCCTTACTTTGAGTGATAGCAAATAGCCATATATGAGCCACCATCCACTATGAACCTCCTGATGCCTAGAGTCTTCATAACTTGGAAGCCTACTACAATGTTCCAAAGATTTGCTTCAAGTGGGATGAAAAGGCCCAACCTATGCATGAATTCTCCTATCCACTTCCCATCCTTGTTCTCAACAAGGCTGCCACCTGCTGCCATATAGTCATACCCCTTACTATCCCGTCTAAGGTCACCTTTGTTGGTGTTGTTTTGGTGTGTGTGTGGGGGGGGGGGGGGGACCGTGATATTGGTATGTCATGTTTCCCACTACTATGCATATAAGTGATGAGTATTAAAAAGTACTTTATTAAGACTTTCTGGTGGTAGTTGGGAGCCTTCTTCAAACCTAGCAGCATTTCTCCATGTCCAGAGGCACCAACATGTGAAAGAGTGTATTCCATGGTATCCTTTCACTCATTCTTCCTTTGACTGATTCGTCAGAAACCACCCACTTTTACTCATGCTAAAAAGCTTTGGACTCTGTCTGCCTTTGAGAAGTTTCCTCTAGATGTTGTTTGGCATTAAGCAGTCCTTATTACAAGTACTATGGTTTCTTACATGTCTAGCAGATATCCCAATTTAAGTTGGTCATGGGCAAATATTAGTGGAATGTTTAAATGGGTAAGAGCCGTGGAAGCAGTTAAATAACATATGAAATATGGTAGATTTGAACTTGGAGATCCAAGATCTAAGAAAAACTGCAAGTTAGGTCGGCACTACATTTTCTGCCAACTTCAACCTTTTCCCCCTTCAGCATTGCCTTATGTTTCTTTGATTTAACCAGAAGCTCACAACATGAAAGGAGAAGCAAATTCATATAATTATTATGTTGTTAGAGTAATGTTGGGTAATTGAAATTTTAATTCTTTCCCCGAATGTGTTTGGTCAACCTTGTTTAATCATTGTTTCTAATTAAGATTTATGTCCGGAAATGTTCCAAACTCATGATCATGCCAAGTGCACGTGTTGATAAGTTTCAATTAATAATATTTCAAAAGTGAAGGAAATATTGACTTGGAGATATTGACAATGGATGATATTAATCATTGTGGATGGTTGGCAAAATTGAGATGAGAGGCTGTGTGGTGTGTATAAGCGGCTTCTGACAATGCAATATGGTTGTTTCCATTTTGCGAAGCTACTCAAACGTTTCTATCAATAGAAGTATCTGTTCTTGTGGGCTATCTCATTATAAAGTTCAAATATAATTCATGTGGTTTAATGTTTCTCTACACAGGCTGTTCTCCGTGATGTTCTTGACAAGTTTCTGCCAGAAGATGCTCATATTAGATGCAATGGGAGAGTTCGAGGTAATGTTTCATGCTCATCTATTTCTGTTAACAGTTGTTATAAAAATAGATACTTGAAACTTCATTCGTGTGAAGAACAAAAGGAGAGTTGTTTCTTCTAGGATTTTAAAAACCTTTGATGAACCTTATGTCATAGGTTTTCTGTTGCAGTTGCTGTGACACAGCTTTTTTGGAGACCTAGGGGTTTATTGGTGGATCAGTTTGATTCCCAGGATGATCTTATCAATGCAGTTTTTACTTCTTCGTTTATTCCAGGGTGAATTATTAGCAACATACTGTTTTACCTTGGTTTGCAAGCTATTTTCACCCACATTTTACAGTACTGAGGAAACTTAAAGTTAGTTATATCTCGCTGCAGGTATCTTGCACCAAGACCAGCAACAATGTTTAGAAACCGACTATGCATGGATGGTGGTTTGATGTTGTTTATGCCACCAACATCTGCTGCACAAACGGTATACAAGATTTTCCTGAGTTGATTCCCTTGCGAGGCCTTATCTAATTAATTTTATTTTTCCCCTAATTTTAATAATATTCTTCTTCTAAGCTAGGGGATTCCTTCCTCTGTTGCATTTGGTCTAGTGAGAATATCTATGGGGTCCAACTGCTAAAAATTTCTTCATGTTGGCTGCATGTGAAGTATTGATTACATTCACTGCTCACTTGGCCAATTTGTGTGAATGAGGGTGTGAAATGGGACTGTTACTCAAATATTCACTGAAGTATATGTATTTCATTCATGTATAAGGGTATTTATATACAAAGGAGGAGCCTCTGAATTAATGGCTCATTATGATGATTGATTCTATAATCCCTAATTTAGTGGGATACTAACTATCTCTGATTATGTGGGATATCTACATTATTTCCTAATCATACAATATTTCCTAACACTCCCCCTCAAGTTGGAGCATAGATGTTAGTCATGCCCAACTTGTTACAAAGATAGTCAACCCGAGTGCCATCCAAGGCTTTAGTCAAAAGATCACCTAACTGATCACTAGACGGTACATGTCCTGTAGAGATAAAATTCTCCTTGATCTTATCATGTACAAAGTGACAATCAATCTCAATATGTTTCGTACGTTCATGGAACACAGAGTTGGAGGCTATGTGTAAGGCGGCTTTATTATCACACCACAATTTCGCAGGTAATGACGTGGCAAGGCCGACCTCCTTCATTAATTGGTGGATCCACACAATCTCCTGTACGGACTGAGACATGGCTCGATACTCAGCCTCTGCACTAGACTTTGCCACCACATCCTGCTTCTTGCTCCTCCAAGATACCAAGTTTCCTCCTCCAAGAACGCAATAGCCTGTAGTGGACTTCCTAGTTTTTGACCCTGCATGATCTGCATCACAGAAACACTCAATCTTTGTGTGACTATGATTCGTATAGAGTATACCACGACCAGGTGATCCCTTCAAATAATGTAGGACATGCTCCAAAGCCTCCCACTGAGCAACGGTTGGTGATACCATGAATTGGCTAAGCCTACTGACAGGAAAGGTTACATTAGGGCGAGTTACCGTGAGATAGTTCAATTTTCCAATCAACCTTCGGTATCGCTCAGGATAGGCAAACGGTTTAATCTTCTCAGGATCAATTCGTTTTTTCACATCCTCGGGTAGCTCATCAAACGGCACACTATCATCAATGTCCAAAAATGGATTATGAATCATGATACAGCTACTAGATGTTGCTCTAAGTTTTCCGGTTTCTTTCAGTAGATCAAGGACATATTTCCGCTGGGTTAGGAGAATGCCCTTCTTGCTTCTCATAACTTCAATCCCAAGAAAGTACTTTAACGGACCCAAATCCTTCGTTTGAAAATGAGAATCCAGAAAGTCCTTGAGTGATGAGATTCCTGACGTATCACTGCCTGTAATAACAATGTCATCGACATAGACTACTAAGAGAATCAGGCTAGCATCCGTTCGTTGATAAAACATAGAATGATCACATTTACTCTGATTCAGACCAAACTTCTTAACTACAGAACTAAATCTGTCAAACCAAGCACGAGGGCTCTGTTTCAAACCATATAAAGACTTTTGGAGGTGACATACCTTGCCATGCTCCCCCTGAGCAACAAAGCCAGGCGGTTGCTCCATGTAAACTTCCTCAAGAAGATCACCATTTAAAAAAGCATTCTTAACATCCAACTGATGAAAATCCCAACCATGGGTAGCTGCCATAGAAATGAAGAGACGAACAGAGGACAACTTGGCCACAGGAGAGAAAGTTTCAGAATAGTCAACACCATACGTCTGAGCATAACCCTTAGCCACCAATCGAGCTTTCAATCGTTCCAAGGTGCCATCAGCTTTGGTCTTAACAGCAAACACCCACTTACATCCAATAGCCTTCTTTCCAGGAGGTAAATCAACGAGTGTCCAGGTACCAGCCTTATCAAGGGCCATCATTTCCTCATTCATCGCAGCACACCAACCAGGATGGGCCAAGGCTTGGGCGAGATGGGTGGGAAGGGGAATAGAGTCTACGGAGGCTATGAAGGAACAGGATGTGGGTGACAGGTGATGATAGGAAACAAACGAGGAAATAGGGTACGTACAAGTGCGTTTACCTTTGCGGAGGGCAATGGGCAAGTCAGCAAAAGGGACAGTAGGATCGAGATTAGCAGGCACATGTTCAGACACTGGTTCAGGCACTGGTTCAGGCATTGGTTTAGGCACTGGTGCAGGGTCAGGGGCAAGGGAAGGTGAGGGGGCTAAGTGCAGATTAGGCGCCGAGGCGGACATGGGTAGGTCAGGAAGACGAGCAGCAACATTACTTTCCTTAGGACGTCTTTGATAAACCTGGTGGATAGGAGGCGGAGCAGGGGCCGGCACAGATGCTTGCACTGGTGGGGAACGAACCTCATACACTAAGATAGGATCAAGATCTGGATTAGGGGCAGAAGATGACGGCAGAGAAGGGACAGAGAAAAACGAAGTGGATTCATGGAAAGTGACATCTGTAGACACAAGATAACGCTGAAGGTCGGGAGAGTAGCACCGATAGCCCTTCTGAACCCTAGAATAACCAAGGAAGACACACTTGAGAGATTTTGGATCAAGTTTAGTGAGACTGGGACGAATGTCCCGAACAAAACAGACACACCCAAAAATTTTTGGATCAATGGGAAACAATGGTTTGGAAGGAAACAAAGTGGTGTATGGAACATCGCCACTGAGAACAAGGGATGGCATACGATTAATAAGAAAGCAGGCGGTGGATACAGCATCAGCCCAAAAGGATTTAGGAATATGCATTTGAAACATTAGAGCGCGGGCAACTTCTAATAAATGCCGATTTTTTCTTTCGGCAACACCATTCTGAGCAGATGTATCGGCACACGAGGACTGATGAAGCATGCCATGGGTCAGCATATAGTCGTGAAACTGGGTAGAAAAATACTCTTTAGCATTATCACTGCGTAAGGTTTTCATAGAGACACCAAATTGAGTTTTGATCTCAACACAAAAATTGCAAAAGTGAGAAAACAACTCGGAACGACTTTTCATTAAATAAAGCCAGGTGGTTCGAGAAAAATCATCAACGAAAGTGACAAAGTACTTAAAACCAGACGTGGACACAACAGGACAAGGATCCCAATAATCAGAATGAACCAAATCAAAGGGGGACGCAACCCGTTTATTGACGCGAAGTGCCAGGTGAACACGATAGTGTTTGACAAACTGACACGACTCACACTCTAAGGACGACAAATGATGAAATTGAGGATACAACCTCTTCAAGGATGACAATGACACATGACCTAAACGACAATGAACATCAAAAGGAGAGGAACCACCAGAGCAAGCAACGGAACGCGGCACCTGATCGTCAAGAAAGTAATGGCCGCCCGATTCATGTCCTGTCTCATAGGCCGGGTCAAGGGCAGTAAGAAAGCTGATAATCGCCAATGTCTCCATATTATCAACCTGTACCTGAAGGTCAGCGGTAGGTGGCATCAACATCTTCAATTCCTCGTACATTTTCTTAAACTCCACATAAAAGCTCTTTAAAGAGCGGCCCTGCTGTTCAGCACGATAAAATCCCTTGCAGACATCATGAATGCGAGTAATATTGCCTTTTCCAGAATACAGAAATTCCAAGCAACCCATAAGTTCCTTAACAGTATTACAGTGACTAACCGAGGGAAGGATTTCGCTGCCAATGGAATTCTGGATTTGCAAGAATAAACGGGCATCAGCGCGGGCCCAAGCCATCTTAGGGTCATCCGTGGGAGGCGTTTCAGTCAAATAGCCCTCCTTCTCAATACTAAGTAAGTACATGCGAACAGTTTTGCTCCAATCCATATAATTTGTCCAGGTCAATTTGTGCTCAGTAATTTTGTTAGTCACAGGAATAATTTCAGTAGTGACACTAGTCTTGGAATCAACCATCAATGCAAGACCAAAAATACACACAACAAAGGGTCAACCGATGAAAGGAACCTTACAAGCACACTGCCACACACAAGAACAGCCCCAATACGAACAGAGCAAAGCCACCAGTAGCAAAGGCAACAGTATCAAAGGACGAAATCACCAACAAGACGACAGAAACGCTCCCAAAGGTGGCTTCAACGAGCAAACACGATAGAAACGAACCAGAAACAGAAGCAATGAACCAGAAACGGGAGCAACGAACTAGAAACAGAAGCAACAGTGTACTCCCAACAGCAGAAAAGGGTGAAATCAACAACGGGACGACAAACCGTAGGTACCCACAACACGAAACCACAACGGGAAGAACGGCGGCAGCGAGTCGACCTAGCACAGCAAACGGCGTCGGAAAACTCGCTGGAAAACGGCGTCATGCGCCGGCGCGTGGAAGTCCGGCGAGAGAGGGGGTGACGCGTGAGGGCCACGCGCACGTCGGACGGCGGCGAAACTCCGGGGACTGCCGGATCGGGCGCCGGTGGGGCGCGTAGTGGCTGAATCTCCCTGCACCGGAGCTCCGTGCACAGTGAACAGTGCGGACAGAAACAGAAACCAGAGGAAAAGTCGCCGGAAAACGAAACCAGAGAGCACTATAGTTCTGATACCATATTACTCAAATATTCACTGAAGTATATGTATTTCATTCATGTATAAGGGTATTTATATACAAAGGAGGAGCCTCTGAATTAATGGCTCATTATGATGATTGATTCTATAATCCCTAATGTTAGGAAACAATATCCCACTTAATTAGGGATTGTCAGTATCCCACATAATCAGGGATTGTGATTAGTATCCCTCACCATAATGTGTTATAATAAGCCATTAATGCTGAGGCTCCTACTTTGTATATAAATACC
The DNA here is from genome assembly GCA_963210345.1 of Inga oerstediana. Classification (NCBI taxonomy): domain Eukaryota; kingdom Viridiplantae; phylum Streptophyta; class Magnoliopsida; order Fabales; family Fabaceae; genus Inga; species Inga oerstediana. The sequence continues at coordinate 34,578,762 of OY723403.1, forward strand.
TAATGTATACATGAATGAAAAACAACTTGATATATTCTGATTACATTACATGGTATCAGAGCCTAGGAGCTCTCTGAATTTTGTTTTTTTTTCTTCCCGGCGCTGTTCTGATTTCTGGGTTCTCCTCTGTCCGTCACTGTTCACACGCAAGGGGGTCCGGTGGCCGGAGGATTTTGGGAACACGCGCCCCACAGGCAGCCTCGCCGTCGCCCGATCGGCCGTTCCCCAGAGGATCGCCTCCATCTGAGATGCGCGTGGCCGTCACGCGCCGCCCTTAGTCTAGCCGGAACTCCACGCGCCGGCGCGTGAGCGTGACCTCCGGCGAGTTTTCGGCCACCGTTTGCTGTGCTGACGACGACTCACTGCCGCCGTCCTTCCTGTGGTGGTTTCGTGTTGTGGGTCTTTCCGATTAGGATCTTTGTGGTTGATTTCGGCATTTGGTCTTGTTGGCTGTGCGTTGTTTGCTTCTGTTCTGGTATGCTTCTGCCCTAATTGCTCTCTTGGCTATCTTTGGGAATTGCTGTGGTCTTACTTCAGCGTTTTTTGGTTGTACCTTGCCTTTGTCTCCGGTGTGTTTCTTCCCTATTTACCTCTATTAGCTTAGAAGCCTATTTGGTTTTCCTTTGTGTTGCTTGGCTTCACTCTTTTGGGGCTGTTTGGTGGTTGTGGTGGTGAGCCCATTTTAGTTGATTGCTTCTTTGGTGTGTGTACTTGGTTGGGGCTCTCTATTTTTTGGTGTGGTGCTCTTTATTTGCATTAATGGCTGATTCCAAGGCTAGTGTTACTACTGAAATTGTCCCTGTGACCAACAAAATCACTGAGCACAAATTGACCTGGACAAACTATATAGATTGGAGCAAGACTGTACGCATGTACTTGCTTAGTATTAAGAAAGAGGGTCATTTGACTGATACGCCTCCTACGGATGACCCTAAAATGGCTTGGACTCGAGCTGATGCCCGTTTATTCCTACAAATCCAGAATTCCATTGGCAGTGAAATCCTTCCCTCGGTTAGTCACTGTAATACTGTTAAGGAACTGATGAGCTGCTTGGAATTTCTGTACTCTGGAAAAGGCAATATTACTCGCATTCATGATGTCTGTAAGGGATTCTACCGTGCTGACCAGCAGGGCCATTCTTTGAAGGTTTTTTATGTGGAGTTTAAGAAAATGTATGAAGAGTTGAAGATGTTAATGCCGCCTACTACTGACCTTAAAGTCCAGGTTGATAATATGGAGAAACTGGCGATTATCAGCTTTCTTACTGCTCTTGATCCAGCCTATGAGACAGTTCGTTCCCAGGTTCTGTCTAGTTCTGACCTTCCTTCGCTTCAGGATGTGTACTCTCGTGTGCTCCGTGCAGATAGTCTCTTACACCCGACTCCTACTCCTAATGCTAGTGCATTAGCTGGCCGTGGTCCCACTGATAACCGTCACCAGAGTTTTGTGCAAATTGGAAGTAGTACACCATCTTCGGCCTCTGCTGATTCGCGACACCAAGGTCCTCCTCGCTCCGGGAACAATATCCCGACCCCTGGTCCTATTGTTTGCTTCTATTGTAAAGAACCTGGTCATACCAAACGATACTGTCGTAAGTTGCAAAACAAGCTGCAACGTACTGGAGCTGCCCATATGGCCCAATCCTCAGATAAGTCGGCCAATGTTCCCTCCACTTCGAGTGCACTTGCTACAGGTAATGGTGACTCATGCCTTGCTACTTCTTCCTCGAAGTGGATCATCGATTCCGGTGCCACTGACCACATGACAGGTAACCATCATTTGTTCTCTACATATGTACCTTATGCCAACCCCTCATCCATCACTATTGCCAATGGTTCTGCTTCTCGTGTCCTTGGATCTGGCACTGTTACACCTACATCCTCTGTTTCTTTATCGTCTGTCCTTAATGTTCCTGACCTTGCCTTTAATCTTTTGTCTCCTAGCAAGCTTACTCGTCAGTTGAACTGTTTTATCTCACTTTTTCCTGACCATTGTGTGATTCAGGATCTTACGACGAAGCGGATTATTGGTAGGGGATATGAATCTGGCGGTCATTACTTTCTTGATGATCGGGTGCCGCGTTCAGTTGCTTACTCTGGTGGTTCCTCTCCGTTTGACGTTCATTGTCGTTTAGGTCATGTGTCATTGTCTTCCTTGAAGAGGTTATATCCTCAGTTTCATCATTTGTCATCTTTAGAGTGTGAGCCGTGTCAATTTGCCAAACACCACCGTGTTCACCTGGCCCCTCGCGTCAATAAACGGGCTGCGTCCCCCTTTGACTTAGTTCATTCTGATGTTTGGGGTCCTTGTCCTGTCGTGTCCAAGTCTGGTTTTAAGTACTTTGTTACTTTCGTTGATGATTTCTCTCGAACCACCTGGCTTTATTTAATGAAAAATCGTTCTGAGTTATTTTCTCACTTTTGCAATTTTTGTGCCGAGATCAAAACTCAGTTTGGTGTCTCTGTGAAAACCTTATGCAGTGATAATGCTAAAGAGTATTTCTCTACCCAATTTCACGACTATATACTTACACATGGAATGCTTCATCAGTCCTCTTGTTCAGATACACCTACTCAGAATGGTGTAGCTGAAAGAAAGAACCGACACTTATTAGAAGTTGCCCGCGCCCTCATGTTTCAAATGCATGTTCCTAAATCCTTTTGGGCGGATGCTGTGTCCACCGCCTGCTTCCTTATTAATCGTATGCCATCTCCTGTTCTCAGCGGTGACATTCCATACACAACTTTGTTTCCTTCCAAACCCTTGTTTCCTATTGATCCCAAAATCTTTGATTGTGTCTGTTTTGTCCGAGATATTCGTCCCTGTGTCACTAAACTTGATCCTAAATCTCTCAAGTGTGTCTTCCTTGGCTATTCTAGGGTTCAGAAGGGTTATCGGTGTTATTCTACCGATCTTCGGTGCTATCTTGTGTCTACCGATGTTACTTTCCATGAGTCCACTTCGTTCTTTCCTGTCCCTGCTCTCCCTCCATCTCCTACCCCTGACCCCGTCCTTGATCACCTCTTAGTGTATGAGGTTCATTCCCCACCAGAGCAAGAGTCTGTGCCGGCCCCTGCTCCACCGCCGATCCACCATGTTTATCAGAGACGTCCTAAGGAAAGTAATGTCGCTGCTCGTATTTCTGACCTACCAATACCCGCCTCGGCGCCTGATCCGCACTTAGTCCCTTCGTCTTCTCCTATTTCTGACCCTATACCAGTGCCTGATACTCTAGATCCTCCTGCCCCTTCTGCTGACCTGCCCATTGCCCTCCGCAAAGGTAAACGCACGTGTACGTACCCGATTTCCTCGTTTGTTTCTTATAATCACCTGACGCCCACATCATGTTCCTTCATAGCATCCTTAGACTCTCTTACTATTCCCACCAATCTTTCCCAAGCCTTGGCCTATCCCTGTTGGTGTGCTGCGATGGAAGAAGAAATGATGGCCCTTGATAAGGCTGGTACCTGGACTCTTGTTGATTTACCTCCTGGAAAGAAGGCTATTGGGTGTAAGTGGGTGTTTGCCGTTAAAACGAAAGCTGATGGCACCTTGGAACGATTGAAAGCTCGATTGGTTGCTAAGGGTTATGCTCAAACGTATGGTGTTGACTACTCCGAAACTTTCTCCCCTGTGGCCAAGTTGTCCTCTGTTCGTCTGTTTATCTCTATGGCAGCTACCCATAGATGGGATCTTCATCAACTGGATGTTAAGAATGCTTTTTTGAATGGTGATCTTCTTGAGGAAGTCTACATGGAGCAACCGCCTGGCTTTGTTGCTCAGGGGGAGCATGGCAAGGTATGCCACCTTCAGAAGTCTTTATATGGTTTGAAACAGAGCCCTCATGCTCGGTTTGACAGATTCAGTTCTGTGGTTAAGAAATTTGGTCTGAACCAAAGTAAATGTGATCATTCTGTGTTTTATCAACGAACGGAGGCTGGCATGATTCTCTTAGTGGTCTATGTTGATGACATTGTTATTACAGGTAGTGATACGTCAGGGATCTCATCACTCAAGGCCTTTTTTAATTCTCATTTCCAAACAAAGGATTTGGGTCCGTTAAAGTACTTTCTTGGGATCAAAGTTATGAGAAGCAAGAAAGGCATTCTCTTAACCCAGCGGAAGTATGTCCTTGATCTACTGAAAGAAACTGGGAAACTCGGGGCAACACCCAGTAGCTGCCCAATGATTCATAATCCCTTTTTGGACATTGATGATAGTGTGCCATTTGATGAACTACCCGAGGATGTGAGAAAAAAGATTGATCCTGAAAAGATTAAACCGTTTGCCTACCCTGAACGATACCGAAGGCTGATTGGAAAATTAAACTACCTCACGGTAACTCGCCCTGATGTAACCTTTTCTGTTAGTCGACTTAGTCAATTCATGGTAGCACCGACCGTTGCTCAGTGGGAAGCTTTGGAACATGTCCTGCATTATTTGAAGGGGTCCCCTGGTCGTGGTATACTCTATACAAATCATGGTCATACAAAGATTGAGTGTTTCTGTGATGCAGATCATGCGGGGTCAAAGACGACTAGGAGGTCCACTACAGGCTATTGCGTTCTGGTTGGTGGAAACTTGGTATCTTGGCGGAGCAAGAAGCAGGACGTAGTGGCCAAGTCTAGTGCAGAGGCCGAGTATCGAGCCATGTCTCAATCCGTATAGGAGATTGTGTGGATTCACCAGTTAATGAAGGAGGTTGGCCTTGCCACGTCATTACCTGCGAAGCTGTGGTGTGATAATAAAGCTGCCTTACATATAGCCTCCAACTCCGTGTTCCATGAACGTACAAAACACATTGAGATTGATTGCCATTTTGTGCGTGACAAGATCAAAGAGAACTTTATTTCTATAGGGCATGTCCCGTCTAGTGATCAGTTGGGTGACTTGTTGACTAAGGCCTTGGATGGCACACATGTTGACTATCTTTGTAACAAGTTGGGCTTGATTAACATCTATGCTCCAACTTGAGGGGGAGTGTTAGGAAACAATATCCCACTTAATTAGGGATTGTCAGTATCCCACATAATCAGGGATTGTGATTAGTATCCCTCACCATAATGTGTTATAATGAGCCATTAATGCTGAGGCTCCTACTTTGTATATAAATACCTAATGTATACATGAATGAAAAACAACTTGATATATTCTGATTACATTACACCTAATTTAGTGGGATACTAACTATCCCTGATTATGTGGGATATCTACATTATTTCCTAATCATACAATATTTCCTAACAGGGACAATGAATGAATAATTTTTCCATAAAAAAATATCTTAAATGAATAATTTTCATGGGATAACTTCTATTAAAAAACCTTTTTTGCCCTTTGTATCTTGATTTTGTCACTATTCCTAATCCAATAATAGTGGCAACGTCGGGAATGGTTTTCAATATTGTTATGTGATTAATAAATGAAAGGGAAGTTAGTTAAATGTTAATGGGTAGTTATGTTGGTTAATTGGGCATTAAGGATTATGGTCTATAAAAGGGCACAATAGGGGTTGTTGTAATCAGGTCTTTGAATAACAATAGTTGAGCCTTTCCCTCTATCTCCCTCTTTCTCTTCTGTCATCTATCTATCTTCCATCTCTCTGTACCTCCCCTGTTTCTCTCGTTTTCTCCTCTCCCTCTTCCATACATCAGTATGCTTTAAAGTAATCAACAGTACTATTCTGTTTTCTGGTGCTGCATCATAAATATGGCTGGCTGTCCTATGGACGTGTGATTTTGAGGGGATGATTATTAAGTTTATTGCTGAAGAAATTCACTTGCAGCCTGTTGAACTTTTCATATCAATTTCCTCTTGGGTTTCATTGCCATTTATGTTTTAATGTTACCATATTTCAATCTTCATCATAGCTCGCTTTGCCTCTTGACAGATTCGTGTTTGTGCTTTCCCCGCAAGTCTACTCAGATTGGAAGGAGCAGGGATCATCAGCCCAGACTGTAATCCTGCAAATGTGGCTAGTCCTCGCCAGGTACATCTCAGTTTTTGAATCAAAAAAGACCTTTACTTGTCGTAAGGTGATGATCGTTATGCTTCAAAAAATTTCAGCTTTTCAAATGGGCTCTTGAGCCAGCAGCAGATGACATTCTCGACCGGCTCTTTGAATATGGGTTCAAAGATGCTGCTGTCTGGGCAACGGAAAACCCTGCTGAAAAAATACTTCAAGAAGAAAAGCCTGTAATTGGAAACAGCATTTCAACATAGCTCATTGTGGATAATCCTCACTTCTGTTTGGAGATTGCAGATGGATAAGGAAGGTACAAATCCTTGTCTCCAATTGTGTCACGCGGAAACCTGTTCATTGTGGCATAAAAGGAACAAAAATATGGGATAGGAAGATAAAGTTCATCACATTGGAGTGCATAAATGCATTTCTTATTATTATTGTATATGTTGTCATCAAAATTTTGATCTTGACAAGAAGATTAAGACGAAAAAGGAATTTAATGCCTCTAGATATAGCTTTAGTGGTAAGGGATGTGTGAATAGGTTAGCAAGAGATCACACACGCAGAAAAAGGTCATGACATTTGAAATCCGTGACTAACCTGATTTATTGAGAATAATCATTTGTTGTAAAGTACAAAGAAAGATGAGGTTTGTCTACATGTGATTCACAACAAAAAGGTGCTTTCAGTTATTTTAGTGAATGTACCTAGTGATTCAAAACGATCTACCTACATTTTGTTGACTCGTTGGTGCTGTCAAAATATTTGAATTTTTAGCGTTTTCAATTAGTAGTTGCCCTTGAGTTCTGTAGCTTTTGTGAGTACATGTTTCTGTTTGGTTAAATATATCTGGATTTAAGACAAGATAGGTTAACTTGGCATTCATATGAATGGATATACTTTCAGCTGTATTAGTCTTTCATTTTCATATTGACACACTAATTGCACAAAGCTGCAAGTTCCTGTAGCCCGGATTAACGCTCGGATGCTTTGATAATATGTTCTCAATTCTCACTCAGAACTCCAAGTTATTACCTGAAGGTTAATATTAATGAAAATTTAACGCATGAAACTTTATTTGATTCTAATGTCATTATTTAAAAAAGGGAAAAAGGGCCTACTAATATAGAAGGCTCCATCAAGTGAAGTTTGGGAAGGGATAAATATATGCATCTTTTCCTTTGTAAGATGGGAGGTTATTTCAGAATTTGAATTTTTAACCTTCAAGTCACATGGTAACAACCTTTTTATGTTTTGAGGCTCATTTTAAACCTAGTGTTATTATTAACACCTAAATTTTTGCTTCCTTATTGTCATTCTGTTAAAGGATTTGGAAATAGATATTTAAAAATTGTGCAGAATTTTTCTCCTTTCAAAACTATAGGTGTGGAAAGCTATTATGTCCCATGTTTATTTTCTCCTTTCATTTCAAAACTAAAGGTGTGGTGACATTTGCCACTCAAAAAATCCCTATTGCCCTTTGATATTTTTGGGAAGCGAGTTTTTTCATGGAATTGTAAGTGAAAAAGAAGTAGAAATGGGCAGAAAGTAGGGTAGAAGTGGTTATTTTAAAAAATATTTGGTATGTCAATAGAACCCTGGTATAATTTTTGAAAAGACAAAAATGCCCCTGTTAAAAAAGGCATAAGCTGCGAAAATAATCAACAAACCTAAAGATGGAGGGGCCCGGTTCCATTGCAGTACCAACCGTAGGGCAATGAAAGACGACGATTTGCCTCGAGCTTATTTAATATCCAACGTTGAAATTCAAAGGCTCCTCTGGATCATCGACAACCAATTGATTTATGTGGTGAGCAACCTTATCTTTTAAAAAAAGAATACAAATTTAAATATTAGGAGGTGACAAAATCCATTTATCAGTAGTGGTGAAAGCCTTTTATGTTCTAAGTTTCGAAAGGGATTAGTTTCAAATCTAACGTAGTTTGAATATACTTGATCAAATAGAAAAGCTACTCTACATCCCATTTTCACCTCCAACCAAATGAGACCAAAAAAAAAAAATGAATTCAATATATCATGTAAAATTTATAGCAAGTCAATTTTTTTAATGTAAAATGTTATAAAATAGATGCTAGATGTGTTACAAGTTACCTTAGTGAAGATAGTCATTAAAGTACCAAAATTTCTGTACACATTTTATAAAAATGTTTTAAGAAAGTAAATGCTTGGGTACAATTGAATCATTTTTAACCAACCCATCCATTTAATATTAGTTGATGGGTCATATTATAAACTATAGGCTTGGCCAATTCCAGTAAGTAACTTGATGCAACTATGTGTGTGTTTGGGATAGCGGTAGGAAAAATGACTTATTGTGATTTTGACTTATTAAAAATGACTTTAAAAAAATCAATTTTTGATTCGTGATTTATGTTTGGATGAGCGATTGAATACGTGATTTTTCATAAGTCAAAACATGTTTGGATTAGCGATTTTATAAGTGCGTTTTTAAAAATAAACACTTGAAGGGCATTTGTATATTCTTCAAATTTTAGATAGATCATATATACGATATCCAACAGTAACATATCATCTGGCCCAGGAAGATATCTAAAAATGCAAACTTGTAACTCCAGAGATGAAGTCCAAAATAAGAATAAAATTTCAGAAATTATAACAGCATAAACACATCGTGATTCACTCTATTATGCCACTAGAGCAAATAACTCCCAATCTAGAATTTCAATGGCCACAATTGTGGTACGAGGTCCAAATGTAGGTGACGTTGAGCTCAAAAAACCAAATAACTTGGCAAATTACATAATTTCACAAAAAACTATTACATAACTAATTAGGATCATAAATTCCGTACAAGTTGATATGTAATCATGTCACGAATGCGATTCATTCTGGTTGAAGATGTCACAGCAACATTGGACGTGGAAGCCGCATCGTCTACAGTATTATTATCTTCCTGAGCTACATTGGCAGTTTCTGCTGCGCTGAAATTAACATCACTCTGAGAATTTCTCCTAATAAAGTTATGAATGGCCATAGTTGCCACAACTAAGCGGACTTGCGTTTGGTAGGTGTATTTTTTTTTTTGCAATAATTCGAATCTATTCTTCCACACGCCAAAAGTCCTTTTAATAGTTGACCTCAAACTGGAATGATAGTAATTGAAGGTCTCTTTAGCATTTGCCAAACCAGGTCGATGCTGAAATTCCGCCAGGTGATAATGCTAACATCTGTAGGGACCAAGATACCCAACTGGTGTGGGATATCCAACGTTGACCAAGTAATATTTACCTAATAAATGTCTCAAATCATTTTTAAGGTGTTAGATTAAGCAAAGTACGCACTGAAAGTAATTAAACTGAATGGGACGAAAATATACCTGCAGGGGGATGAGGGAAATTCTAAGCTGGATTTGAGACAGCAGATTTAAACACACGAGTATTTTTGGGTGGTATCCTTTGAATTTGGGATCAGAGGGTTTGATATATTCTCGAACTAGGCTAATACAAGCCTGTAGTACCATGTGCAATAGCCGACTGACAGTTTCCCCTGAATGCTGAAACAACTCTTGGACCATCCTATTACCGACGCCATGGCCAACTGTGAGCAAAAACATCGCAACCATTTCTTCAACTCTGACATTCTTAGAATCTCGTAACCCATGTTCGACCAATTTACTGCACAACCGGTAGAACACGTTTTTCAACTCTAAACATGTTATGACATTGTGTTTCATGCTCTGCCAATATTTCTTGGACAAATAAATGACCGGATCGAGTACTTGTTTTATGAGGTTCTTTACACATGAAAGGAACCCAATATTGACACACCAACATAGTTAATTGTTCATACTCTGTTATCTCTTCATCGATAGAGCTAGTATCTGAGAGTCGTCGTCTTCTTCCTCCATCCAATTTGCCATTGCAGATGTAACCTGTATATTAGATTCAAACATATATAACATAAAGGTAATTCAGTCAAAGTTATAATATATGTCATAAAAGGAACGTTGGATTAAAACATACATAATATATATCCGAAATTTGCATTGTTGGTCTAGTAAAAATAAAAAAACAAGCATGCATACAATAAACACTAAACTATTTTGCCATAAAGTTCATATCAGGATGGTGTCATCCAATGAAAACCATATCGATAGTCAAGAACATAATCCGTAGCGACTCAATCAAGGGTCGTAACCATATAACACAGCCACGCAATCAAGGAATCCTTGTTCCGCTTAACAAGTGAGAAAAACGTGTCCCGACTAGTCTTGTCCATGATCAACCTGATACAGCGGACTTTAAAGTCCTCATCTTCTTGCACTTTTTCCAGCTCAAGCAGGTTTGCAATAGCAACATCAATACTCCTTGCTTGAATCTCACTGATGGTTGCAGATCTACTCTTTGATGCTTCTGCCATGACACTAACCGCATCCGCAATTTGCTTTGCCGCTGGTATCTTCTGCTTCTTTTTCTTCCTGGAGTGATCAACTGGTTTCCGCTTTCCCGAACTTCCAGAATTAGTTGGAACAGAGGATGCGACTGGATCAGAGGGAGGGGTTTGAGTTGATAACCCAATGCTTGCTAGCTCATCTGTCACTCCTGTGCTAATTACTAGGTTAACTCCAAAATTCTCATCCTCGTTGTCCCCTGAACCTTCCTCCTCGTCCATAGTAGGTCGGTACACATCTTCTTCCTCTGCATCTTGTGTCCGTGTCTCTATGAACGACGGATTAAAACCATCCTCGCTTGTTGCCACAACGTCCTTGAATATAAGCCTCAATTCTCTTTCATTCTTAAGGGTTGAACGGTGAAACTTTCTATACACCGAATTCTCCTGCATACAGACAAGTAACAAAACCATTAGCTATATTACAAAAGAAGATTATTGAGGCAACTGAACTACTATTCTGCAACATTATAAGTAATTGTAGGCATTACTAACCTGACATTTGCGCTGCCACCACTCGGCCGAAGCAACAACATTTCCAATTCCAGGCTCTCGGCCCACACCGGTCTCTTTTATTAATGCATCCCAAGTCCTTAAATCCTTTCTTAACATATCAAACTTATTTTTTAAATGTTTATTCTCGTACGCTTTCCTAGTTTTCTCATTGAATGTAGCGATAATAGCGTCCCAACCATCTTTCGAAAAAGACAGCCCTCGCCGTTCTTTTTCTAAGATTTGGTCAACCATGGCATAGACAAATATTTCAGTGGACACTGTTAGGATCGGCAGGCACAACGGAAGAATTTTAAAAATTTTCACCGATCCTAATCGAGGATCTATCAACGGAGTTTAAACCAAGTTGGAAGGATTCATACCTTTTATGATTAAGGGTTTTCATGATCTCTAGGAGCCAACACGTCAAGTCCGCTCCCTCTACCGGTATCCACACGAATGCTCTCCAACCGAGACTGCGTGCTAGCGCCTCTAATGTCTCCTAGAGTTTACCTTACGACTCTCAATTCTAATGTGTATCTCAGTATATCTGCTCTATCAAGTTTATAACCTATAAGGGTTCAAATTTCAAAATTAAACATCATTAATTTTGAAATTAATTAATTATTAATTATCTTGATGAGCTAATTAAATAAATTAAATTTAAATTAAATCTGTCCAACAGTTTTAATTTAACCTATTTATTTAATCCAAATAAAGAGCCATTAGATTTAAGTTATCTTCATAAATTAAATCTAAGATACCATATCTCTATCATGTTAGTTATTAGATTTAATTTAACTTAATAAATTAAATTTAAAACTAACACAATATAATAATATCATATAATATATATATACATATATACATATATATATATATATAATATGTATTTCAAAAATACATATCTATATAATATTATTAACGAATTTTTTATATTACATATATATATATATAATTCGTCCACCCTAATTAAACATTATCTCGTGTTGGGCCATTCTTATGTGCGACCCTGTAGGCCCATATGAAGTTGGCAGTAGGCCAATAACTGTACTAACCCACAAGTCGCAAGCGGCCTTTAGCAAGACATCACGACTACCCAATTCATATGAGGATCGTTAACACGATGCAACCTTTCATACAACCATGTCACGTCCCTTTTGTCACACGATATATCAGTCAAGGATGAGGCATGGATAATGTCATCCTCTTATTCTTGACCATTACTTTCTCGATTTCTGAGTAGTCTGACAATAGAAATGGAAACTCCTTTCCATTGTAGTATGGCCATACATTTCTCAGACTTACTCATCGAGGGCCCAGTAATATCTCTCTACTAATGTAAGGGATAAATTCCATCTTGATCATTCATATTCCTCTGCATAAAAAACCACCAAGCCCAATTATAGCCTTTATCATCACCCGGTCAAATGTAACTTTTGACTAGTTCAAAGCTTAGCAACTCTCATGTAGGAATCCATGATGACCTCAGGTCAAAGGGCATTGTGACGTGGTTATACATGAGAAAAGCTTATGACTTGATCCATGTAGCTTTCTCATAGTGGGTTGGTCCAGCACCTTGTACTCTTACAAGTGCCTAAAACTTTGAATCATATCTCCATATCTTATCAAAGTCATACTAATCTTGTTTCATCTCTGCTCCCTCATAGACGACCGACCAGGGACATTTTAGGACAATCTTTATGAATTATCCGAGGATACAATTATCACAGTTAACATTCAAATAATATGACAACAGAATGGAGAAATTTTATTAAATTAATAATGTTCAAAGTACAATGATTGGCCTTTTGGGCACAATTTCCAACAGACACATCATCCCATAGCGCTCTGTCATTCATCTTTCTATGGAAAAGTTTCACTTTACAGTGTAGACTATGAACATATGTCACTGATAGCATTTTCATGAAGCAACCATGCAAGAGAAGCAATAGAAGTCATGGCATCTAAAAGCAATACAAAGTTTATGACAAAAAAGAAAAAGAACATGATATACAAATGGACATGCATCGAATTCATTGTTGCTTAGACTTTTAGGGAGATGTTAATTTTGTCTTCTCCCACTAACTTGTCACAAGCACGACAAACAAGTCCATTTGGGACACACAAAAGTGTAGAAGAAAGGAAAACTGAAAGTGTAATAGGAAAGAAGTGAGATCAATAGCATTTTTACCATATATGATATAGTGACAATTGTTGGCTAAGTTAACATGAATATCATTTTCAACTAGCTGCCTCTTCTATATAAACCTTAACTCTAAATCTTCAAAATCATTTCATACCTTAAAAGTACATTGATCAAACATTGAATCTATTCCAATTAACTCATTTAAAAAGATTCACATATTAATAGTTGAAACTTGTTGGAGTTTGAAACCGTCCATAAATCCTAACTTTCAAAACTGTATAGAAGAACCGTCCATAACATCACAGAAGATTGGAAATAATCCCCCAACCAGTTTAACTCCATATCCAAGTTATTAATTCAAGTATTAGATAAATATGGATGACATATAGAAGAACCAATATCATGCAAACTTTTTAAGCCTTGTTGGTGCAAACTTTTTGAACCAATATGACTTTGAAATCTGAATTCCTTCAAACTTTGAAATCAGAAATCTGAACTCCTATTTTTCTTCAATTGAAAAATCTAGTTATAATGTTAATGTAAAAAAATTTAAAAAACACATACACACTACATCGGCAAGCAGAGGCAGAGCTTCTTTACAACTGGGAAGCAAAGCAAGCAATGCGTTATATACTACAGACCGAACGAAATAGGGAAACGAAATAGAGGCTTCAATCGGCTAATAATATCACAGTTCAACTTTAATCCGCAAGAAACAGATGCATTATAATGTTATTGTAAAAAATTAAAAAAACACATCCAACTACAACTCAACAAGCAGAGGAAGAGGTTATTTATAACTGGGAAGCAGAGCAAGCAATGCATTCGTCTACAGATCGAACGAAACAGGGAAAAGAAATAGACGCTTCAATCGGCAACTTGAGGAATCACACAAAACAAAAAACAGAACACACCTAGCTTCAATCGGCTTTCGTTTAGAGCAAGTTGTGAAGCTTACCTTGCAAATACAGAGAGGAACCGACAGCAGGGCGCAGACCAGACTCACCGACGGACGACCGAAGGAGAACTTTGCAACACCACCATCTACACTGGCCGAAAATGCCGAGAAACAACAGATCTACCACCGTGTGTGAAAAAATTGGCCGACCTAACACCGCAAGACACCGTCGCAGTTCACCTCCACTAATGGTTCGCCTTAGACTGCAAATCTGAAGCTCACCGCTAACTCCAACTACCAGCCACACCACCGCAACCACTAGAGTCGGCTTCAACTACACCAACACCACCGCTTCACCAAGTTCTGGATGTCGAGCGAGAGAAGGACAAGGTTTGGAGATCGGGAGAATGGGTCGATCAGAAAAGTGAAGAGAGGAGGGAGAGAAACTGTTACAGTTGGCAGGGGCATTAAATACCCATAATAACAGTAATAAATTGCCCCCAAAAAAAACGTATCTTGTTTTCAAAAATAAGCCTCAACTTCGGGCTTATGAATAAGTCATCTTAATCGGGCTTCTTTTTTTTTGCAAAAACGCTGTACCAAACACTTACAAAACGGGTTACATTTTTATTTAGGCTTTTTGTGCTGAAAACGGGCTTATTTGGCTACATAAGTGATCCCAAACACTCCCTATATATAGATATGTCAAATCATGCAAAGGTTCAAGTGGCACCAAAACTTGTGGTATGGAAATTACTTCATCTGGCCAACTAATGCTTGTTTGGATCATATTTTTTCGGATGTTCTTTTGTCAAGGCAGTTAGGTTTGAATGTTTCTCAATTAGTCCTCCTAACTCCTCAGTTCCACAATTGCTGCAACGCCTCAAAGGCTTGTTCTTGCGTCTGATGAATGACGGACAATCACTCAGATTTGGTGAAGGGAATCATTATTCTCCTCAATACTATTTGGAGAAAGAGAAGCCTTGCTTTACAATGTGCAAGTTATTAATGAAGTATTTGGATCTATATGAACTTTTCCTCCCTTGCTTTTCTCCATGCTCAACATACCGTTCTCTTCTTCAGAATGCTAACCCTCAATGGAACCTGATCATAGGTAAGAAAAGAATATTTGAATCAAACTCTTTGCTTGCAGTCACTTAAAATTTCAATCGATAATCTTATAGCATAATTTGAGTTTAAAATAAATAAAATAAAAATGATGTTTTGGTTCAAACCAAACCGTATGCATGGACTTTGTTGGA
Organism: Inga oerstediana; assembly: GCA_963210345.1. Taxonomy (NCBI): domain Eukaryota; kingdom Viridiplantae; phylum Streptophyta; class Magnoliopsida; order Fabales; family Fabaceae; genus Inga; species Inga oerstediana. The sequence goes on from OY723403.1 coordinate 34,593,959, forward strand.
AGAGGAAAAATCTCTACACCTCGAGACGATTAGTCTTATACTATTGGGTTCAAAAAAAATTAAACAGTCATTTTCTTAATAGTAAAAAAACATTTTTAACCCAATGTAAATTATTTCTTTTTTTTAAAAAAATATGATATTTACAATAAAATTCCACCCAAATAATACGCAAAACTGATTTGAATTTATAACAATATAATCTTATAAAAATCTCTCTAAACTGCATAGATAACTCTCCAAATATCTTAAAAATATATTTTGAATATACTAAAAAATGAGAGTTATCACAAAACCGCATCATTATGATAAAGGTTCATCATAAAAAATGATCCTACCTATGGTCTTTAGTATAAAATATAATTGGGGGTTAAATTTGTTCCTAATATAAGACATCAGTCTAGTTTGTCTTTCATATATATAATTTTTTCTCTATAAGGTCCCTATCGATTGCATACATTAAATTGATACAACAAATACCACCATTATCCTGCTATGTAGGATCGGTTATATGGATCACACGATACCAAATTATATCCATAAAAATAGGGAATTAGTGATATAATGAAATTTTGTCGCTGGTGGTGGTAGCGGCAATGACATGGTGGTAAGTCACGACCATCAATTGACAACAACGGTGATGTGGCAGGCGGTGTCGGTGATGTGGTGTAAATGATCGATAGATAGCGGCCTCAAACCTTTTTTTTTTTTGAATGACAAACTGGATTACATTAATCTATTACTGGACTAGTACAAACAACAGGTTACGCAGAACCCTGAAAGTAAGCAGACTCATCCCTGAGCAACAAACACCTCCCCGATCAAAGGTGGTGGTTGATCAAGGAGAACAACATTCCCTGAAATAGTATGAGCTAAGCTAGCAAGATGATCAACTATAACATTCTGATCTCACACAACATGTGTAATAACGACCTGTCAATTCTTTGATAACCAAAGTCTGGCATCCTCAATAATATCAAAAAATGGGTGATTATCATCAGCACCCCTGTAGATGAAGTTAATAGCCTCAATACAATCAATAAAGACCAAAACTTTCCTTAAATTCATGTTCCAGCAAATTTGAAGGCCCTGTATAATTGCAACGAGTTCTGCCATCACCGGTGGAACTTGGGTAAGCTTGCTCATATACCTACATCTCCATGCACCATCTTCTTCTCTGATCACTCCTACGCATGCACTCTTGCCAGAAGATAACACTGAACCATCTGTCTCTAAAGTGTGAAAACCTGGTTGACCCCTAATAGCACCTTCACTACGTACAGCATTATGACTATAAAATTGACAATGATTAGCTAAATTCATGTCCCAACTAGCTCGAAAGAAACTAGAATGAGCATTTAAAGAGGCCATCTCCTGTTCCTCCCCAAAGAGCTTCGTACACCTAGATGCCCAAATATCCCAACATACATATCCAAACAAATTTGACTATTTAACCTTTTTAGTAAATTCTCTACCCACTTCATGCCTAAGGTTCCATAGGATCCAGTCTGTCCCTTGTAAATTGGAAAATTGACCCCACAAAACTGGATTGACAATGGAAATCCATCTCTCCCGCGCATTGACACAATCCCTTAATAGATGCATCAAGTCTTCCTCACCACCGCAATTAAATGGGCAATTAGCATGTTCCATCAAACCCCCTCTAAGCTCTCAACAGTGCCGTATGAACCCTTCCGTGTGTAGCGAGCCACATGAAAGATTTGATCTTCTTGGGTACCGACCATTTCCACAGCAATCTCCATATGGTTTCATTCTGGTTCTGGGTACTTGCAAAATTAAAATGATATGCAGAGCTAATAGAAAAATAACCATTAGAAGAAGGCTTCCAAAAATATTTATCCTCTCTTCTCTCCTCACTGGGGGGTGTGCACACATGATACAATTGATCACTGGATCACGGAACCATCTGCTCAACTTACCCACATCCCACTCACCCCAAGGGGTAACATAATCCTGAACCTTCTCATGATTATCCACAAAAGCTTCAAAACCCGGGATCAGCTCTATCAATGGCCTGTTTACCTCTGACCAGTTGTCATACCAAAAGGAAGCTTGCAAACCATTTCCCAGTTTGACACCCACTCCCTTCTGAAATCTTTCCCAGATAGAACAAATCCCCCTCCAAGTAAAAGAAGAATTTCTCCGAATGACTGGCCTATTCATCTAGTCCCATTGGTACTTAGCTCTGAGAACACGAACCCACAAGGCCTCCCTATTAGTAAGGAGATGCCAACAAAGTTTCATGATAAAGGCTTCGTTCTGCTTGCTCAAGTCACGAACACCCAAACCACCTTCTTTTTTATCCTTCTTAATTTGATCCCAAGAGATAAGATGCAGCTTCTTTTGATCCTCAATTTCCCCTCACAAGAAACTTCTGCTCTTTTTCTCAAGCTCTTGTAGGACTCCTTTAGGGATTAGCATGGTTTGCATGTGGTATGTAAGTAAAGCAGATAGAACTGCTTTAATAAGAGTCACTCGCCTGCCAGGTTTAGACATCCTTTCTTCCACCCAGAAAACCTTTTTGTCACTTTATCCATAATAGGTGCAAACATGACCTTGCTAACCCTTTTGTGAATTAGGGGAATACCCAGATATTTACTTAGATCACCAGTCAGACCTATACCCATTCTTTGACTAAGGTTGTAGGCTCTATTGAAATGAACATTTTTAGAGAAACACACCCTCGTCTTATTCTTGTTCATTTTCTGACTCGACACTTCACAAAAGGCCTGTAAGCAATCCAACATGAGGTCCACCTGTCCTTCGGTAGCCTCTCCAAACAGAATGAGATAATCAGAAAAGAAAAGGTGGGAGATATGTGGTCCCCTTCTACTAACTTGGAATGGCTTCCACCCCCCTTCACTAACATAGTCTTGAATCATATGACTTAATCGTTCCATGCACAAGGTAAAGATATATGGAGAAAGAGGGTCCCCTTGTCTGATACCCCAGGAGGCGCTAAAAGTATCAGTTGCTTCTCCATTCCATAAGACTTGGAAATATGCACTCGATATGCAAGCCACGATAACCTCACAGGTATTCCCCTCAATACCCACCTCTCTAAGTGTGTCAAGAATGAAAGGCCATTCAAGCCGATCATAAGCTTTCTCAAGATCCACTTTTACAGCCATCCATCCCTTTCTTCCTGTCTTGGTCTTCATAGGATGAATCACCTCTTGAGTAATAATTATGTTGTCACTGCTCTGGCATCCTACAATAAAACTGCACTGGTGCTTTCCAACAATTCTACCCATGACCTCACGAAGACGGCTACTTAGAATCTTGGTGATTATCTTATAACTAACATTGCATAGAGAGATCGGCCTAAAATCCTTAACACATTCAGGATATTCCAGTTTTGGGATGAGCACAATGTTGGTAGCATTTATCTCACAAATTCGGTTAGGATTTTGAAAAATATCGATCACCAGCTTAATTATATGTTCCCCAGCCATTGACCAGTACTCTTGATAGAAGACCGCTTGTAATCCATCAGGCCCAGGAGCCTTAAATGCCCCTAGATCAAAAGTCGCTCTTCTAACCTCCTCAGTAGACACCTCTGCATTTATTTTGTTCCTTTCCGTTGTTGTTAGGCCCGGAAATCTGCTCATGGTATTAAGAGAAGTCGTACTGTTTAATTCACTTCTGAACAGGTCTTTGTAATAATTCTCTGCCAATATTTTAAGCTCCTCTTTATCAAAGCTCTATTCCCCATTACTCTTCTTAAGCCCTTTAATCCTATTTCTCCTTTTCCTTATTATAGATGCTGTGTGAAAGAATTTGTTGTTTCAGTCCCCTCATTTCAACCTGCTTCATCTAGACTTTTGATACCAAACAAGCTCTTCTTGCGCCAGGATTTTATTATATTCCTTCCATAACTCATTCTCAGCTTGGATTAGGCACTAGTTGTCACTTCGAGCCCTAGCTCTTTCAATGCCTCCAATCCTTTGCATAACATTCTTCTTCTTTTTTCTGTTAAGTTGCCTACCTTTCTCCAATTCCACTCTCCCACATCTATGACAAATTTACTAACTTTATCATTCCAATTGCCCTCACTCCAAGCTTGCTTAACCATCTCTCCAAATCCCTCTTTCAAAAACCAGCCAGCTTGGCAATGAAAAAACTTTTTTGTATGTCTGGCTGTAGCATTAGGCGAAGGTTTAGTAAAATTGGTCGATGATCCGATCCAAACTTACTCAAATGATGAACTTTAGTAAGAGAGTATGCTCTATTCCATTCCGGATTTATGAAAGCCCAATCTAATTTTTCTTTAAGAAGACCACGCTCCCAAGTGAACCTTTCCCCAACAGTTTCCATTTCCGTTAGGTGAGCACAAGAAATATAGTCTTGAAATTGCCTCATGGAGCACACATTTGGATTTATACCCCCTTTTTTATCCTCATTATAAAGATAAGCATTGAAGTCCCCTATTACAACCCAAGGAATACTGACCAGTTCACTAAAATTTCTCAACTCACTCCAAAGATTTTGACGGAGAACAGAATTGGGTTCAGCATAAACACAAGACAGGATGAATTCCCTATATTCTTTTTCCACAATAACTCTAACATAAACAACCTGGGTTGATGATGAGAGATCATGTAAGGAAAGATCTTCAGCATTCTATAAGACCCGCGAATCCAGTGGCTTCAACCCGAATCCAAGTGTTAAACCCCAGACTTCTACAAATTTTATCTGCTTTTCTACCACTAACACGGGTTTCACAAAGAATCAAAATCTTAATATCTTTCCCCTGCAACATATCCTTAATTCTTCCAGGAAAAGACCTAGATGCTGCTCCTCTACAGTTCCAAGCTAGAATGGTTATGGGATTCATAATTAACATAATAAAAGGAACAGAAAAGGAACCTGGAAAGCACCCATTATTGTCCCGAGTTAAAAAGCTCCATGCCCTCGTCTTCCCCAATATCTTCCTGATCAAAACCATGGATTTGTTCATTCGCAACAACAGCCACGTCAACTGCATGGTTTTGTTCTTCACCAGCTAACAATGTTGTCACAACCTCAAGACTCACTACATCCTTCCCGTTCCCACACTCGGTTGGCACCAACATGATCTGCGATGAATCCGTTGGTTGCTCTGGAGGCCGTGATATCAGTGTACCTGTGAGTGGGATAATCATGGAATTCTCCTGAGCACTCTCCATTGTGAGTTCCACCTATGAAATCTCCACTGTGGGATGCTTTGATGGCATACGTTTTTTGCTTCCCTTGTATTGGCCCTTAACCCTTTTTTGTTCAAAATTAATTGCCCCCTGTCTGAAAGAGAACCAAAGACCAAACTATGTGATCTGCCAGTCTGCTTACGCTTGAAACTCGGAACTTCAATTTTTGGCCCATGTAGACCTACCCCTTTTTTTTATTTTTGCTGCTTCCATCACTTCTCCCTTGCCTTGGCCCACCCTAGGCCCTTTCTTCTCTTGGGTCCCTTTATGCTCAGGTCCAATATCACTAACTTTCGGATCCTGGGTAGGCTCCACCGACCCAGTTCGTCCTTCTTAATCCTTTGGGAGGTCTCCATCGCACACCTCCCCTGATCTATGGCTTCCCCGATATTCCCTATCTCCTCTGCTATGAGGCTTTTCCTACTGCTCTCACCTATCTCAAAAGTCACGATTCTCTTCCCCCGATCTTGCTCCTGCGTCGAATCTCCACCAAGTATGGCTAAACTCTGCTTTTCCTTCTTTTTCCACTGTGTTTCTACTCCCTTTTTCTTACTATGATTTGAATTTTCCTTAGACAAGGCAGGAGGGCTGATCTCTTGCAGTACGGGAAACCTAGAGCCGCCTACTCCTTTCTCTATCCCCTTCCCGTTTTGGAGACCTGCAGATGACGTCATGGCCTGTTACTGTCTACCTACTTCGGTGATTTGAGACTAAGATCTGACCCTCGCTTTGACTTGCATCCATTCATCGTACTCCTCGTCAATCGAAATTCCAGGTACGGAAAATATTGACCGTTTCTCCTCCTTCTGGCTGCTGATAGAATTTTCCGGTATGTTTTCCGGTGATCCTTGTTTCACCATTGCATCATCGCCTTGCATATGTAAAGAACAATTTTCCTGTATGTGGCCATACAACCCGCACTTAAAGCAGATAGTATTTAGGTCCTCATATTCCACAGTATAAACATGATTCCGGAATTTAAATATGGACTGCAATTTCTTGTTTAAATCAACCTCTATACTCACTCTAGCGTACTTCTCCCTCTCCACTATCTGCCTATTATTTTCCTAGTTAGCTAAAGTGTTCATATCCACTTTGAGAGTTTTTCCAATCCAATTGCCTATCTCAAACATACATTCTTCTGAATAAACGTGCATTGGAAGAGTAGGCACCCTTATCCAAACTGCAACCTTTCTAACCTTATTACAGTATGGATTGAAATTTGGGCTCTATCTCTGAACTACCATGTAGTGACCTTGGATTATCCAAGAGCCATCAAATAATAATTTAGCACATAAAGCTCTTTCTGCTGTCCTAAAGATGAAGTAATTATTAGGCAAGTCTATAAGTTCAAAGTTATCTGATCTGAGATGCCATTTAATCATGTCCCTCATCATATGTAGGTTCGTCTTCTTCTCCAATATTGTTAAAATGAGGGCGTCCTTCCATGGCCGAACCAGTTCCTTTAGCTTCTCATTTGAGATATTTAAAGACGAGATCGAGGCCAGTTTCTCCTTTTGCTCCTCCGTCCAGACTGGCGCCAACTCTTCTTCTTCCTTCAGCCATTCAATCATCAGGTTATCAAGGCTTTTATTGAAGGATTTTTCCTCCTCACCCAGTAATTTTGCTTTGTATGAAATTTGACTTCTGATTTGGCCCTTTGCATTCTGACCCCCACAGTCTTTTACTCCTGTATGAAGCTTCTTTCCTACGTCCTCTATCATCACATCTGGATGACTAACCTCATCCTTCTCATTAATACCATGACTTATAATTTCACCCCCCCCCCCTCAGGCATTCTTTTAATGTTTCTGCCAAGGATGTCATCTTCTTCCTTTGAATTACCTTCATCCCCATCAGAGATGGTTCCAGAATTGATCGATTGACCATTGTGCATACTCTTTCTCTCACTAACTTTCTCTCTCATCTTAGCCATTCAGAGCCGAAGTTAACTCTTTGCAGTATTAGTTTTGTTATGGAAGATGCGGCCTCAAACCTTTAGCAGAGAAGAAAGAAATTCCCTAGTTTAGAAAATAAAAAATAAAAAGTAAATAAAAACAAGAAAATATCTATTTTATTATTTTTTTTAAAAACACCTAACTAAAAATAATTTGCTAAGCAATTTTTTTTTCTGAAAACAAAAAACTGTAAGGAAACAAATAGGCCCATAATATTTTTCGGAAGTGACTTGTCAGTGTAACTTATTTTAAGCTGGGTCAAATATCGGTTTAATTTTTGGAATCATCCACTCCAGTAAAGCTCCCCGAGCTTATTGTATCACATATGATTTGGTGACGAGGATAAGAACTAAGAGACATGTGTTTGCTCCTACATGTCATGATATAATTGGTTTCCAAGAAGAGAAAATCCACTATCAACACAATTCCACGTACCTTTATGTGTGTGTGTGTGTTTCTCTCTATCTCTCCATGCACATTTTTGTTTGGCCAAATTCAACTTACATAACATGCATATGTATCCATAATAGATCGTACGTATTGAATATTATCTATAATTAATATTTCATCTGAATAATAGAAAAAGGATAAGCGGCAACCAAATTAAAGGAACTGTATTAATGGGAATGGAAACATTAAAAAAAAAAAAATGGAGAATGTGTTCTTGCGTACTCACAGCTTAGTGTGTGAGTGTCTTTATATATATACATATATCTATCTCAAAAGTTCATTTCCGGATAATAATAACAATATAACATTTTCTTGTAATTGAAATTAATTTTTTGTCATAACAATAGTTATATGTGTATATCGTGTTACTTAACCTTAATAAATTGTCTTTTTTAAAAAAAAATGATATTTACATGAGAAATTAAATTATAAAAATATCTATTGCGTGGGGTTAAAGATTAAAGACCTCTAGAGTGGACAGCAAGTTAAACACGTGGCACAATAGGCCATGGAGGAGGAGGGAAGGAGGGAGGGGCTTATATACCATTTGGAGTGAGGGATAGCTTCATTGATTTTTCTTTCCATTTACTCTCCATTAAATATATCTATCATTAGATTAACTTTCAATAGTTGAAATTTTTTATCTTAGATTTTTATTATAATGATATTCTTCATATATTATTGAATCTTAATAATTGAAAATTGATCTAATGATAGATACACTCAATAAAGAGTAAATGGAGAAGGGAAACCAATGGAGTCTCCCGTTTGGGGGTGACATGGAAAGGGTAGTGCCAGCTGGGTGCACAATTCGCACACGGGGTTGAAGGGGCATTATGGAATCAATGCAAGGAGAAACACCGTGTCACTGTCTTGATGGACCCGGTTTTCCCGTCTCTCCCCCTTTTAGAACTTTCAGGTTTAATTTTTCTTAATTGAAGATTTTTGAATAAAAGAAATCATCTTTTGAAAAAATATTAGTTAAAAAATTATCTTTATTTTAGATTCTGCATTTATTAAAATAAATTTTTTTAAAAAATAAAAACTAAAAAAAAAAAATCTAAACTATCCAGATTTCATCTGAAGACTCCTCAATCCAAAAGGATAAACTGGGAACTGATTTCCTATCTTGACAAGGCCCAAAAAGCAAATATTGGACGTTGGACGTTGGGCACAACAATACAACCCCGAGGACCACAGGTAAGCACTGCGGCGTTGACCCCAGCACGCACTGGACGGCTACACCAGCTGGCCATGGGAATATTCACCTTCACAAACAAAGACCAACTCTCTATTAATGCATCCACTGAACCTTCACAAAGTGATGAGCACATCATTGTATAATATATATAGCCTACTTACTCACGTCTCTGTATAACACTAGCTTCTCAAGTTCTCAAAAATCTTGTTCTCTACCCCCTCGCGGCGGCAGACGGTGGTGCCGTAGCTCGTTAAAAAGAAATAAAAAATGAGCCAGATTTTCTCAGTCACAGAGCGCTACCTAGTGAAGCAACCTTTCATCGAGAGCTTCACTTGGATTCCGAACAAAACTCTAGCCTCATCTCCCCAATTTCTCGTCTTCACCGTCGTCTCTTACCTCTGTTTCACCTTCTTCCTTACTCGTATCTCTCTCCCTCCGGTTCCTCCGTTCATCCTCAAACCCATCACAGTCGTCCATAGCACCGTCCTTCTCGTTCTCTCCTTCATCATGGCCCTTGGTTGCCTCTTGTCCACCATCTCCCACGCGCCTCATCCCCGCTGGATCATCTGCTTCCCTCTTGACACCCCTCCCTCCGGTGCCGTCTTCTTCTGGGCCTACGTCTTCTACCTCTCGAAGATTCTAGAATTCCTCGACACCCTCCTCATCATCCTGTCGAACTCCTTCCAACGCCTCACGTTCCTCCACGTGTACCACCACTCCTTCGTCGTCGTCATGTGCTACATTTGGCTACAGACGTCTCAGTCGCTGTTCCCCGTGGTGCTCATGGCCAACGCCTCCGTCCACGTGCTAATGTACGCCTACTACTTATCGTGCGCACTCGGGGTTCGTCCCAAGTGGAAGAAGCTCGTCACAGACTGCCAGATCGTTCAGTTCTACTCCAGCTTCGTCGCTTTAAGCCTCATGCTCTTCTTGCACTTTTCCGGGTCGGCTTGCTCCGGGCTTTGGGGTTGGAGCTTCAACGTGGTTTTCTATTCTTCGCTTTTGTTTCTCTTTCTTGACTTTCACAAAAAGAATTATGGTATTGGCCCCAACAAATCGAAGAAGCTGATGATGGTGAAGGAATCGTAAATATGTCGTGGACGTTAGCAGCAGCGTCAGTTAGATTAAGGTTCATGGGTTTCCTTTCATATAACTATAATGCGTCTGTTTCCTGTCTTTTCTCTTTTGGGGAATATTGTTATTTGGAATAAATTAAACCACGTACATTTGTTTTTTCAATTAAGGGCCCGTTTGGTACACAGAATTGATTTTGATGGATATGAAAATGAAAATGGATATGAAAATAGAAATGGATATGGAGATGGAAATGAGTTTTATAAGTATGTTTGATATGTCATGGAAATGAGACCTGATTTTTATATAAAAAGACTTAAATGCCCTTTTAATTATCTTCACCTTGTCCAAAAAAAAAAAAAATCGACCAAACCCACCGAAATTGCAGATCCATCGAAAACGAAGACACATCGGACCAGAAATTAAAGATCCGTCAATCTTGTAGGTCGATCTTTCCGCCGGTTATGATGACAAAGTCAGAGTCGTCATCATGGAGATCGCTTCGTCTTCTCTCGTGTGGATCTCGTCCAAGTCGTTGGAGATCTTTGTCTTCACCGGAGTTGTCGTCGTGGAAATTGTTGGAGGTTGACGTTAGGGCTCCGCTGTTGGTTGTTGGAGGTCGACGTCACAAGTTGCTAGAGGTCGCCGTCACCGTCGCCTGTTCCTAGAGGTCGCCGTCAGGTTGAGTTGGTGGTCAGTGGTCGGTGATGATTGGATGGAGATCAGTTTGAGATGAAAGATGATCGAGGGGCGTCAGGGGAATTCCATGGAATTTTTAGGAATTCCATGGGTTATGTGATGGAATTCAAATCCATCAGTTTTGATGGAATTGACTTCCACATGAAAATCAATTCCATGTCTCCAAAAGTGTACCAAACATGTTAAGTATATGGAATTTAATTCCATTTCCAAATCCATACCTCCAATTCTAGCATACCAAACCGGGCATAAATGTTGGTTGTGTGTGTTACATGAGATTTATGATAAGCTGAATTGTTAATTACATGTGAATAAATAATGTGTGACTTTTGTACATGGATTTTATATGTATAATTTTTTTGACCTGTAATTTTATATGTATAATTGAAACATTGTTTATTCTAGCATATATAGAACTATATCTTTTTCAGGAATCAATTAATAATTAATATGAATGTTATGTTCGTAATTGAGATATAATTGAACTAGAGTTCACTAAAAGAGATGCTTTAATTAGTCCCCCAGCTAACATCTACTTTAATTAATATGTTGTTAATATAAATTTACTATTAATACTTGATATATATATATATATATAATACCTAACAACTACAATGAAGGTTAAAAAAAAACAACTACAATGTGTATATCCACTATCAACACAGTTCCAGCTAAGAGATATGTGATATGTTCCTATATGTCATGATATAATTGATTTGCAAAAAAAGGACATCCACTATCAACACAATTCCACGTACCTTTAACGCTTATGTGTGTGTTTCTTTTGGATGACCACTTGAGTGCTTAAGTACTTATCTGTTTGCTGGTCTTATGTGTGGTGTGCTCTATTCCTTAGTTTGTTTTAGGATGTTTATGTATAAGCTTGGAGATGTTGACGTTTACCAAGTTGCCCTCTACAGAGTTGATCTCCTCTTGACTTGGGTCAGCCATCTCAAGGCAGCATTGTCAACGATTTGCTTTGGATTTCTAAGCCTTTCAAATTTTATCACTTTATGTGATACTACAACTCCTGTGGTAGCCCTTTTCGAAGGATTGCTTTCTGGTTCGTTCTGTTAGAGTGAGGATTCAACCAATCCTTCAACCTTTAGCTGCTGAATTTAGTGTGGAGCTCGAATGGAATATTGTGCATAGCTCTTCCATCTTTAAGCTCGTTGTTGTTTGTTTTAATTTGTTGTTAGTCTCTTTCTATTGTATACGGTGGATTGGGCTTGTGATCTATCTAACAATTCTCGGGCTAGTCCCCTGAAACCCCAATAGATCTTGGTCTATGATGTAACTTAGTTTAATCTTTTTAATAAATTGACTTTTAATTAAAAAAAAAAAAAAGGGAAAGTGCATAAGTACGACGTGACTAATTCAAGTGGAGAGATAATGGCTTATTACAAGATACTGATGTAAGTAACACACACACACACACATATATCAACTATCAAGGTTAATGTTTAATGCAAAAGTCTTGGGCAAAGACCACTTCTGTAATTTAACTTTTGCTTTTATTTTCGTAAATAAACTTCAGTTTGAATAGTCAGCAATGATTTTGCATGTTGACATCACAACAGCCACAAGATTTTTTATTAAGATAAAAGAGGCTTGGCTTGCGTCCGCTGCCCCCTTCCCTTTCACTGCGTCCTTTTCTCAAAACTACACCATTTTGGTGTAGTTTTGGGTGAGAATGGATGGCCTGATCTTTTTCTTTTTTAAATGGTGTTCAGTGTTTTGATGGATTTTTCTGGAAGATCTAACATCTTAAAAAAAATTTTAAGTAGCATACAATATCTTAAAATAATTTTTAGTGTTTTTAACCCCTTCAAATATTTTTTCAGTTGTACCAGTGTCTTACCGGAATGAATGTAATTTTACCCTTAATGTATTTTTTCAGCTCCAAAAATTACTTTAAAATATTGGGTGCTACCAAAATATATATTTAGAGTGGGTGAAAATCAATAAATCAGTATCCTATGTTTTGGATGCTCTGTATATTAAGAAAAATACATTGAAGGTAAATTATAGTCAGTCTCTTAAGACACTGGGTACAACTGAAAAAATATTTTAAGGGGTTAAAAACACCAAAAATTATTTTAGGATACTATACACTACTTGAATATTTTAAAGTAATTTTTGGAGCTAAAAAAATACATTAAGGGTAAAATTATATTCATTTTGGTAAGACACTAGATACAACTGAAAAAATATTTGAAGAGGTTAAAATCACTAAAAATTATTTTAAGATACTGTATGCTTCTTAAATTTTTTTTTAAGATGCTACATACTTCTAGAAAAATCCATCAAAACACTGGATACCATTTTTAAAAAAAAAAAAGATCAGGCCATCCTTTCTCACCCAAAACTACACCAAAACGTTGTAGTTTTGAGAAAAGGATGCAGCGGACGGGAAGGGGGCAGCGGACGCAAGCCAAGTCCAGAAAAAAGGAGCATGTCCTTTGTGAACGAATAAGGCGTAAAAAAGCAACTAGGCTATCAATTTGGGTCTGTTTGGGAACACGGTAGGGGGAAAAAAGGCCCAATTAGCTACCAAAAGCCCAGTTGGCTTATCTTCCCTCTGTTTGGTTTTGTGATTAGTAGCACTAGGCTTAAAAAAAAGCAGCTTCTGATAGAAGTTGAATTCAGGTGCTTCTCGGGCGATTGAGAAACTGCTTCTCGATGTGGCTGACCAGAACGCCAAGTTTGACTCTGCAAGCACAACTAAAGATGAGCATGATGTCACACTGAATATGTCCTCTTTAATAAAGTTGTTTGACAAATGGACACAAACCTCCAAAATACATTTACATCCATGTTTGCAATTCATGATCTAGATTGTATATATATCCAGGTTAGGGATAGATAATCCAATAATGATCCATTTCATGTATGCATTCTAATTTAAACATAAATTTATCCATTTTTAATTAAGTATTTTAGTGTATTTATCTTTTTTCTTTTCAATAATAATTAAAAAAATTTTATTTTATCAAATTTTATTTATATTTTTTCACTTCAATTACCACAATATATATATAAATAAGATATATATATATATATATGCAATATTCAATAAGATTCATGTTTTTGTCAGTCAACAAGTCAAAACCCACGCCATGGGAAAAAGTAATACTATAGTCTGACATGCATGGCTATACCAAAAATGACGCAACAATATTGCATCCGCATTCCAGGCTCATCAGCATGATGAGAAGAGATTTTCTCATCACCCAAACGACACCGTTTCAATTAATGGGGAGATCTTAGCCGTCGCTTTTCCCTTCTCGGCTCATCGTCCCTCGCCTATATTCGTTTGGCCTCGCACGCGTCTGAATTCTAGAGCAAATTTCCCGCCAAGCTGAAACCAAAACCCAGACGCAAAGTTCCCTCGCCAGTTTTGATTTTTTTTCCCTTAATGATAATGACATCCAGTAGCTTTTGGCATGTCCTGTTCTGATTTTTTTTCCTAATGATAATGACGCTGGTTTCTTCCTCTTCAATATAGACAATGGATTATAATAACGCACAAAATCAGTCTAATGCAAGAAAAGCAATAACAAATATGGCAATACTCTCGGTTTTTTCTTCTTGTCTGATTTGAGCAAGATTCTCATTCTATCTCTTGACCTAACTGTATCCTCTAGAAACAAGCCTTCTTCTTATTTTCCTACTTCCCCTGTTTTTCTCAGAGCCTTGCCTGCAAGAACCAACCTCCGTCGGTGACCCCATCTGTAATATCCCAATTTTTTATTAAGGGCTAATCATGATTATCGTGGATAATTATGAATTTAAATGGAAATTATTATGTGTTTTATGGCTATTTTAATTAATACGTCATAATTATTGAAAAATTGGAAGAATGGAATTATTGGGCAATTAGTTAGTGATTAATGGGAAAACTAATTACTAACTATAAGAAAAATGAGAAGTGTGATTAAATGGTTAATGGAGGGATTAGTGAAGCTAATTGGTGATATATTGTATGAGAACCAATGAGTTTTGGACATGTGTCAAGAATGGGTGAAGAGAGAAGGAGTAAAAAAAAAGGTCAAATCCCAATTGTTTAATATTTTCTCTCCTCCCTCTCCTTACTTTACGCTGGCAGCATGGGTTAGAGGGAAAATAATCACTTTCTCTTCATCTTCAAGCTCTCATATCCCTCTTTCTCTCATTCTTTCTCTCTCTCTCTCTCTCTCCATTTCGCTGAAACAAGCAAGAAAGGAAGAAGGAAAAGCTTGATCTTTAGGTAAGTAAATGACCTCTTTTGCTCAAACTCCCTTCATTAAAGTTAATCCTTGAGTTAAGAGCTACATTTCTATGGTTATAGTTTGCCATTTGGTATTGGTTTGAGACTTCAAGAAATTGTGGAGGTTGGAGAATCAAGAAGCTACTTTGAGAAAGTTGTTAAGGTGAGTTTAAGAAACCTTTCTATATAAGTTTTGTGCCAAATAATTTAGCTTGGAAATTCTGGAAATTTGGCTTGGAATTTCGAAAATTAGGGTCTTGTGGTGTTTGAATTGTTGTTGTCATGGAATTAGTGCCTTGTTAAGTGTTTTGAATGAATGGTATTGAATTGAAGCTTAAAGATGAAGTTTGGGAACTTTATGTTGGTTTTGTGCATTGGGCAAAAACAGGGCATGTAATTGGGTTGTGATTTTGGTCATTTTGAAGTCACCAATGGATTCCTTGAGTGATTTTGTGTGGGAATGAGCTTGATTATTGATTTTGGGTTCATTATGATCACTTGGGAAAAGTTGGAAAGTTGTTTGGTTTGAGCTCTGTTTTTCGCTGTCAGTTTGAGCGAGCGTTTTGAGTAACCAAATGGTATTGGAAAATTATGAAACTTTCCAGTCTTAAATTTCACATCCCAAGCTTCAAAATGGACATATATTTTGTGTCATTTCGTTAAAAATTCTGTGAGATATGCTTGTCCAAAGTTTGGGATTGAAACAGAACACTGTTTTGGAGTAGTGTGTAGTTTTTGGTAATTCTGTATTTGTGCAGTGATTTCCAGTGATGGGCTATATTTTTCCTTGAAATAGGACTCATATACCTTTCATTTGGCTTTGAGATCACTTCATTTCGATTTTTCTAGAATTAGTTATGAATTTTCGAAGTTGCCCTGGCTGCAGCAGAAAATTCTTGGCTGCAGCGCAAAAGCTTCTGCGAACGTTCTGGCCGCAGCCAGAAAATTCTTGGCTGCAGCCAGAAACTTTCTGTGCTGCTTCTGGCCGCAGCCAGAAAATTCTTGGCTGCAGCCAGAAACTTTCTGTGCTGTTTCTGGCTGCAGCCAGAGGTTTTTTGGCTGCAACCAGCCCTTGTTTTCAGCACCTTGTGATTTTGAAAAGTGGTTTCCAACCCGATGTTTCCCAACCTTTTAGGGCTTTTATTAGAGGCATTTGTGGCCTCTTAAGGGTCAATTATGATAACCAAAATTAAGTGTTTCAAGTTAATTAAGTCTTGGAATAGAGTATAACTCTTCGTCCCTAATTATAAATATAGGATTTGACATTTGCCTTCCTCGGGAGAGACCGGCGCTAGGACACGCACGGAAGGATCAAGGTAGTGACTTTTCTCTCATATCTTGTATGATGTTTTGGCATGCATATCTTATCATTAAATTTGTGAAATGTGTGCCATGGTCCATTGCGGCGTGAGCAGGTCAGCGTGAGCCGTGTAGGGATTGACGGTGGTCATCTCTAGGTCGGTCGTTGAACTGCCGTCGTAATCGACATGGATATTGTGAATCCGACCCGTGGGGTGGCGTTTGTGAATCCAGCCGTGGGCTGTGTGTATTTTGCCTGTATGGCTTATGAAATGCATTATATGAATCCCAGCTGTGGTGAAATGTATTGTGTCGATTGCTGTGATGCAATGCAACGTGAGCAATTCAACGTGAGCAATCGTAAGGGATGACATGTGTCATACTAACCATTGCCGTTGTAACTGCCATTGTAGTTGCTTGTTGTGGTTAATGATTTGCTTACATGCATTATTATTGTACATTATATGATTGATTTGTTACTACGGGGATTCCTTAGAATCTCACTCTCCCAAAAACCATGTTTTAGGCAGGGCAGAAGGATCAAAGGGAAAGCGGGCGACGAAGAGCGGATAGTGCTCCGGTTTAGAAATATATTTTGGTTTATTGGTTATCATGTATATCTTTTGGATATTTTTGGGAAACAATTGTATATAATGGGATTGGTAGTATAGTTTGTGTAATCCCCAAGTTAAGGGTAATGAATTGTGGGCTTTGTGCCTTTGTAAAACCCTTATTAATCAATGGAACCCGAGTGTGTCGGGAATTTGCTTTATACTCTGATATCTGTGAATGAAATCAACTTGTACAGGCCATTTAGTATTGAAATGTGAATATGAGACCGTCATGAATAGGTTTTGTAAAAGTTTTTGTAAGCCATGATTTTGGGAAGTTTGATTTTGTTTAAATCCCAAAATCATCTAAGGTCTCTAATTCTACATCAATTACGTGTTTATGAACTAAATATCGGCCTTAATCGTGAAGGGGGTTACACCATCACGATTGGGAGAAGATCCATTTCGTAATTCAATGGCAAGGGCTCTTTATTTCTCTTTGTTACCCTCAGTTCCCATTCTTTCTCCCGTAGTACCCACTAAGCCTAAGTTTCGAATTCCAAGTTTTGATTCTCTTTCTTCCTCTTCTTTCTCTATTCCTTCTTTTTCCTCTTCTCGATTTTTAAAGCTTCCAAAGGGTTGTGGCAATGGTGGTTTGTCAGCCTATGGTTGCTCTACCTCGCCTTTCATCGGAAGAGTTGGATTGCACAGAAGGAAAGCGAATGTTTCCTAGGTTTCTTTTGGGATTAATTCGAGCTCTGTTTTTGACGTGGGGTAAAAGTGATTGGTCCCAGGTTTTGTCATCGATGCTTCTGTTTGTTGTTCTTGCCACTGCAATTGCCGCTTTAGTTCAACCTTTTACTTTTACATGGTGATTATCTTTTTTTTATGTAACACTAATTTTCTGTTCAAGTTGAATTGAGCATTGCCATTTTTGTTATTTCTTTTCTTGCATCAAACTGATTTTGTGTGTTATTATAATCCATTATCTATATTGAAGAGGAAGAAACCAAAGTCATTATCATTAGGAAAAAAAATCAGAACAGGACATACCAAAAGCTACTGGACGTCATTATCATTAGGGGAAAAAATCAGAACAGACGAGGGAAATTTGCGTCTGGGTTTTGGTTTCAACTTGGCGGGAAATTTGCTCTAGAATTCAAACGCGTGCGAGGCCAAGCGAATATAGGCGAGAGACGATGAGTGTCGAGAAGAGAAAAGTGACGGTCATGATATTTTTTAACCAACGACTAAGATCTCCCCATTAATTGAAACAGTGTCGTTTGGGTGATGCGAAAATCTCTTCTCATCATGATAATGAGCCTAGAATGCGGATGCGGTTTTTGTTTGGGTGTGATGGAATTGTTTTTTTTTTTTTTTGTTTTGGGGGGGGGGGAGTTGGTCTGCAAAATGAAATCACAATGCCCAAATTAGAAAAAGCAACCAATCTAATAATTAATTAAGTACTCCCTCCTTTTTTTTAATTATTATAAGCAAATCTTAAACATGGTTTCCTGTTATTTTTTAATAAACAAAAGCAGCCAGATTTCATATGCATTAAGACAAATTTTCATATTTGCCCCTCAATAAGAATTCAAAACTCTATATTGGATGAGCATCATTTAATTAGGCTTGTGGTCGGATGAGTATACTCTGGATTTTGAAAAATCCAAGGCTCAAATATGTTGATTAATTATGATTAACGATGAGAAGAGTTTTATGATCCATGATGGATTTAAAATGTTTGGTTAATGGATAATTGATTTTTGACATTTCATAAATGTTTGAGAAAGAATAATACTAATAAATGAGTTTTATCTCTGGGCTTATGATTAAATATTATATTCTGAGTTTCAAGAAGTTTAAGCCCAATTATTAATTGGAATGACTTTATAAATGTGTTAATTTGAAATGACTTAGTAGACAATTAAAAAAGTTCTATTATCTATGATAAATTTTAGGGAGAATGATAGAAAAATACCATTTAAACTTCAAAATCCCGCTGACAAGAAAAATAATGAGATTGAAGAGAATAGTAATGGTATTGACAATGTAAATTTTTGTCAAAAGACTAATTTGAGATTTTGAACTCAAGCAGTATTTTTTTTGTCATTCTCCCTAAATTTTAAATGACTAGTTTATTCTTTTCCATCATGGATAGATATTTGTAGTAAATCCTTTATAACCATGGTAGTGTTTTTAAATGGTTATTTGCACTCTTTTTCTACCATTGTTAACTTTTGAAAAATGAGTAACAATCGATAGACCTTCAGGTTTAAGTTTTCCTTTTTTTTAAAATTGACATTTTTTAGGTAAGTAAAATCTATATCTTATAATAGTGACATAAGTAGTGTTCTCTCACTTAACGGATAATTATTGTCCTATTAATTGATAACTTAAACTAAACATAATAATTAGAAAAAGCTGAATCACTCGACGATTTGGTCAAACACAAAGTTTGAGTCTTTTAAGAGGGATTTAAGGAGACATGGGTGGTGGTGACCACAAGGGATTCCGAAAGGAGAAAAACAACAGTGATTGGTTGTTCCTGTTGTACATCAATAGGGGATTATCCATATAAAGGCAAGAGTTTATGGGATTTTATCATGAAGTTTCAATGATAAGAAAAGTTATCTGCTTATGACATAAAGTTCATAGGAATTGTATATAATTTAGCCTAATTGTTATGCCTAATAATGATACCCCTCTATTCGATTAGTGGTGGGGACGTGCTGCCCCCCATTAATTATAATGTAATATTATATATATATATATATATATATATATATATATATATTATACTGCCCTCTGCCCTTTTGTTATAAAATTCTCTTATTTTTAACTTCTTATTATTATTTCTTTGACTTTTATAATCTTTACTTGGGACAAAATTCTTTTTATCCTAATAATTACACGATAAATTCTTTTATCATAATTAATTCTTTCTTAACTGTGATTAAATCTTAAAATAAAAATTAAGATGTTGCACAACACTGAAGATGTTCGGAAAAAAAATTCTGCCGATGCAACATTCTTGTGGTATTTATCTTTCCTTTTCTGTTCGTTGCGTGCTCATGGGAGTGAAGGGCCGATCGTTTTTGCGTACTTGTTAATAACAAGTCATTTGTAGCACATCTTGTAAAGGGTCTTAGATTCAGTCATCTGTAACACATCTTTTGATTGGATTTCTCAGCAATAGATATAACTATGTTCTGCCTTTGTACAGATCATTCCCCCGGGTACTGGTTTTGATTTCGCACGAACATTTGGGTGGTTAGTTATAGTTTCTTTGTCTTATTTATTCTTTAATCTCTAATTTGTATGGAGTACATAACCTTGAGAGAATTGATTGAATGGATACATCTGTTTCGTTTGCCAGGAAAAATGATCCATACGAAGCCATTGAACGCTTTGCTGACATTCATTTGTAAGGGTAACTTGGAAATTCAAGATTGAGCCTTGCGAGTCATGATTCAGATCATTATCTAAATACATGCCTTACAAAAATTTGCAGGAGTGGTAAGGCAGGTTTTTATGCGTCTAGGTACAAGAAATTTGGTAAACTATGCTATGTATTGGTGCGTTGCAAGCCTTTATGGGTCATCAAAACCAGGATTTCAGAATCAAAGTCAGTGTAACATATTAATTTGTATTGCTATAAATGTCAAAATAACTTGTTGAAAGATGTCCTCAGTATTCTTCTATTTTGGCTTCATACTAATGCACAAAAAAGTTAGCATATGTTTTATATGTGAAAATTGGTAGGTAAACGACGGTGACTGGGAGAAATGTCCTAAAGTTACAGCTCTTTGCTTTTGGAATGCAAAATACTTTGGTGGTGGCATGAAAATTACACTAAATGCTGATCCACATAGTGGAAATTTGGAGGTGGAATGCCTTTTCCTAAAATCTCCTTGATGAATATTAGCATCTATTTTTAATAATCTGCGGGCTAAAAGGGCTCCTTTATCCTGCACTTTTTCTTTGTTCTCCCTGTCTTTTTCTTGTTACAACTCAAAGTTGATGGATTATTTTGGTTTCCAAATTCTACAGGCTGTTATTGTATTTAAGTTTTGCAATCTTGTGCTCCCTCCGGTCCTAAATATAGGACATAGTTTGTAGTGCAAATTGCACTACAAACTATATCCTATATTTAGGACCGAATATTTTGTGCATAATTGTATTTAAGTTTTGCTATTATTTTGTGCATTTAAGTATCTGCTTGCAGGAATCTAGCTGTTTACTTTGTTAGTGGTGAAATTTTGTTCTCTTGTATATGGGACAAGGATGAGATGAACTGTGAGGGCTTTGTGCACCAAGCCAGTATTAATACATGGCCTTAAGGTATGGTACAGAGCTGGTACTTGTTAATATTGCAGGGAAAATCATTATTGTTTGCATTCATGAAGATCCTTGTTTTGCATATTTTTCAAAAATTCTGAGTAACAAACGAGGAGGTTTGTGAAAGATGTGCTAGATGTTACATAATGTCTCCGGCATGGGCTCTTTTGTGACTTGCTACATGTATTAATCATATCTTTGTTTGTCCTTTTGTTTTTAATTTAAATTTTGGGTCGAAAGTGATGAAGGAATCTGATAAATTGACTTGCATGAGTTGTGATTTAAGGAACCTGCAAGTGTCTGAGAGTTTTTCCAATATACTTTGATGGAACGAGAACTATGTGCTTAACCATTTCCCAATTTTTGCATCAGTCCAGTGTTTCATTCATTCATATCTTGGTGCTTCCTTCTTCTTTCAACGCTTTACACTAACCAATGACAATCCATCTTAAGCTTCTATAACCATCAACATTTGCTTCTGCTCAAACTTCCTGAGTTTTCTTGCTGTTAAATATGTTTGTTGTTGTTGTTACTATTTTGATCTTGTTGATGCATATGGTTGTGTGTGTGTGTGTGTGTGTGTGGTCCAGTGTTTCATTCATTCATATCTTGGTGCTTCGTTCTTCTTTCAACGCTTTACACTAACCAATGACAATCCATCTTAAGCTTCTATAACCATCAACATTTGCTTCTGCTCAAACTTCCTGAGTTTTCTTGCTGTTAAATATGTTTGTTGTTGTTGTTACTATTTTGATCTTGTTGATGCATATGGTTGTGTGTGTGCATTTGCTTCTGCTCAAACTTCCTGAGTTTTCTTGCTGTTAAATATGTTTGTTGTTGTTGTTACTATTTTGATCTTGTTGATGCATATGGTTGTGTGTGTACTATTTTGATCTTGTTGATGCATATGGTTTTGTGTGTGTGTGTGTGTGTGTGTGTGTTCCAGTGTTTCATTCATTCATATCTTGGTGCTTCCTTCTTCTTTCAACGCTTTACACTAACCAATGACAATCCATCTTAAGCTTCTATAACCATCAACATTTGCTTCTGCTCAAACTTCCTGAGTTTTCTTGCTGTTAAATATGTTTGTTGTTGTTGTTACTATTTTGATCTTGTTGATGCATATGGTTGTGTGTGTGTGTGTGTGTTGTTGTTACTATTTTGATCTTGTTGATGCATATGGTTGTGTGTGTGTGTGTGTGTGTGTGTGTGTGTGTGTGTGTTGTTGTTGTTACTATTTTGATCTTGTTGATGCATATGGTTGTGTGTATGGTTGTGTGTGTGTGTGTGTGTGTGTGTGTGTGTGTTGTTGTTACTATTTTGATCTTGTTGATGCATATGGTTGTGTGTGTGTGTGTGTGTGTGTGTGTGTGTGTGGCTGCTGATATATGAAAAGCACGTCAAGGTTAGTGATGTGGAATACAATAAAAATCTTCTAGGATTGATCCCTTTTCTTTGGAATGTTTTAATCAAGCACAGTTAGTGACATTTGATGGGTAGTAAAAAATATAAAGCAATATTTTTTTAAAAAAAAATACCCTTACGGCATTCTTTATACTAAAACGGACGCCGTAAGGGTCATATCACATCCCTTTTTTGATAGATGTTATTCCTAGACTTTACTACGTCGCTCACATAGGTGTTTCTCTAGCAAGAGATGTAGAAAAGGCTTAAAAACAGACGTGGAGGATGTGGTGCTGGTGGTGGAGGAGGAGTGTGAGGATAAGTAGGAGCAGGAGAAGCTTGTGGAAGAGGATGAGGAGGAGGGTGAATGGAAAGAACTTTCTAGCATCTTAACCTGATAAAGGAGGGAAGGAGAAAGCTGATGAAAAAAAGTAATAAGAAACAAAAGAAATAGGTGAGCTTAAACAAACTGAAAGTGTACTTCGAATATAGTTATGAAGGGATATGGAAAGGTCCTTAGGTGTCAAGCCGAACGAGGGTTATGAAAAGATATTTTTAAGTTGGGAAGACAAATTGTTTGAAAGTGTTACATGACAATTGTTTATGAAGAATCATCATGTTTCTACATATCATACACATGGTCAAAATAGTTAACAATTATCATATTTTATCATCAAGTATGTAACATTCATACTTTACGGTTATTTTTTATAATCATTATGTATGTGTTTTTGTAGATTCAACCTCATAATATATATGGTTCTTTTATTTAACCGACAAGTGTTGTCGTTATATATATTTTTTGCGCACTCTGCCTTGACATATATGACGGTGATTTATTATAACTATTAAGTATTGAGCATTATATATTTACGATTATGTAGTAGTGATAGTGAAGTTGACTACTATAAATTTAAGCGCCTCATGGGAGGCAACCCAAGGTTTTAGTGGTTCAATTTATCTTTTGTTTTTGTTTGGTAGAGTTGTTTTGGCATTTGTTTGCTTTTGTAGGACTTTTTAGGCCTTCATGATATGTTCCACTTTGGTAGTATCAATCAAGAGCATTTGAAAATACAGAACAAGGGAAAAAGAGGAAGTGTTTGTAACATCCTAATTTTTATTCTCAAATTTAAATAGTATTATAAAAGCATTATTATATAATAAATGAAATTTACCATATAATTATTTAAGTAAAGAGAATTTACCCAAAATATGATTATAAGAATAAAAAGGGAATTTAAAAAAACAAAAATAATGACAATAATATAAAGATATGTGTGTGTATTATATGAGATATATCTATATATATATATATATATATTATATGAGAGAAATAGAAAGTTAAAAAAAAGCCCAAGCTCATAAGGCCCATTAAATTAAAAACTTCTTAAAAAAATCAGCTAGATGACATATGCTAAAGGGCCCATATAATCGGAGTTGGATTATATCGGCTTTCAGGTTCTCATATTCGGTTGCAAGTGAGTTGATACTAATAATAGCTTGAGAGTTGATGATTTAGGGTTGATACAATTGAATTTAAATAAGGTTATAAAGAATAATATTTCATTTTGACTTCTCAGGCTAATTAGGGTTTTATATCCCTTGCACTTATAATTATAGATGGTCTATTGTTTTGTAAAACTACATAAATAAAGGACAAAAAAAAAATGACAACCATATCTTGAGGCGCTCTTTCAAGCCAGGGCAATTGGTGCTTGTTATTAAACTCAAGATGATCAGCTATTCCCTAAGAAGCTTAAGTTGAGGTGGTCTAGTCCTTTAAAAATGGTTTATATGTTATCAAAAGGTACAGTCAAAGTTAAAGGTGAGAGAACATGAGAGTGTCTTAGAGTAAATGGGCAAAGACTAAAGAATCGCTACAATAGAATATAAATTCTACTACCCCAAAGGACATCTGTTTTTAAAAAAGGGAAGTAAAAAATAAAGGCGATAACATTTTTATAAATCTAGGTTGGAAGTTGGTAGCTTTAGGAGTCCCAAATTTGAATTGGGACGCCTAAAGTGTCATTTAGACGTGCCAAGTCAAATTTGGGACGCCAAAAGCCTTCCCTGGGCGCCAAACAATATTCCTTGGGCGCAAAAAGCTAGGCTTTAGATGTCCCAAATATTTTGGGATCCTGAAGCCTAAAGCTTTAGACGCCAAGAGGTTTTGGAGTCCCAAATTCAAATTTAGGATGCCAAAACACCTTTAGCCATCCTAAAGTCAAATTGGGGACTCCAAAAGGTTTTGTTTTAACACTTCCACTGTACTTTTTCACTCCTCCATCATCCCTCACTCTCTATTTCACTCTCTCTTTTTCACTTCGCACCATGCCTTTCTCACCATCCCTCACTCTCTCTTTTTCTCTCCCTCACCGTCACTTCCTCTCACTACTGTCACTCTCTCACCACCATCCTCCTCTCTCTATTTCCACTCTTGAAGGTGTTTGGTGTCCTCCCTCTCACTAGCATTGTACTGCTGGTTCTGTTCAAGCAATGTAGCTAGTTCTATTCTTTCCCTCAGGTAAGGTTGCCTGAGTTGTGTTTTCATCACTTCATTTCCTTGACGAGGAGCTACTTTACTCTATATATTCTTTCTTGCCGCTACTGAATATATATTTCCCTTTATTGCTTTGCAGTTTGGGTGTCTTGATTTCTTTGTGCTTTGATTCTTCATTTTAGCTTCCCCTTTACTTGGATTAATTTGATATTCCATAAATTAACAAAATGTTATTGGGAAAAAAACAAAAAGGAGACTTCCCTGGTGATACGCACATAAGAGTCCGGAAATTGAAGGCTAGCATGTATATTTATTGTGTTCATAAATACCACTATTTTTGTTGCAGTTATTATGTGCCCTCATTTGTTGGTATTTGCATTTAGCTTTCTCTGGTTTAATTGCTCTGTTCAATAATGATGAGTGCCATATCAATAAAGCCAAAATAAGATATAACACAATAATGTATATTTAAAATAACTCTTTCCTAGCTATATATTTTTGTTTTGTATTTATTGGAACTTTACATGCATTTGTATTCCTCCTCCTTAAGCTTTGATTATGATTTGGCAGTGAGAGAGATAATAACAGCTCATCCCCAGTATATATTGCCTAATCCTATTACCATTGCATTTCACTACTAAAATTTTGCTTCAGTGCCTTATCAAACAACATATATAAATATATATATATATATATATATATGACCCAATGATGATAATAATACAAATATACACGCCTAGTATAATTTAACAATCATTATATTATTTTTTATCAAATTATGACTGTCAATTAATACATAGAATTTTTTCTTCTTATTAAACAAGCTGACACGAAAGTGGATTTAAGGGGCAAGGAGCGATCAGGATCCATGTACAAAATATTCGTATTTGTTTCTAGAGGATTGAAGGTTGTTTGTGGCATCACGGGAAGATCCTCAATTTTCAGTAAATTTTCTTTCATCATAGTATAGAACTTTCTATTTGAATCCACTTAACATCATTGACTCAGATTTCTTTGTTTTCCTTTTCACAGGAAGTAAGTGAAGCAAATAAAGTGAGGCAAGCAGGAAATTAGTATCACCATTACATGTCTCGTGGTGGTTATCGGAAACTTGAATGGAGGATAATGGAAGAAGAGTTGGAGAAAATGAAGGAAGCTTCTAAGTCAGATCCCAGCATTATTGTCCAGGCTCCGGCTCCTTCTCCGTGACACAAAAAATGGAAAGCAACGAGGCTTCACTACAAAAAAAAACGTGATTTAGTAGCGGTTAAAAATGGGTATTAGTAGCGGTTCTAACCGCTACAAACTAGGTTAGTAGCGGTTACTCAAACCGCTACTAAATCGTATGTTGTAAGCAGTTTTGTAGCGGTTTTATAAAACCGCTACTCAATCAAAAATAACCGCTACATACTTTGTAGCGGTTCAGCTTAACCGCTACAACACCCAGAGATATTTGTAGCGGTTATATAACCGCTACAAATATAAAAAATTATATTGAGAGCTTAAAAAAAGAATTTTTTTGTAGCGGTTAAGAAACCGCTACAAATATAAAAAATTGAAAATTTGTTGGCGAAAAAAAGATGACATTTTTTTTTGTAACGGTTAACGAACCGCTACTAATTTTGAATTTCATGAAATTAGTAGCAGTTTTTAAAACCGCTACTAATTTCATGAAATTCAAAATTGGCGCTAAAAAATTTAAATTGAGTCGTAAAAAGGCGCGTTATTTAGTAGCGGTTTAATAACCGCTACAAATATTTAAATTTTTTTAAAAAAATATACGATGATTTTTTTCTGTTTTTTCAATATTATATTAAATAGTTTATTTTGTTATTATTTTATGTATTTCAATTAGTTTATTATTCAATAGTTTAACTTATTAATAAATAAAAAGAAAAAATGTAATTGAATAGGATTAGTATAAAATTTATATTAATAATATTATTAAGGATAGCTAGGTAATAAGGAATTATTATGTTTTCTAATATAATGTAATTGTGTATGAAAAATAGATGAAAATGAGATAGAGTTATGATATATCTAGAAAAAAAAATGATTAGAATAAATTTTATAGAAAGGAAAGAAGTATTATAAAAAAAATTGAAAATCTTGTTACCATATTTGATCGTATTACTCAGCTCCTCTACTCATACGAAAGAAGTAGTAAATGAGAGGAAATGAAAGAAAGGTAAGGTGAAAAGAAATTGGGGAGTGTTTGAAATGAGTTGTGGTAAGGGTATTTATAGGGATCCACGTACTATTTGTAGCGGTTAATGTAGCGGTTATTAATTAGTAGCGGTTATTTATATTTTTATAGTGGTTTAATATTCATAGTGCTATTTGTAGCGGTTAATGTAGCGGTTAATGTAGTGGTTATTAATTAGTAGCGGTTATTTATATTTTTGTAGCGGTTCAATAATCGCTACAAATATTATTTTAATTTTTTTTTTTAAATTTTTTTTTACATTTTATTTTAACAAATTTCTTGCATTTTTTTGTAAAGACAAATTTTTTACACTTGAATTTGATCACTCATCGTCGCCATCCCTACAGAAATTTTGTAGAAAAATTATTGTTATTGATGTATTATTAAATTTAAAAAATTTAATTCAAATGACGTGTACTTAAAAAAACTCACCGCAGTAGAGGTAAATTGTTATCGCCTTCAGAGAAGTAGTTTTCAAAATCAGCTGGCTGAAATGGCTCACTCTCGTAGACGATGTTATCGCCTTCACCCATATTGTAAAGGTCTCTTGGCTTTAAATGAACGACCATGTGCCAATCCCTATGCCTCTCGTCCTCGACATAATAAACCTGATGTGCCTCTGAAGCTAGAATATACGGCTCATCATCTTGAGAAATACCAGTATGAATCGGCCGTGAGAAATTGACTGATGTGATCCCTAGGTCGTCAGTTGTCAGTCCCCGAGAAGTAGTGGTATTTGCCCACAAACACTTGAACAGCGTCACGGTGAAACGGCCTTAATAATTAAGCTCGACCACATCAAGAAGCTTGCCATAGTAAGGGACTCCTCCGAACTGCATGTTGGCGTCACTGCTGCTCGCATAACTCCTTGTCCCAAATGTGCCATAAACACCCGAATTCTGTGTTTGCAATCCTTGATCCCGTGAAACCGTGCAAAACTTAAAACCGTTGACATTGTATGCTGTAAACCGTTTTGCATGATCAAGAGGGCCGATTGTGAGAGCTCTGAAATCTGGTGAGTGTGGGTTGTGGTCATTTAGTATTCTGCGCGCAAACCAGCTCGGGAATTCTCTGTGGACCCTCCTATCAACTTCCGAGGATGTCTGTGTACGGATCCTGAGTTGACGCTTCACATGACTTCTGAATTCCCTGCAATTAATAATGGAAAGGCGTTAGTGAAATGAAAGTGAGAAATGTTACGAAAGATATAGATCGAATAACATGTGAGTGTACAATTCTTACCGTATGAAAGGTTCAACTTGAGTGCAATTAATCAAGACATGTCTATGTGCTTGGAACTTCTCAGTTGTCGTTAGTTTGAAGTTCTCAGTTGCTCCAACTGGTTTACCAACACGAGGGATAAATTCTCCTGATGTCGGTGCAGGTTCCGGACAATCGTCAACACGAGGCGGGCGGTTGAAAGCCGTCTCAAGATCATCAAAATACCTTGAGAAAAAATATAGCACCTCATCCCCTATATAGCCTTCAGCTATAGAACCTTCTGGCCACGCCTTATTCCTCACGTAAGATTTTAATTTCCCAAGAAACCTACGAAGTACAGAAGAGAAAATTGATATAAAATGATGAAAAGGACGACTAGCAAACATTAAATACGGACAATAAATTAAAGCACATATTTAAAATGAGTACCTCTCAATCGGATACATCCAACGATATTGTACTGGTCCAGCGAGCTTTGTTTCATGAACGAGGTGGACTGTGAGGTGAACCATCACAGTAAAAAAGGACGGAGGAAAGATCATCTCCAAATGACAAAGCGTAAGAATGATTTTCGACTGCAGCTGATCGAGCTCCTCAACGATCAAAACCTTAGAACACAACTTCCGAAAGAAAGAACAAAGTTCCACCAAAATTATGGAAACATCGGGAGGAAATGTATTCTTTATAGCCAGAGGGAGTAACTGCTGCATAAGAACATGTGAGTCGTGACTTTTTAGGCCAGCAACCTTTCGAGCCTGCAAGTCGACACATCGAGAAATGCTGCTTGAATAACCATCAGGAACTTTTAATTTCTTCAACGTCGCGAGGAACACATCCTTGTTCGGTTTTATGAGGGTAAACTTTGCCGGTGTAAATCTGTCATGCTCATCTGGCCAAGCGTCTTCACGAACTCCCATGTCGCGTAAATCTTTCCTCGCTTGAAGGTGATCTTTTGTCTTGCCGAGTTCGTTAAGCAGCGTATACAGCACATTGTCACAAACATTCTTTTCAATGTGCATTACATCAAGAATGTGGCGAAGTAAATTAGATCTCCAATATGGAAGCGTGAAGAAAATACTTATCTTCTTCCACTGCTGAGGCGCCGAAGTCCTGCGCGTCTTTTGGTGAGTTTGTGCTGAATCGTCGCTTTTTCCAAACTCGAAGTCAACATGCTCAAGCTGCTGTAAGATATCTATACCGGACAAAGTCTGAGGTGGTCCTCTTTTCTCTGGTTTCCCATTGAAGCGATTCCGTTGCAATCTGAACTTATACGTTCCATCGAGAAACCTCCGATGCCCCATAAAGCACCACTTTTGGCTGTAGGGAAGGCGCAATGCGTCAGAGTCAAAATTGCAAGCTGGACACGCCGAGCCAGTATGCACATTCCAACTAGATAATGTGCCAAGGCCAGGAAAGTCACTAATCGTCCACATCAAGGCTGCACACATGTTGAACAAAGTCTTGCTGTAAGCGTCGTACGTCTCCAAGCCGACATTCCACAGGTCAAGCAATTCCACAATAAGCGGTTAGAGATACACATCGATGTCATTGCCCGGTGCCTTTTTTCCTGGAATGATCATAGACATAATGAAAGAGCTTTATTTCATACACATCTAGGGGGTAAGTTGTAGGAAACTAAGACTACCGGCCAAATACTGTAACTTGTGCTAAGATTCTCGAAAGGATTGAAACCGTCGGTCGCCAACGCAAGCCGAACATTTCTGGGGTCAGTCGCAAAATCTGGAAAGTCGTTGTCAAACGTTTTCCAAGCAGCTGCATCCCGCGGATGTCTTAATTTACCGTCTTCGTTTTTATCAACGGCATGCCACCTCATGTGCTCAGTAGTTTTAGACGACATAAATAATCTTTGTAGACGAGGTTTTAAAGGGAAGTACCTGAGAATCTTTGCAGGTTTCTTCTTTTGCTTTTTCCCCTTCCGAATTGTCTTGTACCTCGATGTGTGACATCTCTTACACGTCTCCCTGCTGGAATCGTCTCCCCAATACAGCATACAATCATTTGGGCACGCATCAATCTTTTGATAATTCAACCCCAACATGTTGATAATCTTCTTGGCCTCGTAGAAGGTTGTGGGAATCTCAGCGTCGGGGAATGCATCTTGTAATAAATCGAGCAACATCGACATTCCCTTATCTGTGATCCCACACAAGCACTTGATATGATACAATTTGATCAAGAAAGATAATTTAGAATATTTGCGACAACCTTGATATAAAGGACGATCTGCCTCATCCATCAAGCTGAAAAAATCCTGAGCTGCTTCATTCCCCATAAAAGCCGGCTCAGAGCCGTGCACTTCTTCGTTGAAGTTGTCGCCTTGAAATCCAAACGCATCACGCACAGCATCATTCACAGGATCATCTTCATCTACTTGAACGCCTACTTGAGAACTTCGAGGAAGAGCATCGTCATATCTAATGCCGGCCTTCTCACCATGAACTGCCCAGAACGTATAGTCCTCAGGGAAAGGCTTCACAAGCAAATGTTCCTTCACAACATTTCGTGCATGCCACTTCTTGAACTTGCATTTCCCACACGGACAGACGATCTTGCCGTTACAGCTGGCGTGAGTGAATGCGAAATCTAAGAAACTGTTTAATCCGTACAAATATTCAGGAGAATTGCGCGGCAACCTTATCCATGATTTATCCATAGCTACAAGTGAGAGAGAAGAAAGTATAGAGAAGAAGATGAGTGAGAAGATAATGACGAATGCCTAGAACCTTATATTCTGAAATTCCAACGTTTATAATTTTGTAGCGGTTATTAAACCGCTACACCAACCGCTACAGTTATAAAATATTAGTAGTGGTTATATATATAAAACCGCTACTAATATTCAAGCCGTTACACATTGGTGGGAAATTCAAAATGTACTTGTTGAGTATTAGTAGCGGTTATATATATAAAACCCCTACTAATATTCAAGCCGTTGGGAAATTCAAAATTTATTTATTGCGTATTAGTAGCGGTTATATATATAAAACCCCTACTAATATTAAAGCCGTTGGACATTAAATTTAAAAATAATTTTCTAATTTGTAGCGGTTATACATAACATAACCACTACAAATGTGCACAAAGGCGGCAAATTTCAAAATTCAAATTATGAGTATTTGTAGCGGTTATTATTGTATAACCGTTACAAAGATATAAATTTGTAGCGGTTTGTCTTGGGAAACCGCTACAATTATATATATACATTTGTAGCGGTTATTAAACTAATAACCGCTACAAATGTATATATACTTTATTTTTTTTAAAATTTAGATATAAATAATTCATAAATTATTTCAACGCGATCTAATAATATAAATATAATTATATAAAATACAATAAGAAAGTTCTGAAATAAAAACTCATATATATATTTACAAATGTTTAAACAAAAGAAAATGTCCTAAACTAAGGAGCTGGGGGCTGATCCTCTAGTGCTCCCTCAGGTGGGGCTCCCTCAGATGCTGCTGGATCGGGCCGTTGCGCAGAGTGAACCGCACCATCGTCATCAGCAGGAGGAGGAGCAGTAGCAGGAGGAGTAGTACTCGCTACGACGTAGCGAGGGACAAGGGGAACCGCTGGATGCTGCTCGTTCGGGAACAGGCGACTCCATGCTCCCTCGAGCATGGTGTTCGCGATCTCACGCCACTGCGTCTGCTGAGCGTACAGCATATCTGCGTGCATCTGTAAGTACTGCTGCTGCTGCTGCACCTGCATCTGCTGCTGCTGCTGCGCCATCTACTGCTGCGTCTGCTCCAAATCTGACCGCAGCTAGTCAATAGACTCGTCCCTCCGACGTCTGACCCCTCTAGAGCTGCCAGCCTCAGAGGCAGCGCTCCTACCGTAGACCATGTTGGGTCTAGCGCCTATCCCCATCCCCCGCACGCGTCCGGGGTGCTCAGGCTGAGCCAGACCCGACTTCAAAGGAGTCGTCGGTTCCACTGACCCCTGTGACTCCTCAGGCTGGGTCTGTCGCAGCTCAGCCTGCGACTGCTGCATCCGCTCCTGCCATTTTATGAAACAATTACTAATTAGCATTTTTCATTATTAACTTGGTTTTATAAAAAATATAATAATAAAATTACTTACAATGGCCGCCTCTGCCTGCTAAGAGGTCATAGTCCCGTCACGGTGTCTATGTGTGATGGCGTACAGCTCCGCATAGTCCGTCTAACGGTTCTCCTGCTGTGCTTTCGTTTCCTGAAACAATTACAAAACAATAATTAGTATTATGAAATAATCAGCTAAAAGTAAGTGATATTTTGAAAAGTTACCTTCTCGCTGTAGGTCACAGCAAAGGTCTTCAATCCTGCTGTGTGGTGGATCGTCTGCTGCGCGCGGATCTCGGTGTTCCTCTCAGAAAGCTCCTGGAAAAACAAATAATTAAATGTATTATAATTTAAAATTAAATAAAAATTAAATTTAAATTATAATTTAATATTTAACAATTACAAAATTATATATCAAAAATCTAATAAATACATTACCTGTGCCTGAGGGCTCCTCCTGAACTGGACGAAACGCGCCCAGTCATTTGGCGGCACGCCATCCGGGACGCTCTCGATCAGCTGCTCCAGAGGCATCGTCCCGTCCTTATCCACCCTGTGGAAGAGACGGTTCCTCCTGTTCCTCCAGGCGTCGCCCATCTTCACGAGGGTGTACCTCTTCCGGTTGGCCCGGACGGCAAACCGCAGCTGGAAAAAAAATTATTTAAATATCAATAATTATAAAAACCATAATTTAAAAAAAATTAATTAAATAGAATTAATTACAAAAAATATTAATTAAATAGTTTTAATTACCTGAACCACCTCCTCCCAAGCCTGGTCCTTCGGCCCCCTCGGAACGTGCCTCTACGTCGGGAAGTGAAGGAGGAACCGCATCCAATTCGCTCCCAGGTCGTTC
The DNA here is from genome assembly GCA_963210345.1 of Inga oerstediana. NCBI lineage: Eukaryota > Viridiplantae > Streptophyta > Magnoliopsida > Fabales > Fabaceae > Inga > Inga oerstediana. The sequence goes on from OY723403.1 coordinate 34,627,239, forward strand.
AGGAAGCGGTTGAGCAGGTGACCCCCATTGTGGATCGGCTGGTCAGTGCTTTCATTCCACGGCACTATAACTCGCAGGGTCTGGTCCATGCTGTTCAGACCGGCCACATCCAGCCTCCTCGTCGACACGTTCCCCTGCTCATCTGCACAGTTGACCGCACGTTAGATAAATTATAATTCAGAGTTAACATTTCTAATTTAAATAAATAATTTACTAAATTAAAAAATTAATTTACCTTCGACCTGCACCTCAAACCCAGTGGACCACGAAGACGACCCTCGTGGGTTGTTCTGCTCCCGAGCGTCCTCCTCATCGAGGAACTGCTCCATCTTCCTGAACCCAATCAGGATCTCGAACTCCTCCTCGTTGAGGAACTCCTCAACGCTAATCTCTGGCCTCTCCACCTCAGGCACCTCTGGTGCGGTCGTCGCCTGTGGGATCGTCTGCGGTGCCTGTGGGGGGATGGGCTGAGATGCCTCTGTAGCCCTGCCTGCACGCTGCCCCCTCCCTCTGCCCCCTGCCCGGCTGCTGCCACCCCGTAAAATCGGTCTGGGGACCTCAGAGGCCTTCCCCTTATCCTGTCCTGAAGCCATATCAACTGTAAAAATTAAAAAAAAATAGTCACATTATTATGCAAAAATATAATAAAAATACAAATATAAATAAAAATAAAAATACGTGTTATATACGTACCTCAAGTGCAAATACTGAGAAATACTAAGCAAAAACTCCAATAGAGACGTCTAAACGCTCAAATCTCAAAGAAATCACTCAGAGAAACCTCAGGAAACAAAATGAGCAAAAGGAGAAATGAAGGACGCGGGGGTTTAAATAGGCCAGATATTAGTAGCGGTTATTCAAATAACCGCTACTGTAACCGCTACAAATAATTAAATTTGTAGCGGTTCTACAATAACCGCTACAAAAGTTCACAACGTTTGAAATTCTGTAGCGGTTATTGCCCATAACCGCTACAAATGTCAAGACTCTTGAAATTCTGTAGCGGTTATAGGGGCATAACCGCTACAAAATTCTGACCTTTGGTATTTTGTAGCGGTTCTGTTGTTGTAACCGCTACAAATAACCACTACACTGTTGGCGCGCCAACTGGCGGGAATTTCGCGCCAAATTTGTTGCGGTTTTTTGTAGGAAACCGCTACAAAAAACCTTGCCGCTACAAATTTGTAGCGGTTTAATATAACCGCTACAATTGCACCGCTACAAAATACCTTTTTTTTGTAGTGCTTAAGGGTGGCAAATACATAAATTCGGCTGTTACTGAGGTTGCCGTGAAGATCTTAAGTAGTTAAAACATAAGGATTTAATTTTGAAATTATTTCATATTTGGAGTATTTAATTTTCATTTATGATAAATTATATGCTATAAGATGAACTTGAAGAGCAGAGCAGCCAAGGTTCCTTCACTCCAAGTAGACGGATAAACATCCTATCAACAATGATTGGGAAGACAGATTACCCCGATAGTGTTTGAGGGGAACCAAGGGGAGTTGGTGTCGTGAAGTATTTTGGATGAGTTTCACGATATTCGTCACAAGGTGAACCCAAACTGGAGTTTGTGGCCAAGGTTTGAGAGGAAGTCCAACAAGAGCTAGAGGAAAAACTTCATGATTCACTTAGAGAAGAGCTTTTGATAGAGCTACATGGTGAAATGAAAACTCTATTTGATTTGTAGCAGAGGAAAATTGAGTCATGTAGAACTCAGGATTCCCCAGCCTTCCCCAGCACCAAAGGAAGTTATAACCTGCCCAAAGTACCACTTGGCGCCCCTTCTCCCACTTTAGAGCCTTGAGAACCTTGCACCCTCTACTTGGATAACCTACTGTTGCATCTTATTGCCGATGCTCTTTTGTTCACACACAAGCTACCACCCACTATCATAAGTGTAACCCCCTACCTTACAAACCGTAATTAATATTTGAAAGTGTATAATTAAAATGAATTAGAGACTAACGAATAGTAAAACCCATTTTCAAACCTATCTACACAATAAGGTTTTAACAATTGCTTTTTGAAATCCAAATAACCTGGTCTCATATTCACATTTCGAATATAATTACCCTATGCAGTTCAATTACATTTATATATATATATCAGAGTGCCCAATAAAATTCTCGACCAACCCTGGGTTCCATTCATTAACTCAAGCTTTACAAGGCGCATACGCCCATTACAGCTTCTCATACAGGGGACTACACAATACATTTCCACAGTTTACATCCCAAATCCAAATACGGATACAAATTATACAATACTCCCAACTATGATAACCAATTATCAACTAATACTCCTAGCTAGGAGCCTAACCCGTCCTCTGTCACTTGTTTCTCCTTCGAACCGCTTGCCCTGTCTGAAAGGTTAGTCAATGGAAAGAATGAGATTCAAAAGAATTCCAGTAGTAACAAATCACTCATACCACACATAATCACATAGCATGCAAGCATATCATCATGCAGTACAGCAGCACAAATAGCCTTTCAGCTCACAAATAGTCAATCACCCATAAACTACCGCCCCAGCAGGACGGTCCTCCGCCATGGGAACCCCCATGCGGCCGTAGGTGACAGACCCTCAAATAGCCTTTTAGCTTTCGCATCCACAATCATCACAAAATAATGATAAATCAAACATACAATGCATCATATATAGTATAAGGGAAAGCGTCAGTACCTTATTCTTTCCATGTGTGCAAGTAGATCACGATCAGGGCAAATACCAAATCCTGACAATCAAATCAAGGACATAGGGTTATTACCTTTTCCAATTCCTTAACTTCAAACACTTAAAGTTGGCTATCATTTGACACCTCTAGGTGGCCCTAGAAGCCTATAAAGGATTAGGAGAAACTATACCAAAGTTCCCATTTCAGAAACAAAAGCACTAATTTTCAACTGATACACTTGAGAGATGGATGACTTGCACTCGAGTCACAAACTCATCACTCGAGTAATGGCCTCACCCTCACTTGAGTCTTACAGGGTGAAGCACAGAAAGTGACTACCCAAGAGCAAAGAAAACCATGAAGTGGAGAGTGCACTCGAGTGGCTACCTTGAACACTTGAGTGACAATTTAAAACTTGCGAGTGTTAACACACACTCTTGACAAATGGACCATGAGTACTTTGACGTGGCTCTTAGTGCAAAATACATATGCACTCAAGTGAGGACCTACTTCACTTCCAGGTAAGGAAATGCACTCTTGCTTTTTGGTATAGAAGTGTAACGGAAAACTGAAGGAAAAGTAAGAAACTTGGTGCTACACTCGAGTAAGACCCCTGTTCACTCGAGTGAGGCTCTACCAGAAGCCAAAACGTAACAGATGACAGAATTTTCCCTAACTTCCAACATGTGTTTCCAATGGTCCCGAAATTCTAACCCAAAGTTACTCCCACATAATTCTACACAAGGAACCCATTGAAAACCCCAAAACATCCAAATTCACATCACCATGAAATGTTCCACATTGGTCACACTTATTACACACATTACCCAATTCTACCACTTTTACTTCCAATGTTTCAAATCAATTCCAATGGCACCAAAACACAATATGACATAATTTTTACCACAATACACTATCCAATTCATCCATTTCACAATTACACTAAAAATCAGGGCAAATTCCACAATTCTCAAAACTCAACTAATTACTACAAAACTTAGATCAAAATGCATTAAATACTCATATCTTCCTCTTTCTCAAGCTTGTTTCTTGGTTCCTCCACTTTCTAATTTCTTCAAGCTCTCTGACACCTTCTTTCACAAATCTAAAACCATATAGATGAAGCTCTCATCACTATGAACAACATTATAGAAGAGTATTTGAGCTAAAGAGATCATCAAACAAGCCAGATCTCACCTTTTTCCTTTCTCTTTCCTCCTTTAAGCCCAACAAAAATGGAGATGAGAAGAGAGAGAGAGAGATTAGATTAGATTTTTTAGCATGAAAAGGCCTTTAGTGCGACCTAAGAGGAGAGAGAAGAGAGGAGAATGAGTTGAATCTTTGACCATGATCCTATGGTTCACATTGTGACACTTGCCATGATATTGTGTTATCTCTCATGAGCTCACATAAGTTCATATGCATATGATTCCACCCTTGGATCTCTTGCACATTCCATCACAACCATTGATCTTCAAGTTACCAATGAGTTTCCTCTTCGGTAACTGACCAATTGGCCGATAACTTTCCCATTTTGCCCCTGATTATGGTAATTGCTCTTAAATTACCATCAAACACATTTTTCTCATTCCATCACACCAATCATGCGTCCTCCCCTTCTCTTCAATGCATTTTAAGCTTTGTCACACAATTAAGCTTAAAGATAGGGTTTGGGCACTGATCATAACACATTCAAATAACAACTTATATCGTATTCTCCAAAAGTGTCAGTTTAACGATAATCACATTCACTTTTGAGGTCCTTAACCTTAATCAAAAATTGGGATATTACAATAAGCAAATTCCACAACATTTATGTAGGGTTACTGTGATGTGTTTTCGAGGGGGGAAGAAGCTGTAGTCATCCTGGAATTGTTCTATCTTGTTTCTGTAGGTTTTAATTTTTGGGTAGTGAAAAATATAAACGATTATTTTAAAAAAAAAGAGCACTTACGGCATCCTCATTCAAAAAAAAGGGACTTCGTAAGTGGCCACTTATGGAATCCGTTTTTTAATAGATGTTGTATCTTGAGTTTTCTATGTCCCTAACATTGGCGTCCCCCTATTTTCAGACATTAAAAGGGCTAAAAAGTAGACATTAAAGGCATTGTTTGTATTAGTGAATTATCATTGTGGTGAAGTGGGCCAGCAAACAACGGTTCACTACTTGCCATAGCCTCCTTAAATTGATGGTATAGTCAAGCTGGGTATTACAAACTAAAAGCTTATTGGGAGGCAACCCAAGGTTTTGGTGGTTCAATTCCCTTTTGTTTTCTTTGGTAGGGTTGTTTTTATGTTTTTTTGATTTTGTAGGATTTTTGTGGGCTTTGATGATGTATTTTACTTTGATAGCAAAAATCAAGAGCATTTGAAAGTACACAAGAAGGGAAAAGGAAGGAGTCTTCTTCTACTTGACATTGGTTGGTTTCATTTGATTGTTGATAACATGTTGGGAAATTAGTACTAATTATAAATTGGATTTGCATGCAATGTTGTTTGATAATGACTATTGTTTAGACTAAATTAGTTTTTGCCCTTTCTTAGATAAGATTAATTGAAGCCATGAGAGGCTAGTTTGTTTTGCAACATAGAGGAAATAATGAACTTATTAGTGGATTAGATTCTATTTATTAATTATAATTAATGTTAGTTTTGGTTACTTAATTTTACTTTGTTATGTCCATTTGATGACTAGTCACTATTGAATGTGAATTGGAGCATTAGGGTTTTCCTTGACAAAGAGGATTTTAATTAGGCTATGAGATTAAGATGGAATTATATTTTAATCTAATTTACGATTGGGACAAACACACACACACACACCTAATGGCCCCATATAATTGTTGAAGTGTGTATTGGAATTGTTTTGCCTCTTGAGTAATAGTGCTAGATATAACATTATATATTTGAGAGAGGGTTATATGTGGACCCAAAGGCACTTATAGCTATTAATACTATTTGAGATTAACAAAATTGACGTTGAGGCTAATTAATTAAGTGAAAACAAGATATATAAAGCTAGTAAGGGATTGATGATTCTAAATTGCCCATTTTGATACTTGCTTTTTGTAGTTTGATTTGTTCAACTCGAATGAAATAAGAAAATTTAATGCCTGCCTAATGCCTAATTAGTACGTAGTTTAATTGAGTCTCTATGTAGCAATGATACTTGAATCACTCTTTATTACTTGATATGGCCCATAGACTTGTGAAATGGTAGGTTCAAATCATAGTGTTGATTTGGTGATGTTAGATGCAAAAGTGAAGATCAAAGTGGCTGACATTAATTAACCACTAAAGCAAGTTGTATTTGTGAAGCTTTAAGAAATGGTTGAAGAGCCAATGGCCTTATAGTCTAGTGACATGAAAGCTCCCTTTGAGTGGGAGGTCATAGGTTTAATCCTGCTTGTTACCTTAGGCCGATAGTGCCTGTTCCTTTAATTAAAAAAATTGTTAGAGCAGTGTGTTGCATTTGAAAGGTTTTGCTACCACGTGTTTAACTTGCTGCCCACTAAAGAATGTGTTACCCACATTGTATGTATGATATGAATTATGGATGCATTCCGTCACCTCTCTTTTTGAATATTGTTGCATCCGCATTCCAGGCTCATCATCACGATGAGAAGAGATTTTCTCATCACCCAAACAACATTGTTTCAATTAATAGGGAGATATTAGCCATTGGTTAAAAAATATCATGGCCGTCACTTTTCTCATCTTGACTCATCATCCCTCGCCTATATTCGCTTGGCCTCGCACGCGTCTGAATTCCAGAGCAAATTTCCCACCAAGTTGAAACAAAAACCCAGAAGCAAATTTCCCTCACCTCTTCTGATTTTTTCCCCTAATGATAATGACGTCCAGTAGCTTTTGGCATGTCCTGTTCTGATTTTTTTTTCCTAATGATAATGATGCTGGTTTCTTTCTCTTTAATATAAACAATGGACTATAATAACACAAAAAATCAATTTGATGCAAGAAAAGCAATAACAAAAATGGCAATGCTCAATTCAACTTGAACAGAAAATTAGCAATACATAAAAAAAGATAATCACCATGTAAAAGTAGAAGGTTGAACTAAAGCGGCAATTGCAATGGCAAGAACAACAAACAGAAGCATTGATGACAAAACCTGGGACCAATCACTTTTACCCCATGTCAGAAACAGAGCTCGAATTAATCCCAAAAGAAACCTAGGAAACATTCACTTTCCTTCTGTGCAATCCAATTCTTCCAATTAAAGGCGAGGTCGAGCAACCATAGGCTGACAAACCACCATTGCCACAACCCTTTGGAAGCTTTAAAAATCGAGAAGAGGAAGAAAGAGAATCAAAACTTGGAATTCAAAACTTAGGCTTAGTGGGTACTGTGGGAGAAAGAATGGGAACTGAGGGTAACAAAGAGAAACAGAGAGCCCTTGCCATTGAATTATGAAATGGATCTTCTCCCGGTCATGATAGGGTCACCGATGGAGGCTGCTTCTTGCAGGCGAGGCTCTGAGAAAAACAGGGGAAGTATGAAAATAAGAAGAAGGCTTGTTTCTAAAGAATACAGTTAGGTCAAGAGATAGAATGAGAATCTTGCTCAAATCAGCTAAGAAGAAAAAAGTGAGGGTATTGCCATATTTGTTATTGCTTTTCTTGCATCAGACTGATTTTGTGTGTTATTATAATCCATTGTCTATATTGAAGAGAAAGAAACCAGCTTCAATATTATTAGGAAAAAAAATCAGAACAGGACATGCCAAAAGCTACTGGACGCCAATATCATTTAGGGAAAAAAATCAGAATAGGCGAGGGAAATTTGCATCTGGGCTTTGGTTTCAGCTTGGCAGAAAATTTGCTCTAAAATTCAGACGCGTGCGAGGCCAAGCAAATATAGGCGAGGGACGATGAGCCGAGAAGAGAAAAGCGACAGCTAAGATTTTTTTTAACCAACGGCTAAGATCTCCCCATTACTTGAAACGGCGTCGTTTGGGTGATGAGAAAATCTCTTCTCATCATGCTGATGAGCCTGGAATACAGACGCAATATTGTTGCATCATTTTTTGTATAGCCATGCATGTCAGACTATAGTATTACTTTGTAATATCCTAAATTATAATCAAGGATTAACAACTTTAAAGTGATGTAATTAATGATAATCAAGCACTTTTGAAGTATATGTTGTGCAATGTGATATAAAGGTGCTTAGTGATGGTTTAGTAAGTATTGTGATAATCAGGGGCAAAATAGTCAGTTACCGAAGAGAAAACTCCTTAGTAATTGAGATCAATAGCTAGGATTGAAAGAGCAATAGGTGGAATCCTATGCGTGCAAGTCCATGTGAAATCATGGTAGGAAGAATAAGATGGTGCCAAGTGGCAAAATATGAACCATAGATGAGGTCAAATTTTCAAACACTCTTCCCTCTCTCTCTCTCTCTCTCTCAAGTCGGTGAAGAAGCATGGGAAATGGGAAAATGAGATTATCTTCATCAACTCATCTCTCTCACCATTCTCTATTTCCGGCGGAACCAAGGAGGAAAGAGAAAGGAAGGGTTTGAATTTTAGGTGAGTATTTGACTCTAAATGCTCACTTCACCTTCATTGATTTTATTCAAGAGGTCAAGAGCTTCATTCCAATGTTTTCAGATTTTTTATTTGTGGTGTGTGGAAACTTGAGGAAATTTGAAAGTGGAAGAATCAATTTTTTGATTTCAGCAAGTTTAAGAGGTAAGCTTTTGATGAATTTGGTATATATGTTATGATTTTTGGTTAAGTTTAGTAAATTCTGAAATTTTTCCCTGATTTCATGAGAATTGAATAATGAAAGAGTTTGGTATAGTAATGTGTAGGAAACGGTGTAAGATGTGTTATAATGTCATTAAGTTTGATTTGAGGTTGAGTAAGGATGTTTGGCAAATTGTGGTTTTTAGTGATCTTGTGGTCTAGAGATGGGAATGTGTTGCTTGAGTGGGAGTTTGGTTGTTTTGAGGTTACCAACAGGTTCCTTGTGTTAAAATAAGTGAGAATGAGTGTTGGTACAAGTTTTAGGACCATTGATAGCAAATTGGTCAATTCTAGAAAACCTTATCAGTTGCTGCAAATCTGGCATATGATAAGCCTCACTCGAGTGAGGGAGGGTCTCACTTGAGTGCGGTATGAAATTCTGGGTATTTTGGTTGAGTCTTCAAGCATAAATCATGGGTGTACTTCTTCATCTTCGAGTGTTGTGTGTCATCACTCGCGAGCATTGGGAAGTCACTCGAGCATAGGGCTGGTGCTCGAGTGCACTTGTCACCTGGGAGTTGGGTTGCTCTTGGGTAGTCACTCGCTGAGCCTCACATCTTGGTACTCGAGTGCATTTAAGGTTATCACTCGAATGGAGCTTCCTGTGCTCGAGTGAGTGTGAGAGATATTTTCAGGTTTGCTCTCGGGCAAACACTTCCTGTGTCTTACTCGCTGGGACTCGAGCACGGGTGAGGGCAACACTCGAGTGAGACCTTCTTCACTCGAGTGAGGCAGCCCAAAATCTGTGTGCTTTACCTGAAAAAGGTATCTTCGGGGTAGTTTCTTCTAACCCTTTAGACTTATGTTTAGGTGTAACACCCCAATTTTCAATTAAAGGCTAATGGTAATTATTGAGGATAATTATCGAATTAAAGTGAAATAATTATGGGTTTGGTGGCTATATTAATTAATATGCCATCACTGTTGGGAAAATTGAAAGAATGGCTCTAAATTAGTGATTAATGGAATAGATTAATTACTAATTAAGAGGGCACGAGATGTGAAATTAAAATGGATAATGAAGTGGTTAGAGTAACTAGTTGGGTTACTTGCTTTATTGAAGCCAATGAAAAGTTGACATGTGGCAAAGGGAGGTGAAGCAAGAGAGTGAGGAAAAGCCAAATGAGATATTTTAATAATTTCTCTCTCTCTTTCCTCATTGTTTTCGCTGAAGAGTGTGGGAGGGAGTATCATTTATTCATCTTCTCCAACTCATTTCCCTCTCTTCCTTCTCTCTCTCACATTTTCTCTCTTCTCTCTCAGCTAGGCGCCATTGTTGGCCAAGAAAGAGGAAGTGAAACTTGGATTTTGAGGTAAGCAAATGGCCTCAAATGCCAAAATGCTCTTCACTAATATTGTTCCTTGAGCTAAGAGCTTTCATCCTTTGGTTTTAGATTCTCCATTGGTGGTGATTTGAGGAATCACGAAAATGTACAAGTTGGAGAATCATGAAGTGCCTTTGGGAAAGTTGTTGAGGTAAGTGAAAGCTTCATTTTCATATAAGTTTTATGGCCATTGGTTGGGCCTTAAACTTCTGGAATTTTAGCCCTAATTTTGTGATTTAGGGTCTTGTGGTGTTTGAATTATTGTTGTCATGGAATTAGTGCCTTGTTAAGTGTTATGAATGAATGGTATTGAATTGAAGCTTAAAGGTGAAGTTTGGAAACTTTATGTTGGTTTTGTGCTTTGGTCAAAACAGGGCATGTTGATAGGTTGTGAATTTGGTCATTTTGAGGTTACCATTGTGTTCCTTGAGTGATTTTGTGTGGGAATGAGCTTGGTTATTGATTTTGGGTTCATTTGGATCACTTGGGAAAATTTGGAAAGTTGTCTGGTTTGAGCTCTGTTTTGTGCAGTCCATTTGCACGAGCGTTTTAAATGACCAAATGGTATTGAAAAATTGTGAAACTTTTCAGTCTTAAATTTCACATCCCAAGCTTCAAAATGGACATATATTTTGTGTCATTTCGTTGAGTATCCTGTGAGATATGGTTGTCCAAAGTTTGGTACAAAAACAGAACTCTGTTTTGGAGTAGTGTGTAGTTTTTGGTAATTCTGTATTTTTGTAGTGATTTCCAGTGATGGGCTATATTTTTCCTTGAAAGAGGACTTATATACCTTTTATTTGGCTTTGGAATCACTCCGTTTTGATTTTTCTACAATTAGTTATGAATTTTGGAAGTTCAGCCCAGAGTCAGAAAATTTCTGGGCCGCGGCCCAAACCTTTCTGACCTGTTTCGGGCCACGGCCCATGAGTGGCGGGCCACAAACCACGGCCTTCTAACCATATTTGGGCCGCAGCCCAAGGAAGGGTGGGCCGCAGCCCACCCCTGTATTCCAGTACTTTGTGTTTTCGAAAAATGACCTTCAACCTTTTGTTTCCCAACCTTTTAGGGCTTTCATTAGAGGCATTTGTGGTCTCTTAAGAGTCCTAAATGATAACCATTTAAGTGATAAGAGTCATTGAGAATTTGGAAAAGAGAATGATCCTATGTCCTTGATTTGGTTATAGGGTTTGATATTCGCCTTGATCATGGTTTGACATCCGCTCGGATCGCGAGTAGCCGATGCTGGAGCATACGTGGAAAGAATAAGGACAGGACAAGTGGCTCGAGGAAGGAGCAAGCGACTAGGGGCGGCGAGAATCCCTTATGGGCAATTGGATTTGGTTTGGTTATCATTGCTATTTGGGATAATGGTAGTGGATTTGGATATATAATTGTATATGTTCGGATGATATATTGGAATATGTATTTGGATTGAAATTTCTGTAATCCCCATTTGAGGAATTGTAAAGGGCGTATGTGCCCAGGAACCTTTAGTGAAGATATGAACCCGGAATTGCCGGGATTGTTATTGTGCACTCTGATATATTATGAATGTTAATTATCTTCACGAAGTAATTGTATTCGAAGTGTGAATGTGAGACCAGGTTAAAGTGTTTGATTTGTGAAATGTATTTGTGAAAACCCTATCTTAAGGATGGGGAATGTAAATGAATTTTGATTATTATTGGTCTCTATTTCACTCTAATGTTGTATTTCGGATATAATTACGGAGGGGGTTACATTAGGCTTATAATAGCCACCTAAAGAGTTTAAATGATAACCAGCATAAAGTACTACGAAATTGGAAAACTTGGAAAAGAGATTGACGGGTCGTCCCTGATTTGGTTTATAGAATTTGATATTTGCTGCTCTCGAGAGCCCACGGTGCTGAAGGACGTCAGGAAAGGACCAGGTAGTGACTCTTCCTCTTATACTGTGTGTGAGACACTATATGTATGTTTGTCATGCATTGATAATACTTTGTGAATACATTGTAATGTTTTGAGATCGCAGCGAAAGCTTACGCATAGAGTTTACAGCCGTGAGTGCTATCATTTGTAGCATGAGCCATGATACGTTGCGATGCTTTGAGATCGCAGCGAAAGCTGACGCATAGAGTTTACAACCGTGAGTGCTGTCGTTTGTGGCATGAGCCATGATACATTGTGATGCTGTTTAACATGATCATATATGCTTTGTGTTTGTGCATTGTGTAAGTGACTTGTTACTACTGGGATTCTCTCGAATCTCATTCTTTCTAATGACTAATATTTCAAACAGGGCAAGCGGCTCTAAGGAGAGGCGAGCAACCTAGAGTGATTAGGGCCCTCGGGGTATATTTGGTTTTTGGGGAATGTTGGTTATTCATTTTGAACTTGGGATTACTGTATATTTTGAGAAGTAAATTTTATTGTACTCAAGTTTGGTCATGTAATCCCTTGGTGAGACTTATAAACACCTATTTGATATATGTATAGATCCCGGGAGTTGCTGGGGATTTGATGTTACACTCTGATATGTGTGAATGTAAAGTAACTGCTCAGGTAATTATATTCAAGTTTTGAAATGGAGACTAGGATAAAGAAGTGATTTCGAAAGATTTTGTAAAACCCTACGGTAAAGTAGGAAGTCAAAATGAATTTAAATTATCCAACGGTCTCTAATCCAATTTAATGTCACGATATCGAATCATAATTACGTTTTTAAAGGCAGTGGGTTACATACTTTTTTTCTATGGCGTGGGTTTTGACTTGTTGACTGACAAAAACCAAGTTCTTTCACACATTAATTAATTATACTATTACAAAATCTATTTTCAGCATTATGAAGCAAACATATATCATTACATCAAAACGCACCTTTCTTTTTCTTTCTTTTTTAATACAAAAAACGCACCTTTCTCTCACACCCACACATACAAGTGACTCTAGCAACTAAAACCAGACATTCCACAAGTAGTATGCCACTCTATACCTAAATATATGTCATTTGTAGCATATTTTTGTATACTTAAGAATGCATTAAATTGATAAAAAAATTTATATTTTCCCTTATTAAATTTTTTATCTATCTCTACTCTATAAATGATTTTCAAATCTCTCCCCTTCTCTCTTTCCAATAGAAATTAAATAAGAGTAAAATTGAGAAAATGTCACTAATTATTCTACAAGTGACTTGCATTTAGGTACAAAATGACATTTTTTTAATACAAGAGTGGTTTTATATTAAAATAGATACATACATGATAGAGGAAATTATAAGTTGACAATATATACATATATATATATATATATATCAGACAGCATCTTTCACGTTGAGATTGCTTTTTTTTCTTTTCTAATCTTCACGATGCGATTTCATATTTTAGGCCAACTTTTCCCCTCTTCAATTTCCATTACACCAAAACATAAAACATGTTCTTTCCCACAATTTTTTTGAGTATACATTTATATCTTTCTATTGAAGACAATCTTATTTGAGACACTGTCAATTATATTAAATGTGAACTTTGTTTTGTCATATTGTGAAGAGATTAGACCCTTGCGATGAATCCAACTCCTATTAGTTTCTTTCCTGCATTTATCATTACTAAATCTATGCATTTTCAACATTACAAAGCAAAAAACATATATCATTATACCAATAACAACAACAACAAAGCTGTATTCAACTATATATAGGTAGGGTCAGCTACGTGCTAGTTTGAAATAGCTATTGGAACATTTAAAAATAGCTTTTTAATCATGATTTACAGTATACAAGGTAAATATGTGAAATGAGTTTTGTATCGATTTACATGAATAAACGCTTTTGAGGATATTAAACGTGATCCCAAACAAACACGCATCATTTTAGATAAGCACAAGTATTCTCTTTACACACTAAACGTGGGCACATCTCCGATCGGATATTCAAACCCACATTATTAATCATAAGCACAGATATCATTACAACCTAACACACCTTAATTTCTCTCACACCCACATACAAGTGTGACTAGTGATGGGCTAATAATGATGGCAACTAACCAAACACTCATTGATAAGTAGCTAGTAGTAAATTAAAACAGATACTACTACATGATCATACAGCAATTATATATATAATAGAAACTAAGTTTTCTGGTAATTAATTAATTAAATCACACAGCATTGACAGCAATCTTCATGGCAGATGCGCAGTGGCCAGGATAGTTGCAGATGAAGTAGTTGGGTCCCTTGACGAGCTTGATCTGATCCTTCCCTGAGGTGAAAATCTTTGCACCTCTTGGAGTCGTACATGAATCGTACCCGGCCTTGTTTACCACCACCACGTTGTGTGTCCCACCGCGATAGCTAAACACTGCAAAATACAATAACAATTAATCACAGGGTTACAAAGTAAGTATTAAGCCGATATTAATATAAAACTTATTTACCTATTTTGATTAGAATAAAGAAGTTAGTTAAATTATTTAGGGAGAATTACACTTAGATCCCATGAAAGAAAAAAAAAATGAAGAAATGGTCCCTGTAGATTGCAAAATGAAAAAATGATCTCATTAACAACTCCATGAGCCTGTATTGACAACTCCATGAGACCATTTTTTCATTTTGCAATCTATAGGGACCATTTCTTTATTTCTCCTCTTCTTTGGGACCTGAATGTAATTCTCCCAATTATTTAATATGATGTGTATTTTTCAAAACACTTTAGTTATCTTCCTTGATTCATTCATTCTCTCTCCTCCTTAATTATTGTTGACAGAGCATTAATAAAAATAAATTAAGAAAATATTAATAAATAAAAAATATATATTATATTTAGAACCAAACTCAACTTTCTAAATATATGCTATATTCAATACCAGAGGGACTGCTAGCTAGTAGTTGAATGGTGATTAATGCGGCTCCAACTTTCTACCTTGGTTAAGAAACAATTTTTCACTTTGGTTACAGAGGTAGTAGCATATAAGAACGTGGTAGTTTATACAAAATTTAAGTTGGCAAAGCAAATGACACGAAAATAAATTGAATACTTCTTGAAAACTTGTAATTACCTTATAAAATGGATAAATACGAATTGTTAATTGTAGCCCTATAATAAAGACCACTGGGAGTACCAACTATTACTTGCATTTATCCTTATGTGCCCATACCCCATACATATAGCATTAATGATATTAGACCATTGACTTGAGGTCATTTTCGGGACAAACTTGAACCCACTAAAAATAAATAAAATATATAAATATTTGTTGATTAAATGTTAGTCCCAAAACTTTATAAAATATACTACTTCTCAGAAGTTGGCTTCTTCTTTTTTTATAGATTAAGGAAGTTGAATAATTTAAATTGAAATATTTATATTTATAATTTTTTTAAACTAATTTGTCTGATTTATAAATTAATATATAATATAATAATATGCACTATATATTTTTTGATTAAGTAACTTATTTATCTTCTTAAATCTTCTTTAAAAAAAAGTCAACTGACTCATATCCTACTTTGGTTCAAAATATAAAAAACAAATAACTAAATTATGCAATTTAAAAAGTTAGTTAAATTTGATTAAAGGTAACAAATATATAACAAATATAACAAATTTTTCTAAAAAGCCCCTATTTATGGAGAAGATGAGTGGGAGAGAGAATGAGTGGAAATAGAGACAAGAGAGAATTAGTGGAAAAAATATATGAGAGAGATATATAATTAATTAGGGGTAAAATTAGGAATAAAAACATTATATGAACAAAAAGATTAATCTTCTCTAAATACTAAAAAAAATTATTAATTTTAAAATATGATTTACTCTATTGTTTCACATTTCTTACAAAAGTCACAATTGGATTAATTTTAAAATATGATTTACTATGTTTATCTAAAAACTAAAACACAATTTATTACATATTCAAAAAGTCACCATAACAAGAGTGAGCACCAGAAAGTTATCATTGTATTTGCATGTTCATGTTGCTAACTTAGGGTTCGTTTGGGAACACCGTAAGGGGGGGGGGGGGGAACCAGTTAGTTGTTAAAAGCCCTCTGTTTGGGTTCGCGACTGGCGGCACTGGAGTTAAAAAAAATAGCCGCTTCTAATAGAAGCTGAATCCAGGTGCTTCTCAGGGGGTTGAGAAGCTGTTTCTCGGTGTCGCTGACCAAAACGCCAAGTCTGACTCCGCAAGCACAACTAAGGATAAGTATGATGTCACATTAAATATGTCCCTCTAATAAAGATGTTTGACAAATCAACAGAAACCTCCAAAATACAATTATGGAATTCACAATCTAGATTGTCTATATATATATATATATATATAGGTTAGGGGTAGATAATTCAATAATAATACATTTTATGTATATATTTTAATTTAAATATAAATTTATTCAATTTTAATTAATTATTTTAGTATATTTTTCTTTTCTTTTCAATAATAATTAAATATTTTTTTATTTTATCAAAGTTTATTTATACTTTTTCACTTTAATTATCATAATATATATACAAATAATATATATATATATAATATTTAATAAGATTCATATCATTTACAGTCATTTTTTATCTAAATGGGCTTTTCATAAGGCTGTGTTTGGTTTGAGGTGGGGGGGAGGGGAGGGGCGGGTGAGTAAATTACCTTTTTGGGTTAAAGGAATTCAAATTTTGAGCGAGAATTCAAAATTTTGAAAAGAATAAGAAAGTAAATTTTGGGCCCGGTTTAGCTCCGGTTTGGCCCCGGTCTGACCCACTGACCCTTAACCCAATACCCCGACCGATTCAATGCCCGATCCGAGTTTTAATACCTTAGCTTAGATCTCAAGTGATTCTCCCTTTAAAAAATGATATCCCTTCCCGGAGATCCTCTGAAACCGTCCATGGCAGCGAGTTCGATGTAGTTGCACGAAACTCGTGCACTCTCGTTCTGGACATTTCAGTTTGAAGAAAAGAAAATTTTCCAAATGCAGAAACTGAAGTTACACACAGAAATTCTTGCAAGCACTAAGTCCACCATATCACTTGTGCACTGACCAATCAAACTTTCCCATATTAGTAAATTTAAATATATGTGTAAGCTTAGCTGTCAGCCCTAATTTATCTCTGATTAATGATTTAATTAATTAATTAATTTTATTTTTTTTGGAACCCTGGTCCCCGTTTACCCCACTCTTCTCTCTTCCGTTTTCTTCATCTTCGTACTCTTCCTTTTTTTCCCGTGAGGCACCTTCTTCTCGAATTCAAATGAAACCCAGTTTCCTTACTTTGCCTCTGAACATGGCTTCCTCTGAAACTACTCCTCCCAGTGGCAACATCTTTACTCAACTCTTCCTTACTTTAGATCCCGCCAAGCCCATTAAGGCCACCGTCTTCATGACTCACGGCGACGGCTCCCACACCGATTGGCTCTTCTAGAAGATCTGTATCCACTACGCCACCTGGGGGTTACGCCGTATTCGCCGCCGATCTCCTCGACTACGGCAGATCTGACGGGATCCGATGCTATCTTGGCGATATGGAGAAGGTCGCCGATTCCTTCTATTTCTTTCTTTCTTCATGTCCGCCGGACTGATCAGTGTAAGTATCTTCCCGCTTTCCTCTTCGGTAAGTCCATGGAGGAAAGGAAGATATTTCTATGGTTTTGACAACATAACAATGGCTTCCCTCAGAACAAAGAGTAAGCTAACAATGAGGGTTTGAGAAAAAAAAATGAAGAGGACGAAGACGGACCAAGAGAGAGGAGTGAAAAAGGACGGCTCGAATATGAAAAAGGTAAATTAATTAATTAAATTATCAATCAGAGATCAATTAGGGGCTGAAAGCTAAACTTACACATAGATTTTTAAATTTAGTGATGTAACAAAGTTTTATTGATTAGTGTATAAGTTATATGGTGGACTCAGTGCAAGTAAGAATTTCTTTCATACATGTCTCAAAATGAGAATGTCACTCACCCACACACATAGTTACGTTTGAGAACAACAACCGGCAAAAAAAAAAAAGTTACGTAAAAGAACAAGACATGAAGAGTAATATAACGAACTAACCAAGTGTATCCCCAGCCCTGAAACTCTTTCCCCGAGGCCATCCTTCAGTGTTAAATGCCCAACCACCGCGATCTCCGACGTTGAAGGTTGCTGCCTGAGCCATCTCGGAGCCGGAGAGGAGCACTGCCGTGAAGCAGAATAGCAGAAGCAGACCAGAGAATATTGCACTGCCTCTTCCCATTGCCATGGCTGTTGTGAAAATGTGGCTGAAAATGTAGTTTTAGTTTTGGTTGGGGTTTAGGTTGCAGAAGGAATAAGAATTTATAGATGGAGGATAGGTGGAAAACTTTAATGGTGATTTAAGCTTATGGTCCCACCTGTCTCTCATATCAATATTTAATAGGGATTTTTAATTTGTGTTTGTTATTACTTATTTTTGGATAATAAACCCTTATTATGTAAGCCGATCTTATTACATAAGCTGAGATAAAACTCCTCTCATATACTTACCTCGTATATCGTGAATCACGATTTATAAGCACTTATTGTTAAAAAATTAGTGTTTGGTATCACTTATTTTTCGACAATAAGTCCTTATTACGCAAGCCGAGATAAAACTCCTCTCACATACTTACCTCATATACCGTGAATCACGATTTATAAACACTTATTGCCCAAAAATAAGCTATTCCAAACGAACACATTACCAAACAAACACTTAATTATATGTGTGTGGTCCCTGTCAGTCTCTCCAACGGTTCTAATTAATGTTCTGCAAATCTGCTTTTGAAAAGGCCAGATTTGCTCAAGATATTTTATGAGCGCTGAAATATGGGTTCAGATTGATTTTTTTTTTTTAATTTTTATATATTTTAAAAAAGTTATTTTATGGATGCTTAGTCTAAAATATCTACTGCCGACGACAATAATGACTAATCTCCTTATCCAGTAAACTTTCTGAAAGGACTTGGCCACAAGCCTCAATCCATACACATTGTCAAAAATCAAACTATTAACTGAATGCTTAAGAAATTTAGTTGAGTGTCAATTACACTAGGACTCATGGTTAATGTTCTGCAAATTTGTTTTCCAAAGGCTCCATAAAAAATGTAAATAATTGATTTTATAAGAATTGATAATTGATAACTTATAATAAAGATAAGAGGAAACAGTTACCGGGGGAAGCAAATCATGTCTACCTTAATGGCTTGAACCTAACAAATATTCTGTCTTTCCATCCAAAAGCCTAGCCACGCCCTTGTTGACTACAGAACTACTCGCAATAATTATGTCTCCCACAGTCCCACTACTTCATATCTACCAGTTTGTTATTTATTGACC
The DNA here is from genome assembly GCA_963210345.1 of Inga oerstediana. Classification (NCBI taxonomy): domain Eukaryota; kingdom Viridiplantae; phylum Streptophyta; class Magnoliopsida; order Fabales; family Fabaceae; genus Inga; species Inga oerstediana. Next base: position 34,646,322 of record OY723403.1, read on the forward strand.
GAACGTTCAACGGAGAGTTATATACATATATTCTGGATCCGATTCTAATTATAAGATAAAATTGATTTTTTTAGAGAAATTAAAAAAATTAATTAAATTATTTTAGAGTGTTTATAATTTTAATATCCTTAGATTATATATTAGTTTATTAGTCAAATTAATTAGTTTGGAGGAAAAAAATAAAAATATAAATACTCTATAGTAATTTAATTGGCTTCCTTAATTTCTCCAAAAAAATCAACTTTGTCTTGTAATTAGAACCGAAAGAAGTATAAATCATAACTCTGATGCTGTTCATAATTCTATGACTAACACAGCTTCTAATAACTTAATACCTACACGCCCTGCTCATATTCCATATATATTGATAATTCACCAACTCCATCTTATTCTCAATATAAGATCTATTTATCTAATTTAATTAGATTAAATAAATTAATCAAGTTGGTTAATATGAAATATTTTTTCTAAAACATTTCAATCATCTTTCTTAATTCTCTCAATCTATCTCTTACTTGATTATGTTGAGGGGCATTAACGGGAGGTAAATTACAAAAACTTGAGAAATAGGAGAAACAAACTTTATATTTAGGATTAAGATCAACTCCTCAATTAGGCTCAATATTAAAGAGTATAGGGAGTATATATTACTTTTACCAAAACTGTTGAGAGGTTATCCAATTACACTAAGGGTCTGTTTGGTTGGAGGGGAGGGGAGGGGATGAAAAATGAGTCCCTCCCCTTGTTTGGTGTGAAAAGTAAGAGGGGAGGGGCCCCAAAAAAGGGGCTCCAAATCCCTCCCACTCCCTCAAATTGGCTCCCTCCAAATTGGGGGTTTTGGAGGGAGCCAAAAATTTAAGACTATTTTACCCCCATAATCTTTTCATATTCCTAATTATACCCTATGAGTCTTCAATAAAAATATAACTTCTTTTATCATCTCCAGTGTTTCACGCTTGTGTGTGTTTTTTTCCAACCTTGTAGTTCAACCAAATCATGAGTATAAATATCTCCAGCGGAATGAATGGCGATTAAAATATAATTTTGGTGATGATATTTTCGCAGGTGAATTCGACTGTAAAATGTTATCCATAAATCTTTATTTTTTTTTTTTTTTTACCAGAGTTATCCAAAAATCCATAATACAAGTGTGAGCGCATAAAATCTACTTTTTTTTTTTGCAACTCCTCTGCATTGTTTTTCAATAGAAGGAATTTTTTATTTAATTTAATATGATAATTACTGAAATATTCATATAATAAGAAATTAAGTTGAGGGAAATTGAAAAATATTTCTATTTTATATCTTCATCTTTTTTTTATAAATTATATAATTCATATTGAGGTGTAAACTAATTTAAATAATTTATATAAGGAAAAATATATAAACTAATGTTTAAGGATAAAATGGTAAATTAAATATTATCTTCCCTCCCCTCCCCTTTTAAACCAAACAAAGGATCATTAAAAAGCCTTTCCCTTCCTCCCTCTCCAACCAAACCAAACAAGGTGATTCTCCCTCCTCCCATCCCATCCCCTCCCTTTAAACCAAACAGGCCCTAAGAGAATATTTTCCACAATTTTCTAAGATGATTAAACTAAAGTAAAATACACCCACCCCCTGTTTTTTTTTTTTTTTTTTTGCCATCACCCCCTGTTAATTACTAGAAATAAATCTTAACATATAGATTGAACTTACCTTTGACAGAGAGGATATTCTGAGAATCTCAACAAAACATTGAAAAACAGAAAAATGAAAAGTTCATTTTTCCCTTAATAAATTTATCTATAAAAAATTATGGCCTAGAAAAGTTCACAGAGGTTAATATGTAGGGTGAAAAACAAAAAACATTGGGTAAAAGACCTTTGAACAAGAACCTTTGGCCACATAACTAAACAGAAGCATGATTTAAAATTCTGGTATACAATAAGGGGTTTATTGAAAGAAAATGTCCAAAGAACTTGATGCTGTCACAACTAAGATAAACATATTCACCACCTTGAATTTGAAGTAAAAATGAAGATAAATTATGTGTTAATACTTGAAAATAATGTAATTGCCTTGAGCATATCAAGCTAAACCTAACTCTTCCCTGAGGGCCTTAACTGCCTCTGATACACCATCCTGTAATTTGGAGCATCATTGTGAAAATATATCAGCATATTTATGGCATCTTCCCAGACATAAGTTATGGATGAAATTTTTTTAAAAATTTTTTATGTTCACTATTTTAGTTCCAAAAATTTTAATTTGACAAGATTACGAGCACTATACACCATAATTCATCAAATTTATCAAATATATATCGTGTACATGAAATTTTTTTGGAGCAAATATCGTGTACATAAATTACGAATAAGTTATTGTAATAAATTATTGTTATAGAAAATACCAATCATATCAGGAAAATAAAACTAAAAGAAGTAAGAAATAAATGGTTCAAATGAGTGGACAAAAGACAGTCGTACTACCTGATTAAGATAAACATATTAGATTTTCCAAGTATATATTTGTGGAAAGGATATTTGTTCAAATACTGTTGACTTCATAAAGGGGAGACAGACAAACACAGGAGAATAAAAATTCAACAGTGAGTGATAGAGATATTTATTTCATTATTTATATATTGCAATGTTACAATATAAAGCATATATTGTACACTCTTCCTGTAATTGAGGGGCTAATCTGGTCCTAAATGTAAAACATATTTCTCATATTTATTTATCTTTTGATTCTTTTCCAAAATTACCCCTCAACTAATAGAGAGATAGAGGGAATTAAGGAAAATTATTAGTGTTTTAAAAAAAACACGTCATATTAACTAATTTAACTAATTTACTTGATCTAATCAAATTAGGTAAATAGATAGAGGAGTTATGAAAAATTGTTAACTGCATTCACCCACATGATGAATAGGCATTACCTCAAGTGATATTCTTTCAGCAATTTCAGCTGCACGTGCTTTGACTTTAGGCGATAATGCATTGCGTACTGCTGATGAAAGTGCAAGCGCAGCCTCCTGGACACTTCTCTCATCATTTTTATCAGGAAGCAAATGGTTTCTATGGAGTGGTTCCGATGAAACACCAAGCCAATACATTCTCTCGGCCCAATAAAACTGATCTAACATGAAAGGACACACAACCTGCAAGTTTGCTGAAACCAGTCAAGCTCATCTGAAGTTACATCATCACCAGCATTCTGAGAGTTTTATAGAACAGGAAGAGTTTTTTTATAATATGCCACAATAAAGCCAAAAGTGCACAACACACATGCAGAAGAAGAACACCATAGCTTATCCATATTCATACGAGTTTTTCAAATTAGCCCTGTAACCCGTTTCGGTCACTGGTGTTTTTTGGGGAGCAACAATACACAATAGGTATCAGGAAGCACAATGATGAGGAATCTTAACTTTCTTATCAAGAAACATTAGAACTTAAAAAGTGCAGGTGATACAGTTCAATATTTATATATTTTTATTAATTAATCTTAGGTTTTTGTGGGACTTAATTGAATATTTTGGGCATAATCAAGTGTTAAAGTGAGATTTTAGTGAAAGGATAATTTGAAAATTATATTAGTTAAATTGTTATATTTTTAATTAATATTTGTTATTCCCATTATTCTTTAACTGTGAGCAAAGGGAAGATGAGCTAAACCAAAAAAAAAAAAAGGGAGTGAACCGGATGTGAAATGGGGGAAATGAGAAAAGGGTTGCGGCTGTGTGGAAAGGGAGGGAGCACCGAAATGAATTGAGAAAAGGAGAGGAAGACTTGGCGGCTGTGGAAGAGGAAGCACCGAATGGAATAAGAGAAAGGAGGGAAGCAGTCGACATTGTGGACCGGTGGAATGAAGAAGCGTGAGACCGACACCGAATGTGAAAAGGAATATAGAGGATGAAAAGAAAAGGAGGAGAGGACGCTGCTGGACGAAGAGGGGATAATGGAAAGGAAAAGGATAGAGTTGACCGAATGGATAGGAAAAAGAACACAGCCGAAATAGTTGAAGAGAGCACCGCATACAAAAAGGAGGCTGAAATGAAAAAGGGTGAAGCACCGAATAGCATGAGTGGAGGCATGAGCAAGCTGCTGCATTTCATGAATTAAATTATTATTGCAAGTATGGAGCTAGTGGTAGCTTATTTTCATCCTCTTGACTCATTATGGAATTCATATCATTAACAAGCAAGAAAGACTAAAACCTCAACTCAAAGAAATCTCATCTCATCATTATACTAGTTTATTAAATTTTACTTTGCTGATATTCTTAATTTCACTTCCATTTGCATCTCTGTCTTGAAAACCGAAAAATACAAAAATATTGCTTTAGCTTAGTTTACTTCATTAGTTTAAAAATGCAATTTCTCAAAATGATTTCTCACAACTTTAAGGTATTTATCACTTTATTATTTAGATACTTGGAAACTAATCTCCTCACAAGAACGACCTAGGTTGAGCTACTACGCTACATTTTCAAACCTAGTTTTATTTTAAGAACTCACACGATATGGGTTCATCAAATTGGCGTTGTTGCCAGGGAGGATGATTGACAAGGTTTTAAGTAGTTAAGTGTTCTTTTCAGTTATCATAGTGTGTTTTAGTTTGGTAGGAAGTGTGTAGAACTCATTTGAATTTTGACGAAAATCTGATTTTCGATTAGCACTGTCTTGCTGAAACTGAAATATTCTTACCCAGAAAATTCTGAAATTTGGCCGGTCAAAGTTTTTCAAAATTTTAAACAAGACTAATAGATATTGCTATTAGCCATTAGGTCCGCTGGATTTTAGCCAAATTCAAAGGTTTGTTATACTTTTCTGAATTTTCTTTCTTTTTTGGTATTTTTCTAGGTTTTTTATTAGGTTTGTTTTTTGGCTTTTCTTATTTTTCTTGGTTGTTAGTGTGTTTTTAGGAATCTTAACTTTCTAATCAAGAAACATTAGAACTTAAAAAGTGCAGGCATTTCCGGCAGCGGACAAAATCTTAAAATTTCTTGTCTCAATTGCATATATTTTTGAACACTGACACAGCCATACCACAATCCTAAACTTGGTTAATTCATCAAGCAATTGATTGTCTACTAGATTATCCAAATCCCTTCTATGCACGGTGAAGGAATATATTAGCATGAAAATGCCAACTTCATAATCCACTATGTTGTTGGGATGAAAAGATACAATGGGAGGAGAGAAAATGGAGAAAAAAAAGTTCCCTCTTTATGATTGGATGAGCCAAAATAAACATAAAGAAAAGAAAAGTAACTAGCTTCACAATTATGATAATAACTATGCCCAATAACAACAATAGAGCCTTAATCCCACTAGGTGGGGTCAATTATTATAATAACTATATCAAAAACAAATGTGGGCTCCATGCCTTTTTCTCTTTTTTGGGGAAATTTCAGAAAGCATGCCTTCTCTACAAAATCTCTTATTAACTCTTGAAAAGAAAACTTTGGGGAGAAAACATGTGAGCAAGGATTTAATTCACAGTTACTTACTAACCTGTGGTGTACCTGCCTGCAATGCAGCAGCTGTAGTTCCACTGAATTCAAGGTAAAGAATACAAAAGAAAATTTAGCAACAGCAAGTGGCACCCAAGAGTGCCAAATTATCAAAAACACCAAAAAGATCAGAATACAAATTCTCCTACCTGCCTCCGTGGTGAATTACAGCAGCACATTTTGGGAAAAGCCAACCATATGGTATGGATCTATTCACATGAAAGGACAGTCATCATTAAGAGAATAGCCACTCAATAAACATTTTGCCTCTTTTCAAAAAGCATCAGTAGAAAAATGAAAACTATCTTTTAATCAAAACTCAAATAGCCAAAACCCAGACAGTTGCATGCCCCTTTGTTGAAATCCAAGAAACTCTTTCAGAAGTTCTATTTTACAGGCATTGGTAACCCAGTTTTCTTGCACTAAAGACAAAGGAAAAACCCACCCAGAAAAGCAAAGAAGTCGCCCACTGAAAAGAGAAACACAATCTTCACTTAGACATCTCTGATCTGACGTTTCATCAGCAAACATATGAATCACTGATTCTAAAGGTTTATACCCCGCTGTAAAAAGAATAAATCTGAAATCTGCCATCTCCAGAACAGTTCGAAGAACACAAATAAATGTGTGGGGGTCTTTCAGAAAACCCATGCTGCATGAGAAAACAGAAAAGTTAGGTTTAGAAAATATACAGCAACAAACAAAAATACTATGTCACAAAAACTAAGTCAAATTTAAAACTATTCATACCTTCCAATAGAACTCAGCCCAACAAAAATTGGTGCAGTCTTTATAAAGTTCTGCAATTCTATATGTCTGAGACATAAGTGATCTTTAACATGTTTATGTTCTGACGGGTCAACCACTGAAATTTCTCTGCACATTGTACATGTAAACTGCCATTCCATAGGGAGGAACCAAAAGCCACAAACCCGTACTTTTGATGGCCAATATGCTGCCAATGCCCTAAATTAGTAGGGTAAAATTAACTCTTGATAATAGTGACCACCAAGTAGCACATTAAATTTTGTCAAGCATGAGGCAGATTATAACATTTATATAATTCATAACCCAGATACTGTTGATCATGAATAATTAATCATAGAATTTGATGTTGGATAAATTTCTGCTCCATTTTCAACTAAATATGCCAGGCAAAATGAATTAGAACAGTACATGCAATAAACGTTCCTTATTTTTACTCCTAACAAGCAAACATTAGGAGTATTTATGCACATTGATTACATATCCCTTTGCTCACTGTTGTACAGATTACATCTTACGCCCTAACAGACAACAGAATCTAATAGCATAATTTGAGAAGTATTAAGTGGAAGCATTACTTCATCCCAAGCAAAACAAAGCAAATGGAAGGATCACATCTTAGGGCCAAGCCCCCCCGCCCCCAACAGCAAATGAATAAAGTAAAGGACATGCATGCAAACAGAAAACAATAACAAGAGAAAGCCAGTACCTCCAGAGTTTTCTTTTAGAGTAAACAACTCAATCAACAGGTAACACCTTAATGACAACAGTAAATATCGATGGTGTGAAAAGGTATAAATTTTTTTACCAAAGACATTAAACATACCAGGGCATTCAACAACTTCTTTACTAAATCCATACCTGTTGCATAGAATCAGCTCAAAAAATCAGAAATATATATTGTATATCTTCTCTATAAATCATTCATACTACACATGCATACGCTGAAGAAGAATTGAAAAACATGAAAGAAAGAAAAATTCTACATTTGCACTAAAGAAGTCTTCTCCAGAAAAATTTAACTTGTAAACTTATGCCAAATAAGGAAATTTGTTCATCAAATGGTAACTATAGTAGGTCCTAATCATTATAATAAATACAAATCTTATCTACCTACTCAGAGTCTAGTCAGCCCTAATCAAATACAATAAATACTAAATCAGAACCTATTCTCAACACATAGGAAGGATTTTTTTCCTGGTAAGAGAATAATGCTATTTGGGTGGTGGGGGACAAGTAGAAGAGAAATTAACATGTACTAGAAGCAACTCTTTATGCAAGAGATTCTTTGTTGGAGCTTGAGTATTTATAAACACTGTCTGCAGTTAGTATACATAACTTACATGACAAGTGGAGATCGAGGCCTATGATGCCAAGTAGGATTGCCTGTTACGGGATCCTACAACCACAAAAGAAGTAACTATTAAGGATTAGAGAAAAGAGGACGCCCATTATTTCTCGTAAGTGCAACAAGTCTACAATAATCTGACTCAAGTAGTTTACAAGTTGTTTGAATCTCTAACTTGTAGCAATGGAATTTCGATTACAAAATGCAGCAGAAAAGCATATGCAAAAAACACTGACAGTGAAAGGACATTGGCTCAGATGTAAATCATCACATCTCCATGACCCCCAATGTTCAGTGAAAAGAGGCCACATCCAGTGAATCACATCCTTCCAGCAGACCTGCGTGTAATAGAGATAATCCCCCACCAAAAAAAACAGAGTAAAAGTTAATATAAAGGCCTGAGTTCTCAATCGTACATTGATTGAAGCTCACTTTATGAAATTGAGAAGAAAACACCATCACATGTCTCAGAGGGAGGGGGCAGAGAAGAATAAAGAACAGAAAACACCATTACATGCAGCAGCTAAAGGAAGGAGTACCTTGTCGCATGGAGCATCATTGAGATACTTGTACAAAAGAGGAAGCTCCTTGCAGAATTGGCGCTCAAATGATGCAGGTGCACTACATACTAGATCAATAATCAGAATAGGATGATATCTCACAGAAGTGTCTTCAGCAACTAGATTGTAGCTAAGTAGACATGACACTTTATATTCACATATCTTCTTAGAATAATTTTAGATTCCCAACAAAAAACTCAGTATCATGAGGCCAAAACTGAATGATTAGGGTATGGTACTACTTCCGGTCCCACTGAACACTTGATTGATATTAAAAGCAATCATATGCAAATTGGATGCAAGATAGTTATAAAAAGGCATGTTTATTCAACTAATGAGTCAGTTTTATCATAACACATAATACGATTGAAAATGGTGGGCTATTAGTTATTAGAATAGGGTTGTTATCTATATCGTAGGTTATATATAGAATATACTAAAGGAAATAAACTTCTTCAATGATAGGTTGCATAGCGTAGGCTATATTGATAGGCTTTCGACAAGCCATAATTACCTAGGCTCATCCTTTTTGTATATATATCCTCTTCTTAGATGAAATATAGAATGCATTTGAACCATTTCTTTCTGAACCAGTAACACTCATCTTAAAACTTGAGAGTTCCCTAATGGAATACATATTTATGGCAAGTTTGCATCAAGGCAGCTATAGGCAGTAGAGATTCTACATTTCCAGTTTTCCAGCATAAGTGAGGGAGAACTTATTTATCCAAATTTTAATTTTAATTTTTGAGCCCTCCAGGGATGATATTAAGACATCAGTAATCTTATGAGAGTGACTGCTCACCGTGGATCAATTCCAAAACGTTTGATAATATAGAAGCAAGATGAAAATCAAAGTACCTGTATGGAACAACATAGGGTGCAGCTAATATGCAACGGACATGAAAAAGTTCTGCAAGGCTCCAGCCTTCCTGAAACCACTAGGCCGAATTCAGAATTGAACTTTTATTTTCCTTCAATTTAGCAAACAGAACAGATATATGCAGAAAGAATAAAAAGAATAAAAATCCTAGGTGACCAAAAGACTGCTCCAGTTAATCAGTGTCATAGAAATATTATACTATTGTACTATTTTAGTAATCAGGAACAGATCAATGACTTTCTCCCAATATACAAGCTATCAAACTAGACAAATTTTCACATGCATTATATAGAGCTTGTGGAATGAGTCGTACTATTAATTACTTGTGAGTAGTGCACCTTATTATAGATTTTATATTTTATATTGATACTGGATGAAGGTTCAACTACTACCAAATCTCCTTGTGTCCTTTACGACAAAGTTTCATGCAAATTGTGTTGAAATTCCTATTCCCGCGTCACCATTTTTCATAAATCCAAATCACAGCTGTGATTGACAAGTCTTTAGCATCAAAACACACCACAGAATAATTTTAGTAACTTGATGGAGTAGGCTAATTTGACTTCATTTTCCAACGTAAATACCAGTGCAAAAAAATTAATCACAATAAGGTCACCCTCCAGGCATGGGCCATCTCCAAATATCCTTTCAACTGCAGAATAGCATTCTTTTCTATGATCTCTACTAACCATCTGTTTCTGCAGGGCAAAGGATGACTCTGACATCCCTGATAAGACAAAATATTCAAAAGGTCTATAACTCCCCTCCTTATAACAGAAGTTTATATTTTCTAAGGAGATCCAAGTTGACTGTTCAAACCTGCAATGTCATTATTCTGATCAGCAGAAAGAACTGGTGGTGATGATACAGAGCAATATTCAACATGCTTCTCAGCCAGGTGAGAAATTAGACTCTGTAAGAAAACGTTGACTTAAACAAATTTTGCTAAGGATCATAAATTTTAAGAAGTATGAAAACAAATAAAATGACATGACCAATGGTTCAACTTAATGATCACAGAAGTAGAAAAACATTTTGTGTTACTGGAAATCTACAATAACCCTGTGGCAGGAACTATGATATATCAATTACCAAATATGGACCAATTACTTAGTGACACAACAGTTAATCATACGACTGAGCTAAATATTTGGATTTCTGCGACAGTAAAGGAATGCTTCCCCTTCTATTAGCGGTGCCAGCTCAGAGGAGAACTAAGTTAAGTGGATAAGCGATCACAACCACAACAATGCCTTATTTTCATTTAAGCAATGTTATGGATAATGTTTGGTTTAGATCATCCTCATCTATAATTCACTTGGGACTAAAGATCAACGATATTCAGAGTGCCTAAACTAATATAATGCTCTTCTTGATTTGAAATGCAAACCTCATGTGCCGTATGACTAATTAGAATGACATTATATTGTTTCTGGTCACTAGCAAAAGCTGCGGCAATGGCCTGCAAACAACAATAATGCAAATATCGCAATTTAAGCTTTATTAATAAAAATACAAGAAACACAGTAGGGCACTCCACTAGGACATTTTTGTATAAGTATCTCACAGAAGTTATTCTTTTTTCTTTTACTGCTTGAGCGTTTGGTGAATTGAATGAGCAAAGTTTAGTATTATAAAAAGAGAAAGATAAAAACCCACCATGTTTAAGAAATAAATTCAACACCACACTTAATTCTTAAAATTAAAACCTCTAGCTCTATCTTAACCTTCCAATTCTTTTAACAACTTGTAGCCAGCAGCCACTACCATACCATGTCGCAACTCAGTTTAATGAAACTGCTAGTTCAAAATTTCAATACAAGAAATTACTGAATTAAGTTATCATTATCTGGGAAGCACCTTATACAATGGTGAACTCTATTTGACCACTTAAAAGCAATTCTACCCAGAAGATTTTCACGAATTAGCATAGTTATAAGAGTAAGCCTTTCGGCAATCTGAGCCACTTACAGTTAATCTTTTACAAATTGCCCGCATAAAGTTGAACCAAAAGGCTACAAATTTTACTCCCAGAAATAACAAAAACAATCGTTAAGCTAAACAACTGCACCAAGAGCAGGCAATACTTGCTCAGAATTCATGTAATACTTTCAGACTTCTAGCCATTTTACAGGGAACCATTCAAGAATGAAATGAAAGTAAAGAAGAAGAAAAAGGTGCACTCACAGCAATAGGGTATACGTCGCCTTTAGTACCGAAGGCCATGAACACAGCTATCGGTTTTTCTCTCGCCATTTCTATCTGTATCGCTCGAAACAACGACCCTCGGAAGAAACCAGGATGAATCAATCACGGCAACAGGAAATCACTGTGAGCCACCAGTCTGGGTCTCGGAAAGTCTGATTTGATCAACCGCTACGTAAATTTAGATGAAATTTGTTAACAGGCTCATATCCACGAGGTTGTGAGATCAATCGGCATGCTTATAAGTGAACTGGACTAATGGGTTTGACCGTGGTCTAAACGCACCAAATTAATTATGTGTTTGTTTGGTTTACGGTAAAAGTAGCTTTTCTAATGTGGCTTATAACATACAAGATATAAGTGGAGTTTTGCATCAACTTACATAAACATGTTTCTCCAACACTAATTCAAACTGGTCATAGCTCTATTCAGATTAGAAAATTATTTTTTATTTGTTATGGTTGACGAATTATACTGAGGTTGAGCCATTAAGTTTGTTATTAAGGCTGAACTCGAAATTAGGGGGTCTGATACTGTAAGGACTTTTAGCAACCAGTTTGATGAAAAAGGCTGAAATAAATTAATAAAAAAAATTTGACTGGATCAAAAAGTCCAATGTATATTATAGTGTTATTATATCCACAGTTAAATTTATTATGGATTTCTTTCTTTATGTATTATTATATATAAATATAATTATTTTATATTTCATGATTACGTTACTCCACCCAGTCTAACTAGTTAAACTATGAACCATTAGTCTTTTGATTTGATATCGATGTATGTTTAGATTAACTTTCGAGAATAATTTTTACGATTTATGAGATAAGTATGTGAGAAAAGTTTTATCTCAGCTTACGTAAACCTAGGTTTGGGTAATTCCCAAACACACCTCATCCACCTTTTTTTTTTAACAGAAGTATTTATATTATGTTGGATAAAGCAAAATTCAATAGAGTGTGAAATAAAAAACAAAACTCCAAAATGGGCCTAAGCCCAAACAATAAAAACCCTAAGCCTAAACAATACTACCAACACAAACTCTAACCCTAAATTAAAACTAAAGGGACCCATTTGCCGTCACCGCCAGTACTGCTGTCTGAAAAACAGAGAACCGCCAAAAATCATGTCCAAAGCAAGGGATGGGGGTTCAAAGAACCACCCAAACAGTCCCAACCCTTTTAACCACTCGTCAGCTATATACAAATCCACTTTTAAAACATTGCAAATTATATACAAAGCTGGCTAATGAAAGCCCTCGCCAAAGTTAGGTCCACGAGGATTGAGTAACTAAGGAATGTTAGGAACTTATGACACAGCCCTATAGCCATGGTCATAAATAAAATTGCCCTTGAACCCTTGATAGTTGTTACTTAAAATAATCTGTCACTTTGATTTTTATTAAAAATCTAGCTTGTCAAAAAAATTTATCTTAGGTATAAGTCCACCCCAGAGTAATTAATAACTTTTTTTCAATTTTACTCCTTTTTTTTTGCCAACAATTTTACTCCTATCGAATGAAAGAATTAAGTGAGAAAAAATGTAGGCTAAAGTATACTTTTGGTTATTTAAGTTTACATGATATATTCTTTCTGCCCCTTAACTTTATAAAGTATAGTTTTAGTCATATAATTCTAACACCGTTAATGTTGCTAATAGAAAAGGCTTATGCAATAAATTCAAGTGATGACAGTGTAATTAAATGCTATTAATATTAAATTTAGTGTGTGTGTGTGTGTATAAATTAAAAAATATATAAAAACCTAATAAAGTCGTGAATATCAAAACTTCAATTGTATAAAAAAATTAGTTTAATAATCTAAATATCAAAACCTCAATTTCATTTATAGTGATTTGTCAGTTTATTTTAGTTTAATAATCTAAATATATTATATTATAAATTAAAACTTAATTATGTTTTGTCAGTTGCACTGTAACATTTTATGTTAGCAACATTAACAATATTAAAAATATAGGATCAAAAGTATGCTTTATAAAATTAAGGGACCAAAAGCATAGCTCAGGTAAAACTTAAAGTACTAAAAGTATACTGTAGCCAAAAAATGTATAACATCTTTTTTCAATAATTATTAAATAAGGATAAATTTGAAAAAGTCAATCAATTTAAGATATATTAAATGTCTTAACTTACATATCTTAGCATATGAGATTTGGTCAAACTGAAATTATAATAATAAGAACCCCACTCAAGACAATAACCTCTCAACTTCCCTTATCATCCACTTCCTTTCATTTATTTATCATCATGGTTAGATCAACTCTAAACGGTTGATAATTAATATTCCTATAAGAATATTATTATAATATTAAATAACAATATATGTATATGAATAAATTTAAATTATTAAAATTTGATCTACATAGTAAATAGTTCGTATATCCTCATATTTTTATTAAAGTGTTATATATAATTCTCCATATTACTATATCTCGAGGGTTAATAATTTTATATGAGAAACTAATAAACCCAATCACTTATTGTCATTCCTCTTCAGCTTTCTAATGAGGTCTAGATCAATGATCAATTTATAAGTGTCGCTATAAACCTAATTGGTTACTTCCAATTATGTAAATCGATAGTTTAAACCACACTCAAAGATAGAGCATTCTTTTATAGGAACTTCTGTACCAAAAACAATGGTATCTACCAAACTTTTCTGGTTTATCCCAACATTCCCCATTTGTCCGATTGTTACTGAGCAGTTTTTGGATATCAACAGAACCTCTCCAAAAGGTAATTCTAATGTATTTCCCCCCTTTTGTAATCAGTTTTACTATGGCACCTACTGCTCTAGCTAATTATCCACCATTTCCTAATGTGATTTCTTTGTTATGTTTGGCTATGTCTAAGGGCATACTCCCTCCGGTCCTAATTATAGGACATATTTACCTAACTTTGGAGAAATTAAGAATAGTAGTTAAATTAGTTAATCTTATTTATTTTCCAAAAATACCCTAACTTTGGAGTATTAATTGGAGCACTTCTTGTATCTGAGGAAATTGTAGTTAAGGACCTCAAAACTCATTATTTAATTAACAAAGTCAGATTTGATCCATTCATTACAAATATTGAGAATTAATTTCTTTAGCTAGTACGCCTGAGAGCCAAGAAAAAACCACAAACAACGTGTATTACTCTCTATTTTAAAAGACTATCAAAAAGCATTAACTTAAAGTTTCTCAGGGTTTCAAAATTATTTTATTAAAAAAATAAAAGAAACAATAGAATTGAGGTGTATGTGACATTAATGAGTTGTAAGTATTACTCACTTTATAGAATACATAGGTATATTATAAAATTGTTATTGTGTTTCATTATTATTGAGAAAGTATCAATGAGGGGTATTTTGAGAAGAAATTGATAAAAATTAAAACTTTGTCCTATAATTAGGATCAAGATCAACCCCTAAATATTGTTCTATAATTAGGACCGGAGGGAGTATTAATTGAAGTAGATTCTTCTTTTTTTATCAATCAAAACCCCCTTCCCAAACCATACAAGCTTCTTCCAAAGTGATGTAACAGTAAGAATAAAGAAGTAGTAGAGAGAAGTAGACAATAAGAAAAGTGAAGATTCTCCTTTCCTGACCGGGCTTTAGTCCTTATTATAGGTCCAATTTGTCAAAAAAATTGTCCTAAATATAAGCCCACCTGAGACTCACTAATAGCTATTTTCCAATTTTACCCTATTGAAAATGTTTATGAGAAAAAATGTAGAGCATCTTTTTTTAATACTCATTATTAAATAAGGGCAATTTTAAAAGAGTCAATCAATTTAAAACATATTAAATATCTTAACTTCTATTTTTTGGTATGTGATGAGATTTGGTTAAACTAGACTTATAATAAGGACCATAATGATAGTGGTATATCGTTTATTTAAGAGTATAATGCTTTCTCTAGTTCATGATATATAGCACTTTAACTAATTCATAGAAAATAAGAAGTGATATTTAACTCAATAAATATATCATAAATTGAAAAAAAAAATTTCACTTTTACCCTTATTGGAAAATGTGTTTGAAAATTTAATAAGTAGGTAAAATTGAAAATGAGCATTAATTATCTTACAGGTGACTTATATTTTAGATCGATCTATTCTTCTTGAAGCATTCTATATTGTCGATTAGAGGGAGTAGTATCATATATTCCCTCTGGTTCTTTTTATAAGAGCCTTAAATTTGAATTGCCTGGTCTTTTTTATAAGAGCCCAAGAAGAAAGTTTTTTTTTATTTTTACCTCTCATTAATTATATATATATTGCATTAATTAGAAAATAGGTTATACCTATAGGCTATATTTAATTTATTTCTCTCTCTAACTTGCCCCACAATAAATAAGGACATACTTAGAAAAAAGTTTATTTAAGACATACTTATTATTTTTAATTAATTTTAACTACTTTTTTAAATCACGTAATTTATTTATTTGGCTTTCATAAAAAG
Source organism: Inga oerstediana (assembly GCA_963210345.1). Lineage (NCBI taxonomy): Eukaryota > Viridiplantae > Streptophyta > Magnoliopsida > Fabales > Fabaceae > Inga > Inga oerstediana. Next base: position 34,662,051 of record OY723403.1, read on the forward strand.
GACCAGAGTAAACATAAACTCTCTCTGTCCATATAAACTATATATAGGTTTTTTCAAGTACTTCACACGAATTTAGGAATAACAGTTAATTCATTAAATATTATTTTAAATTAACAAAAATTTGGAAAAATTTACTCATATTAACGAGGTTTTGAATGAGAGAGAAAAAATACTAGTGAGAGTTTACATCTAATTTAAGTATTTACAATTATAGAGACAAAATTAACAAATGAGTAGTAATGACTTTCTAAGTAACTTGTATATATATTAGTAAGCACCTCGTAATAGGAATGAGAGATTTGGAGGTAGGACAAAAATTATTCCTTTTATCCCTTATTATAAGTTTTAATTAACCAATTTGCTTTACAATTAAAATTAGTCAAAAGTAATAAATATATAAGGAATTGTATTTTTTTTTTCAACTATACCTTTATTTGTAAAAAGAATAAGTGAGAGAGAATACATGTAATAAATACAATGAATAATGAGTGAAGTTGAAAAAAACACAATAAATATTTAAACAAGCCTAAATTAAAACTTATATTTTGAACAACCCACATTCATAAATGTAAAGCTTATAATAATGGAGAGAGTGTATTGGAACTTGGAAGAACTTCTTAATTAGGACCTTATCCTATTCATTGGGTACCAGTCCTCCCTGAGCTGAGATACCAGTTCACACCATAGTACTTAAAAAAACAAAAGAAAAGGAAACTGAAAAGTGTATGTTAAAGAAGGTAAGGCAACATTTCTTCTTGGCACACATTCATTGGGCGATGGGCATAGAGGTATTGTGTGTGTTTATTTTACCGATTGAGAGCCCAATCGGATGAGAACAATGGACCAATCGAGCTTGAACAGTAATTTCTTCAATTGTCAATGTTTGGTTAGATAATTGCATTTAAGGAAAAAGCTCTGATTTTCATAAGCTCAAAATTGGAGCTTAATTGCAATTTCAAACTTCCGATACATATCCGCTACTAGACTTGTGCTGAAGAAGTAGGAACAGTGATGCTCATGCTCTCACTCTCTCACAATTGAAATGACATGCTAAAAGAGAGAGGGGGCCCTTGGCCTTTTTATATTATATATATATATATAATTTGAATTCCCCTACTGTTTTTTTTTTCTTTTCTTTATGTGTATTTTTCTTTTTGATTATATATATAATAACAATAAGGGAAAATTCTAAAAAAGATATGCTGGAATATAGGAAAGGATAGATTAGAGTTGTAAAATTTCAAAATCTCAAGTTAGTTCGATGTCAGTAAGGTGAAGGAATCTAGAATTATGAAATTTCAAATCAGAGTTGAGAATGTGCCTTGTGGCAACATTGTCACTATTGGATGGTTTGGATCAATTTATCACCAAGAATGCCACTTTAATAAATGAGAAAGAGGTGGAAACGACTGTCTTTATATGTGTCTTTTGCATTGCTTGTCATGATGATCATAACTCTTAAGCATTTTATTTAAAATTTAACCATTGCCAAATTTTCAAAGTTGATTTTTGGGAAAATTGTGAAAAAATCTCTCTGTGTGCAGATATCTTCACAGGTCCCATTTGGCAATCAAGTTGCAAATGAGGTCTTTTTTCACAATTATCCTTTTAATTTTTTTCATTTTTCATAATTCTTACAATTTTTTCTCTTAAATAACACAAAAACCACTTATGCAAAAGCCAAACCAAACATATTTCACTTTTACATTAGTCACTTATCCAATCGCCAATCCAAACATTCATCATTTTACCTGATCTTACTTTTTTCCAATCTTAAGATTCCATAAGTTAAAGTAAAAATAAGTTACTTATCTAATCGTCAATCCAAACACACTCATTAATTTTACTGAACTTTTCTGGGTTCAAAAATCACCACAGAAAAGGAAGGTTTTAGCCATTGTTCTGATTGATGACGTATCAAAAGCTAAAACAAACAAGCTGAGATTTAGAGAAAGAGAAAAATAAATCAAATCCTCTGCCTTCATTTATTGAAAAAGCGATACAATAATATTTTTATACTCCTATTTTACTAAGGAAAATATTAAAAAATATTAAGGTAGGACTTAATTATCAAAAAGTCATAATGACAATAAAGGAGTAATCAATGACCAGCTGTAATGTAAGAAATTGTAATATACTTCTTGATAATTAAATCTTTTCATTGAGACTTCATAGTATTTCCTCTTTATTTTTGTGCCTATGGTTTTAAATATATAAAAGGTTTGTTTTGATCTTAAATATAATATCTCAATTTATTTTATCTCTTAAATTTATAGTTTTTTTAAATTATCCTTATTAATTACACATTTAAAAGGTTTCTATCCAATGCTAATGATTAAGAATTAAGAAAATCAATACATATTTCTTACAATAATCAACGTAAATAATTTTTTTAGTCTCTGTAAATTAATTATTTGGCTCATATCAAACATCCAGCAAATTGTTCCCCCTCTATATATACAACTAGTCTTGCAAATATAGAGAATCCGCAGCTTTAAAGATGGGCACTCGTAGAGTTATCGAAAGTTTCGGAAGTTTCTGTAATTGGTTTGGCATAGCTTATTTGGCATAGCTTAATATCTTATAACATCCAGCAAATTGTTCCCCCTCTACATGTTGGAAGAGGGGCCTCTCCATTTCTCTTACCATCCACTTCCCTCCACTTCTTTATTCTCACCATTAGATTAACTCTAAACGGTTGAGATTCAATATCTTATATAAATTAAAAATTATACATAGAATGCTTTAATAAAAGTATAAAGGTATGAACAGTTATATCAAATTTTAATGATTTAAGTTTATTTATATACATTTTTGTTATTTAATATTATAATAATATTTTTATAGGATATTGAATCTCAACCATTCAGAGTTAATCTAACGGTGAGAATAAAGAAGTGGAGGGAAGTGGACAGTAAGAGAAATGGAGAGGCCCCTCTCCCCTACATGTTTGCCATACAAAATTTTTTTACATAAGTTAAAACAAAACTCATCTCACATACTTATCTCGTACACTGTAAATCACGATTTAAAAATATTTATAAGTCAAAAGCTATCCCAAACTTTAGTGTTTGTATTTGCTTCTGTGACTATAAAACTTGATCGTGCACGCCTTCTGTTTTCTTTACTAAAATATTAAATTGATAAGTCTAATTAATTAGAACAAAGTTGGTGGGGAAGATTAATGGAAAAGAAAGGGCCGTGCTATCATTGTGGAATCGATTGTAAGTTTCTATCCAATTATTTTCTCTCTCTTTTTTTTTTTTTTGGGTTTTAAAGTTCTTATTCTTATATATAATATACGAGTTCTTATCAATCCTTCTTAATTTTCCTGTTTATCATAAATCTTGAATTCTCTCTATTAATTAGTTTCATTCAGCTGATTGATTTCTCCCAATTTATCTTCTCTACTTTTTTTTTTTTGATCAAATCTGCTCTACCTCAATAAACATGAATTTCAATTATCAACCCCCTCTGAGTGAATTGATTGGTTCAGCTGAGCATTTGCGCTTATTTATTACTATTATTATTTTAATATTTTAATTTAACTCTTTTTCCGTATATTTGGATGTTTAAACACCCTTGGCTCTTGTCTGAAATCTGAACTCTATTCTAAATACTACATAGTTTTCTTCTTACCTTAAGAGCAACAGTATGTTTGTGTGATTTCCGTAATATTTCATTTGAATGTTTTGCCTTAAAAAAATTGGATGGCATAAGTTAATCAACACATTGAAAATTTAAAATGAAGGCTTTAATTTAAACAAAAATTATGATTAATTTCAAGGGTAAAAGAATTGATTAATATTTTTTCCCATAAATGCATCCTATCAAAGAACATATCCCGTTGAATCAGGGAACTAAAGGAAACGTTCTCATACGTTTAGAAAATGATTCTCATAACGTATACGGATGTAAATAAATATGCTTGTACACTATATGTTAGATATACAATTTTATGCTTCAGTAACTTCACATGGTACAGAGCGCTCATGTGAATTCAATGTTTTTCCCTTCTGATTCCATTTTTACTGGTGAGGAGCTTGCATTTTCGACCTAGGTGAGTCTCAGATCCCGTTCGTCTGCTGTTTTTCTATCCACATGCGTCCGACCATGAGCTTCTCCTACCCCCGATCGGTACAACCCAGCGATAGCGTCCAAAACCGCCTACGTGTCCCCCCCCCCCCCCCCCCACACGCTGCCACAACCTCCACCGTCCAAGCCAAGCGTTGGCGAGTGAGACATCCTCCGGTGGTGGCCGTTTGCGACATTCTGATTGCCTTCCCATCCTCAACCAACCCTGAAGTCTCGTGGTCATCTGATCAAGTTTGAATTTTTGCATGTGTTCTTTACTTTTGTTTCTACATCGTCTGGTGTAGTTTGTTGCTGATCTCTTTGTTCTAGATTAGTACATCTGTTTATGTGGGTCCTTTGTCCCATTTGTGATATTACAACATCTCTGGTTTCTTCTGGACTCATTCACTTGTGGCAAGTTGTGTTACTGGTTGATCTTGATATTTTTGTGTGACCCGTTAGTGTGCTGGTCTACTGCCCAAAATTGCATCTTGGTCAACTATCACCTTAAGTATTCCATTTAGTCACGGATGTGACATTTGTTAACTTGGAGTTCTGATTTGTGCATGCTTTGGCCTTTTTTGTGCCTTGCTTCTGGTACTATTGCAATCCTTGACTTTCCAGAATCTCACAATATATTAAGAAATTTTGCTCGTATTTGGTACTTATTTCCTTAAGCCATTTTATGCTTCCACTTGTTTTAGTTTGATTGCTATCGTGGTTGATTATTCAAAATGGTTGACTCTAAGAATTCTGATATGTTACCTGTGTCTACTAAGATTACTGCTTCACAGTTGAATTGGACAAATTATAGTGATTGAAATAAAATTGTTAGAGTTTATATTCTGGGCATCGAGAAGGAAAGTCATTTAACTGAAGATCCTCCTTCTAGTGATGAAACAAAAATTTTAGCTTGAACTAGAGCAGATGCTCGAATTTTGTTTCAAATCCGGAACTCAATTGAACCGCGAATTTTATCTTTTGTTAGTCATTGCAACACAGTCAAAGAAATTATGACTTATCTTAAATTTATGTTCTCTAGAAAAGGGAATATTACTTGGGTACATGAAGTATGTAAAGGCTTTTATCGCTCCTAGCAGCAGGGATGTCCATTGAAAGACTTCTTCTTGAACTTCAAACGGATGTATGAGGAGATGAAAGTACTTATGTCTCCGCAAGTAGATCTTGCAACCTGTATCAAAAATATGGAACTTCAAGCTATCATAAATTTTCTTGAAGCCCTTGACCCATCTTATGAGACTATTCGTTCTCAAATTCTGTCGAGTTAGGAGCTTCCCTCTCTTGAAGATGTTTTCTCACAGATTCTCAGAGCTGATAGTTTGATTCATTCTTCTGATCCGAATGCGAGTGCTCTAGCTGGGTGTGGCCCCTTTGAAAATAGGAATTATGGGTACAAACAAAGCACTAGTTCTCCGACAATGAACTCTGGCAGTAGTATCTGCAATTATTGTAAGGAACCTGGTCACATAAAGAAAAATTGTCGAAAATTGAAAAATAAACAGCAGTGTGATCAACAACGGTGTTTTGCTCATATTGCCTAGACACCTAGTCCATCTAATTATGGATCTTTATCTGTAGGGGCCCTAGCTATAGGTACTCTATCTTCTGGTCTTGCTACTACTTCAACAAAGTGGATCATTGATTCTGGTGCCACTGACCACATGACAAGCTATTCATCCATATTCGTCGCCAATGGTTCCCCCGCCCGTGTTCTTGGCTCAGGCACTGTTAAACCAACTGCATCCTTTTCACTATCTTCTATTCTTAATGTTCCTGTTCTCACCTTTAATCTCTTGTCTCCAAGTAAACTGACTTGTCAATTAAACTGTTTTATCTCACTATTCCCTGACTATTGTTTAATTCAGGATTTTTCGACAAAGCAGATTATTGGTAGAGGATATGAATCTTATGGACATTACATCTTTAATGATTAGGTGACACGTTCTGTTGCTTGTTATGGTGGGTCGTCTCCATTTGAAGTTGATTGTCGTCTAAGTCATATGTCCCTTTCGTCTCTCCAAAGATTGTACCCTCAGTTCTCATCCGTGTTTGCTTTAGATTGTAGGTCATGACAGTTTGACAAACACCATCTTGTTCATTTGGCATCTCGAGTCAATAAACTTGCCGCGTCCTCTCTTGAGTTAGCACATTCTGATGTTTGGGGTCCTTATTCAGTTTTGTCTCAAACTGGTTATTGATATTTTGTCATTTTTGTTAATGATTTTTCCCGAACCACTTGGCTTTACTTAATAAAGTAGCGTTCTGAATTATTTACTCATTTTCATAATTTCTATGCTAAATTTAAAACCCAGTTTAACACTCTTGTAAAAATCCTACGAAGTGATAATACAAAAGAATATTTTTTTCGCCCCATTCACCGATTATATGCAAAGTCATGGTATCCTTTACCAATCCTCTTGTGTTGATACCCTTGCTCCAAAATGGTGTTGCTGAACAAAAGAGCAGTCATCTCTTAGAAACTGCCCAAGCTCTCATGTTTCACTCCTATGTTCCTACAATGTTTTGGGCTGATGCTGTGTCTACTACCTGTTTCCTCATTAATTGCATGGTTTCGGCTGTTCTTTGTGGGGATATTCCATATTCCATTTTGTTTCCTACCACTAGCTTTTTCCTATTAATCCTAAAATTTTTGGTTGTGTTTGTTTTGTTCGGGATATCCGTCTTAGTTTCTGTAAACTCTATCTCAAGTCCTTAAGATGTGTTTTTCTTGGTTATTCTCGAGTTCAAAAAGGTTATCGGTGTTACTCTCCTTATCTCCGTCAGTACCTTCTGTCCATTTGTGTGATTTTTCATGAGTCTTCTCCTTTCTTTAAGACTTCGACGATATATGAGTCTCCTTCCATCATGGATGAGCCTGATGATGTCCTGGCTTATCATGTTCCTATCTCACTAGCATAGGCTGTTGTTCCGAAACCTAATATCATCAATGATGATGATGTTGCCAATATTTCACTTTCGCCAATTACTGCTTCATTGAGTGATTCCATTGATGCCTCCCTAGTTCCTGCTTCTGTTTCCACAAATCCTCCCCTTACTGTCACTAAACCAGTTGTTCCAGATTCTTCTGTTGATACCTCTGATGACCTACTCATTGCCTTCTGAAAAGGTACCCGTCCTCATTGTCCTCCCAAAAGATATGCTGACTATACCTATCTTATCTCATCTTTTGTATCTTATAAGTCTTTGTCCCCTATTTCCTCTTCTCTTGTGGCCACCCTTGATTCCATCTCCACCCCTACTACCCTTCACCAAGCCCTGACTTACCCTAGTTGGCATGTAGCAATGGAAGATGAAATTCTGGCACTTGAAAAAGCTAGTACCTAAACTCTTGCTAATCTCCCTTCTGAAAAGAAGGCCATTGGATGTAAATGGGTGTTTATTGTTAAGACTAAGGCTAATGGTTCCTTAGAACGGTTAAAAGCTCACCTTGTTGCCAAAGGGTATGCCCAAAGTTATGTTATTGATTATTCTGAGACTTTTCCTCCTGTGACTAAGCTTACTTCCGTTCGTCTTCTTATCTCTTTGGCTACTATATATCATTCAGATTTGCATCAGTTGGATGTTAATAATACATTTTTGAATGGTGATCTTCTTGAAGAAGTTTATATGGAGCAACCACCTAGGTTTGTTGCTCACGGGGAGAATAGGAAAATGTGCTACCTCTGGAAGTCATTGTATGATCTAAAGCAAAGTCTTTGTACCTGGTATGATAGATTATGTGATGTGGTCAAGAAGTTTGGATTAAGTTAAAGCAAGTGTGATCACTCTGTGTTCTACCAGGAATCTGATGCAGGCATGATTCTTCTATTAGTATATGTTGATGATATTATGATTACAAGGAGTAACATTTCTAGAATCTCAAACCTTAAAGTCTTCCTTAACTCTCATTTCCAGATAAAATATTTGGGATCATTAAAGTATTTTCTTGGTATTGAAGTTTTGACGAACAAGAAAGGTATTCTTTTAACTCAAAGGAAATATGTTCTCAATCTCTTAAAGGATACTAGAAAGCTTAGAGCTACACCAAGTAACATTCCCATGATTTCGAATCTCTTCCTAGATCATGATGCTAGCATGTTTGATGAACTTCCTGATGATTTGAAGAAGAAGATTGATCCAAAGAAATTGAAGTCGTTTCCATTTCCTGAGATATAGAAGACTCATTGAGAAACTGAGTTATCTAATAGTAACTCGTACTGATATAACCTTCTCAGTCAGTAGGCTCAGCCAATTGATGACATTACCAACGATGGCATAATGGGAAGTTTTAAAACATATATTGCATTATTTGAAAGGCTCTCCAGGTCTTGGTATTCTTTATACAGATTATGGGCACACTAAAATCAAGTGTTTCTATGATGCGAATCATGCAGGATCTAAGGCTACAAGACGATCCACTACGGGTTACTGTGTGTTTGTTGGTGGAAATTTAATATCTTGGATAAGTAAGAAGCAAAGGGTTGTGTCTAAATCAAGTGCAGAATCGGAATACAGAGCTATGTCACAATCAATACAATAAATTGTGTGGATATTTCAACTCTTGAAAGAAATTAGCATCACCATGACATTGCCTACAAAACTATGGTGTGACAATAAAGCAACACTTTATATAGCATCGAACTCTATGTTTCATGAACGTACCAAACATACTGAGATTGATTGTCATTTTATTCATGACAAGATTAAAGAAAACATTATATCTACAGGCATGTGCAATCAAACGATCAACTGGTAGATCTTCTGACAAAAGCCTTATATGGGACATGGGTCGAGTATCTTTGTAACAAGTTGGGTATGATCAATATATATGCTCCAACTAGAGGGGAAGTGTCAAAGAATAGATCCCGTTGAATCAGAGAACTGAAGGAAACATTCTCATACGTTTAGGAAACGTTCTTATAATGTTTAGAAAATAATTCTTATAACGTATACGGGTGTAAATAAATATGCGTGTACATCATATGTTAGATATGCAATTTTATGCTTCAGTAACTTCACACATCCTTTAACAACTACCTATCATGCTTGTTATGTCATTTGTTGCATCACTCAAGTACTTCCAATAAAATTGGATTATCATTTGTCGTTACTTACTTTTTCCTAGCATTTTTTAAATGCATGTTTTGATTATCAGTCGTCGTGTCCCTCAAAAACATCCGATAAAATTGGATTATTATTTGTCGTTACTTATTCTCCCCAACTCTTTTTTATCCATATATACATGCTTTGATTATCATTTGTTGTGTCCCTCGAAGTACATCCGATAAAATGAGTCTCATTTATATATTTAATGAGATTTACCATTTTATCTATCTTTTATGAAGAATGTTATAGTGCATTTGGTTCAATTCCATGCATCAACATACTTGTAATCCTAAAACCATGGTACAAAAAATCGGACCGGACCGGCCGGTTCAACCGGAAAACCGGTGAACCAGCAACTTGTCCGGTCTGGTTTGGTGACAAAACCGGAGGATGAGTGACTCGGTATGAACAGGACTAAACCGGCCTTAACCGGGAAAACCGCTGGGTTAAGCGATTTGAACGGTTTTTCACTTTTTTCCCCATTCAATAAGAAGCCCACAGATCGAAACAACCGAACGAGAAGAGAAGTCTAAATCATCTATGGATCTTGTTGGAAAAATGGAAAAAAAAAAAGGAAAACGAAACAAGCCACCAGAAAAACGACCAGAAAGGTGGAGAAGAAGATGAACAGTGTAAGCGATTCACAAGCCTCCACCGTCGAAAGTCGTGGACGATACCTCCTTTATCGCCGTTCTCAAAGGTAAGAAAGAGACAACCTCCGTCCTTAACGGTCTGGTTTTGGTGTTCATCGGTTTGTATTTGCTCTGTAAAACTCAAAATCGACGCCCCTAGTTCTGTCTGGTTTGGTCTTCACCATGGGTCGTTGGGAGTTTTCAAAAATCTGAGCTACTCAGCCTCCCAACCCCTTAAAACATGTTCAAGAAAGAGAAGAAAGAGAGACTTGTCTTGTCAATTCAGGAGTCACATGCGTGTTGCTTTTTGAAAGAGAAAATGAAGCTTCACGTGGGAGAGAGAAGAAAGGGTAATAGAAAAAGGAAAAAAAAGAAATAAATTCATTAAAAGGGGGAAATCCGGAAATATAAGAAAGAAAGGAAAAGGAAATAAAATAAAATTAGAAAAAAAATTTATAGACATAAATACTTTGTAAAACATGAGATATATTTAAAAATATTATCTTCTATAATTAAAGTATGAATATTTTTATTCATGTTAATTAAATTACATTATTTTAAATAAATTATAATATTTTAATATGACCGGTTCGACTTCCGATTAGACCCCGGTTGACCCATTAACCCTTAAACCTATATTGGAACCGGTTCATTGCCCGGTCCGGTTTTTCGTTCCTTGCCTAAAACATTCTATTGACTCAAGCTATTAGGTTGGCATAGTAAAGTAATCCAGCGTAATATTGATTATGACATATTTTTTTTGACCAATATTGATTATATAACATATTACAACAAATTAGATAATTAATCTCTGTTACATAATATATATTGCTTTTAATAGGTTTGAATGTATGTTCCCCATTCCCCCAATCCCTTGAATGGTGTAGGTTTTTTTTTTTAATTTTTAATATATCATTTTGCCTTTCTTTTAAAAAAAGTACTACATATGTAATCTATATTCCAGCGTACTTAAATCAACGTATGGACATCTCTAAACCCTCCATGAATCAACATTTAAACATTTGTATCTCCAATTTTTTGTTTTGATAGAGTTAGTTTAAATGATCATTTCACATTTTTTCTAAATAGAAAATAAATTACATTCCTTAATTCCTTGATGACATCCCAAATATTATATAATTATCATTGGGAGAATTTCAGAAAAATATCACTTAAACTTCAAAATCCTAAATTAATAATTTGATAAGAACTTACGTTGTCAATCTTATTATGTTTGTTGTCAATGAAATTTTAAAATTTAGATGATATTTTTTTTAAATTCTCCCATTATCATTTCATTACATTACATATATACTGTATATAACTACTCCAATGTGGCGTAATGGGCCCCAGAGAAGCCAGTTTTATGCAATGCTTGTGGATCAAGGTACAGTCTGTGGGGAGGCCTAGAAAGCTATATACCCCAGCAGGCTTAGCCGCTGGTGAAGCCTAGAAACCCATGTAGCCGAAACAATCATCACAAGCATACCCCCAAACAATTTCTCTTGGGTTTTACCATCCAACCAGGCTTCCCTCCGCTAGACATTCCATCCACTGCCCGACCTTTTCTTAAAACTACAACATTTTGGTATAGTTTTGAGAGAAGGATAGGGTTGAACCTTTTTTCACCTAAAAAAATGGTATTTGAAAATTTAAAATATTTTTTTAGATGTATTTAGTATCTTAAAATATTTTTTAAATAGTATGAAGTATCCTAAAATAATTTGTAGTGCTTTTAACCGCTTAAAATATTTTTTCAGTTGTGCCCAGTGTGTTAGTAGACTGATTGCAATTTTACCCTTAATATATTTTTGTAGCTCGAAAAATTACTTTAAAATATCTTTGGTGCTTTTAACTCTTTAAAATATTTTTTTAGTTTTACTCAGTGTCTTTGGAGACTAACTACAATTTTACCGTTAATATATTTTTCTTAATAGTAACGAGCCCCCAAAACTTAGGATACTAGTTTATTGATTTTCACTCACTCTAAAATATTTTTCCGGTAGCACCTAATATTTTAAAGTAAGTTTTGGAGCTGAAAAAATAATTAAGGGTAAAATTGCAATCAATCTGCTAACACACTGGATACAACTGAAAAAATATTTTAAGGAGTTTAAAACATTAAAAATTATTTTAGGATACTTCATACTACTTAAACAATATTTTAAGATACTAGATATGTTCAGAAAAATACTTCAAAATACTAAATATCAGTTTTTTAGAGGGAAAAAAATTTCAGCCCCATCCTTTTCTCAAAACTATACCAAAACGGTGTAATTTTAAGAAAATGATGGATAGCGAACGGACCTAACAACGAAGGGAAGCCAGATCCTCTACCATCTCTCCCCAAGGTGACTGACTACATATACCTCGTTCATATATTTTTTTAATATTAAATTAGTTAATTTGACTCCATATTCACACACACATATTTAGTGGGAACTATAATAGATACTAGAGTATCAATTAACTTTTTCAGTTAATGTAAACAAATATAGATGTGGTAGACACAAATTGAATTATTATTTTGCCATTATGCATGTCATGTTAATTATTAGGGAAAATCTTATATAAAGTTATCTAAAATAGAAAAATTTTAAATTAAGCTACTAAATTCAATAAATTCTTAATTAAGTTATCGACCTAATTTAAGATTTCAAAATATCTATCAAATGACTTTACTGCCCTCTACAATTTCTTCTCTCCTATTAAAAGACTTTCATTACTTTGTAAATTATTTTTTTTCTAACAAGTATATATACACACACATATATAAACATTAACATCTAGTAAAATAAAATATGACTCACTTGAATCAAAGAAATTTTTTGTGTTCCAGAAGGATGATCAAGAACGATTCAAATTAAAAAAAGGGAACTTTAACCCCAATATCAATTAAACAATTTTAAGTTTAATATTAAGAATAAAAAACATTATTTTTTAGTTGAATTTTTTTACGAGAAAAAAATCAAGCTTTGTTAACCCAAGAAAAAAAAAATCTTACATATGTGTGATTTATCAAAATATATATTAAAGAGTTCATTAACTACATATAATAAAAAAGAGTTTCATTAACAACATAAAAAAAGTGTTTCATCATCGTTTAAAAAAGCAACATATATATCACACAAGTCAAAATTGTGTGATTAATGTAGTTTGATTTTCTTTTTCAAAAAAAATAATTCAAGTTCTTCCAAAAATAAAATAATTTCATTAATATTTGGGGTTATGATTTTCTTTTCACTTTTTGGCTTTAATTATTCTTAATGATTCTTCTAAAACACAAAAAATACCTTTAATTTAAGAGAATTGTATTTTTTTTATTATGTATTACTGTTGATATATATATTTATTGAAAGGCTAACTTACGGAGCAATAAAATTTTTTTAAGAGAATATAGGAGACTATGAGAAGACAATAAAGTTATTTCACCCATGTTTTGAAATTCTAAATTGGATCAATAACTTAATTAGGAATTTGTTAAGTTGAACAACTTGATTTTGAATTTTCCTATTTCAGGCATTTTTATATGGAATTTTTCCTAATTACTATCAAAATGAGAGAGTGTATAATCTATATATCCACGACTTTTCTTTTCATTTATTTCTTGATTTCTTTCTTTAATTTCAGTGGAGATATAAACCCACAATACATTAAAGTTTTAAATAGATGAGTGTTTCTGTAATATAAAAACATATATAAAGCAGTGCTACGTTTTTTAAATAGTGGTAGTGTTTCATATATATATATATATATATATATATATAGTGAGCCCTGATATAATTAAGCAAAGGGTTGTATACTCTTGTGATGTCTTCAAACTCACACTACTTCCATAAGCGGGACTTTAATTAATTTCTTTGTTAGGAATAAACTCGCATTCATTCACAAATTTAAGGCTTATAACAAGGGAGGGTGAGATTTATTTATTAATTAACGCAATAATATCGTCATCAGGAATAGAAGTGTTAGTTTCCTTACCATCCACTTTCCTCGATTTCTTTATATTCATCATTAGATTAACTTTGAATTAGGATTCAATATTCTATAGAATATATATATATATATATATGTAATACTTTAATAAAAGTATAAAGACATGAAAAGTTATATCAAATTTTAAGGATTTTCATTTATTTAAATATATTTTTTATTATTTAATATTATAATAATATTTTTATAAGATATTAAATCTCAACCATTAAGAGTTAATCTAACGGTGAAAATAAAGAAGTGGAGATAAGTGGACAATAAAAGATATGGAGAGGTCTTGGGGATAGTATTAATGAAAATAATTTTTTTGACCTGAATTAATGAAAATAAATTTATTTATTTATATTCCTTTCATTTCACAGGTAAGTTGAACCCGATAAGCTCATGGACTTCTTCTTCATCGCCATTAAGCCCTTCAAGGAAAAGCTCAGAGACATTGCTGTAACATCCCAAATTTCAATCATCAAAATTCTTTTACATTTTTGTGGTATTAAAGGGAATAAAATGGTTAATATTAGCACACTTGAAATAGTCAAATAGTATAATTAGTGGCGGCACGAATCTTGGGCCACAATAAGACATAAAATTTAATTTGTGTCTTCATAAAAGCCCATTATTGAAGCTCAAAACATAGAGATTGGAAGAGCATAATTTTTGGGCCTAATTAATAGTGATTTTGGTCAAACACAAAGGAAAGAAAGAAGGCTCAATTTAATTATAAAAAATATGAGGGAAAAATGGTCATTTGACAAATAAAGTAATATAGTTTTTATTTTTCCTTTTCTTTATGGATATTTTGGCCAACATGAATAAAAGGCAAGGGAAAATATTTATTTGGCCATAAATTATGCTGTGGGAGGATTATTGGTCAAGTGCAAAAGATGGAGTCAAAAGTCAACCATTTCAACTAAAAGTAATATTTGAGGAGATATTTTAAGAGATCATAATTCTCTCCAAAAGCCCTCATATTTCATCCAAGCAAAGGAAATCAAGGGGAAATATATTAGCCAAGTAAAAGAGAGGTTGAAAAGTCAAAAATTGTTACTAAACATAAAGGGAGTAAGAAGAGAGAATTGATCAATATTTTTCCTTCCATTTTGTGATGCATTTTCGTATGACAAGAGGAATGAAAGAGAAAATCAACGTTTGACCATAAATTAAAGCAGGTGGAAGCCTTTCTTGCTATATGGAAGAAGATGACACAAGAAATAAAGTTATGTGCAAAAATTGGCAATAAAATAATGTGTTAAAGGAGGTGGATGATGATATTTTTAATAGATCATTATCTCTTACAAGAGGCTCATTTTTGTCCAAATACAAGAGCCCAGAGAGAGAGTGAGGGTTGAAGAGCAAAAAGGCTAGAAGAGGAAGAGCAAGATCAAGAAGCCAAACAAGATAAATTTGGTTGTGAAATTCATTTAATCTTGACCTCAAACTCTTGAAAACCTCTTCTAATCTTTATATCCTCCTCGGAAACACTTGTAGCAAGAACAAAATCAAAAGCAAGGAGAGAGAGGGACAGTTTTGAAGTTCTGGAGAGAGAACAAGAGGCAAACCAATAAACCTTTATTTTCTTGTTTATTTAAGGTGGTTATTGTTGTTGTGGATGATTTGTGGCTTTGTATTGGTTGATTTTGTAATTTGGGATGTTCAAAACTTAAGGGGTTATGCTACCCAAATTACTACTAATCATGATTAATAGGTGTTCAAATGGTTAAATAAGTGATTGGAAGTGAAAAGAAAGTGTTTTAAAAGATAAACCATAAAACTTTTACTTTTCCATAAATTGTCTAGATTTCGTCTTGGGGTATTTTTGCTATGTTAGATATGGATGCCATGTTAGAGATGGATGCCATGTTAGAGATGGAATTTGATTAATTCGATGGTTCCATTATGTTTAGACTGGAAAATTGTGTGGGAATATGGTATGGTTATAATTTTTGGATAATTATACATAATTCTAGAGATTATCTTGCTGTCATATTCGTTTTCCAAAAACAGGTGTGTTTTGGCGTGTTTTTGAATGTCAAACCTGATCCAAAACTTATGAAATATCACAGGATGAAATTAGACATCATGTGCTTTAATTTTATAGGTAATTTAAACCATTTGGACTAGTGGATTGAAAAATATGATTTTTTAAAGTTTGACCATGAATCTGGAAAGAAATTCTTGACAGTCTAAGTTTGATGAATTTCTGAAAAATGTGTGGCTGTAATTGATCCTCTTAGGTATTTTCCCTTGAAATAGGACATTAATAGCTTTACACAGAAACTAGAACCACTCAATTTGGATTTTTGTAGAATTAATTATGAAATTTCAAATTTGAATGAAAATTATGGCAATTTTTAGCTCATGGGCAAAATTAAAAAAATAATGGCATAATATAATTACCTTAAACTCTAAGGGTAAAGATAACCAACAATATGAGTTTAGAAATAAGTCATGAATGAGTAATAACTCGTTTATTATGAATTTGAAATATTAGGACTTGACATTTGCCTCAACCGGAATACAGTATATTGGATGGATAGACAGGCAAGGAAATGACAATTCTAGGTACTAACTCTATCTTTCATAAACTATGTGAATATTTATATGCTTTATGTATGCCATCTACTGAAATATGAGCACTATATTACCGAGTAGGGCATTATGCGAGGAGGCACATTTACCTAGTTGTGAGCAAGAACCCAACTGAGGTTTACGGATTAGTAGGGGAACAGCCCTAACTCATATGCACATGCCGTATTGTTTGTGTTATTATTATGTTGCATTATATGGTGTATAGCATATTTATCTGTCATATTTTATATGACTAATTGCATGTTACTACTGAGATTCTTTGAATCTTACCCTTTCCCCCAAAAATTAAATATTCTAGCTAAACGAAGCGGTTCGAAGGCAAAGATGTGAGTACCGGCAACTGAGAGGTCTGGTCCAATTCAAGTGCTGACGTTGGTTATCTGCAGTTTTTTTTATTATTTTAAGGTCTATAAATATTATGTACAAGTCCCTATGGGAAGCCCTATAATATAATCATGTCCTTTTTATCAATATTTTTATGCTATTTCTGTGTGTCCATTGAACTGCGTCCAAGCACTCTGAAAAAGGTGAAAATAAGATAAGGGTGCTACATTTTGGTATCAAAGCAGCGGTTCTAGCAACAGAATAGTGTACTAATATTGCTTGATTACATGGTAAAAGGTAATATGCACGGACTAGCGCAACCAGTATCATAATATCGGTCCTAGGATAATGTGAAACCCGAGGAAGTGGGTATGACCAAGGCCAGGGTGCAGACATAATATTTAGACAGCCGGGGGCAACTGGCACGATTTTTGAGATAAAGGTAGTCCCAAGGTACCAATGGTTCGAAGCAGTTAGAGCCGGTATCTGCGTTTCTACACGGATACACAAAAGTTAAGTGTGCTTAACCCAGAAAAATCTTGGGATGGGTGACCCCATAGGAAGTTAAGTAGGTAGGGTTATGAAGACTTGAGGAATAGTATTACCTTGAAATTTCTCCATAGCTAATAATCATTTTAGTTAGATAATTTAAAGAATGCTTAGAAGCATGGAGATGATATTGGAACAAAAATTGGAATTTACTCATTTAGGGTCGGTTTGGATCAAAGAAAACTTTGGAAAGGTATGGAATGGAAAGGAAAAGAATGGAAAGAAAAGAAGAATATTTTGCCACAAAGGTTTGGTATGCACTGGAAAAAAAAATGTGTTGATAGGAAAATTTTTGTTTGATACAATGAGAATGAGGTAGGAAAATGAGGTGAATGAAAATTTTGCCCTTGATTAAAAAATTAATATCTAAGAGGAGAAATATGAAAAGACCCAAAATAAATTTTCCCCTTCTCAAATCCAAAACACCCCTTCCTTTTCTCAAACCCTAATGCATAGAACCGGAATGGTCGCTTTTTTTAAAAAAACACAAAGCAATGGTGCCTGAGGCTTCGACAAGCATCAACATTGCCATAATCTCTTTGCCTTCTCCTTTCTCTTCCCTTCAGAGAAAAGTGACATAGCAGCCAACCCAGCTGTGGCTGTGACTTTTCTGGCGACGACAGGCCTTGAACTCATACCTACAGTGACTTGGCACCGAGAAAAAGCTTAGAACAAAGAGAGGGAAATCAAGGAGGGAGACAAGAGAAGAGACCACCACCTTCCTCCCCGCCATCACCTTCCACCTTCCATTCCTCCACCTTTACTATTGATCTGGTTGATTGGGAGTA
Source organism: Inga oerstediana (assembly GCA_963210345.1). Taxonomy (NCBI): domain Eukaryota; kingdom Viridiplantae; phylum Streptophyta; class Magnoliopsida; order Fabales; family Fabaceae; genus Inga; species Inga oerstediana. The sequence continues at coordinate 34,680,124 of OY723403.1, forward strand.
GAAACGAGAACTGAGAGAGGGAAATCAAAACCCGATTGGGGCAAATCGGTACTTTCACAAGATTTTTCCATGGAAAATCTCATTTTCCTTAGGTTATTGGCAGGAACCCATTTTCATCTAAGTGCCTGTTTGGATTAGCGGTAAAAGTTATTTTTCCAACGTGATTTACAATATACGAGATAAGTTTGTGAGAGGAGTTTTGTCTCGACTTGCGTGAACGTACTTTTCCACTGCCAACTCAAATAGGCCCTAATAAGTAGATGAATATGGATTCAGGTGGGGAAATATTTTCCTATGGAAATTGCAAACCAAACGGTTGCCGCCGAAAAAAAAAATCAAATTTTCCCTTTCCCTCCTCCAATTTCCATAACCAAACGGGCCCCATAGAAGTGTTTTCCTTTTTGTCCCTTACTTTTATTTTGCCCATTTTTTCTCTGTTTTTTGTTTTTTTATATTATATCATGATTGTGAGCGTGGAGCTACTATCTGCCTTCCCTGTCGGCCTCGGAGAGTGACGTTGCACCGATGTCCTGTGCCGACATGTCTTCGGTCTCACTCTTCCTCCCTTCAAGCGCTCTTTCTCTCTCCATTTTCGCAGAATCCAGCTTGCTTTCTCTCACTTCGATTTCTCGCCATGGATTTAGCAATTCAAACGAGAAGATCTGCATGGCCCAACCCCTTCTTCTTCGCATCATTTTTCTCAGTATTTTGCATTTTCATCTCCACCGATGCTTCCATCCATTTCTACCATAATGAGCCCTTCAGAGAAATCGGTAATGCTTACCTTCTCGCCGGAGGCAGTGAAGCTTTACTAGCCTCTCTCACCTACACTTCTCTGTCAGATACGAGGATCCACGATGGACGTTCGTATATCCGGTAATCTGTCCTTTTTTTTATTCTGCGGATTGAACTGAATGTGAGACTGATCACTGATCAGATACAAAAGTTTGCTCATTGTTTAATGTTGAATGTGATTTGAATTTGATTGGTACGATGAGGTAAAGAAAGTTGGAAACTGAGATATGCATTTGTGTAACTTTCTTGTCCTGATTAGAGTGGGTGAGCACATTGTACAATCTGAAATACACTATGGGTCAAGAGTCAAGACCTTGAGTTTGTCGCAGTTTTGGGAGCTTTTAACTTTTGCTCAAATTTAAAACATGCTATTTTTATCCGGACTAAATGATATTTGTATTTGAGTAAGGCTAGTAGTTTGATGGGGAATGAGCCATTTGGATTGGTTGAATGGAGTAGTTAATTAATGCTGTAAGACTGACAATAAGGAATATTAACTTGCAAGGTTGCTTTGCTAACTATTACGGGTTTGTAGTAGTTGTTGATATTTGTAGTCTTTTTAGTTTAGCCAAAATCTAAATAACTGAGATAGTTTACTGTCCGTTTGGTTGTTGGAAAGAATAGGAACTGAGTGGGATATGGGGTGATGGTGAATAAAATGAACTAAAATGATAATGACCATAGATAGATTTTTGTAATTTGTAATAGGAGGGCAATGAAATAATAGAGAGGTGGGAATAAGGATTAACATATATAAAGTCATGAATCTAGATTTCTGGTTTTTAAAGAATGGTGATTACCATAGAAGATCCCTGGTTATGATACACGAAACATGATTAAATGGGAACGAGATCATGAAAAATATGCTTATATTGGAGTATAATAATTACCATGGGAAAGATCCTAGGAATCCTAAGTAGTTGAGGCAAACAGGACCTTAGTTGGTTAGGAATTTCTACCCAGCCTGTAGATGCGCCTAATGGAAGTTTCCAAGAGAGGGAAGCTGTGGTTCAGTCGTTAGAATTAGAATTGACTGAAGGATCAGAGATGGATGATACAATTGGCTGATAGAAACAGAATGGAGAGGGAGTTTGATGTTGGAGATTTGGTTTACCTGAAGTCACATCCTTTGCGATGGAACCTACTTAATAGTTATTCCTTGAACATTCTACACGCAAGCTTCTTTGGCCCTTTTCTATTGGTTTAGAGGATTGAAACGTTGCTTATCTGTTGGAACCTCCAAAGAATAGCAGAATTCATTGCGTTGAATGTCCAACTTTTGAAGAAACATGTTGGCAACCATTCACCTACCAGTATTATTCTGCCCTGACTGATTCTCAGGGCCAATTTGCTACCAACTGGAAGCTACTTTGGCTAGGAGTCTGATTAAGAGGTCATTTTACTTTGTCATTTACGGCAAGGATTGATTCTTTTTGGGGGGGGGGGGGGTGTGATTGTTGCACATAACATATGGATCATTAATACTCCAATAGGTCATTTTCATAAGGAACAACTACCAAAATCACATGCTTCAAAATGTTAATTCAAAGCAATAAATGTGTAAGGTATATAATTTTCTTTGCAATTATACCCTTGTTTATAAAAAGAGTATATGAGAGATAATGACTAGAAATTTATTGCAGAGAGATAGTAAGTGGCATGTATTTAATAGGGGGAAAAATGAAAAGACCAGTTTAAAATTTCAAACAAAAGAGATTTATTCTTTATATTAAGGACCACCCCTATGAGAGAGATTGTTCCTTATAAAAAAGACTAGAGGGAGTAGTTAGTAAGAGTAGTCTGAAAGGCTTTGTATCATTTTCTGTTGAATCAATTCAGTTATTTTTTTTTTTCTCTAGCAAATTATCTTCATATTTCTCTGAAATGAAAAAGTAAAAACTAAACAAATTTGGATAATTTGCTTATGCACTTGGTATTTCATGGTGAAAACCGCCACTGAAGCATGAAAAATAAATGTGACTGCACTATTCATTGAAAGTGTTGCATATTGAGTTTGGATCCGCTCTTTCTTTTGTCTTAACTCATAACACTGACTTCTTTATGGGGATGGTTGGTAGATTTGAGAATATCACCTTTCAGAGAAGCAAAGCCGCTGCTGCTGAGCATAAACCAATGGAGTATGGTACGGGGTTGGTACAGGTTATAATTTTTGAGGCAGCTGATCGTGATAATATAGGTGGTTCTGCTTATGGTGGCCAACGAGCAATTTGTTGTACCCCTGATTTAGCTAAGATGGAAGGTTGTAAGCAAGGGCAAGTTATTAGGAGACGTTCTGTGGCTGACATTAATTGGCCCATCATTTTAAATGTACGTTTTAGAGGAAATTACTTGACTGCAATGCTAGATGATGAAGTTTCCATCACAAAGACTGGGATGTATAATTTGTTTTTTGTTGTATGTGACCCCAAACTCAACGAAACAGTAATGAGTGGAAAGACAATCTGGAAAAATCCTGATGGATACCTGCCCAGTAGGATGGCCCCGTTAAAGAATTTTTACATATTTATGGCAGCTGCTTATCTATGCCTTAGCATAATTTGGTTCCTTCAGTACTTAAGGTTTTGGAAGGATATACTGCAACTCCAGCACTGTATCACTGCTATCATTGTTCTTGGATTGTTTGAGATGATTCTTTGGCATTTTGAGTATATCAATTTTAATGATACTGGAATTAGACCTGTTGTAGTCACTACTTGGGTTGTCACTGTTGGGGCTATAAGAAAAACTATATCACGGCTTATTATTCTCTCTGTTTCGATGGGCTATGGTGTTGTTCGGCCTACTCTTGGTGGTCTTACCTCAAAGGTGCTCTTGCTCGGTATAACTTACTTTCTAGCATCGGAGTTGCTGGATGTTACTGAATATGTGGGGACCATCAATGATGTCTCAGGAAGGGCAAGGCTCCTTCTAGTTCTTCCTAATGCTTTCTTGAATGCATTTTTAATAGTATGGATTTTCACTTCTCTTTCAAAAACACTAGAACAGTTACAGGTAGCCTCTCTCTTATTACTTTGTTTGCAATATCCTACCCTTAAATTTTTGTATTTATTTATAATTATTGATGTTCATTTGGATAAAACTATTGTTTCCTTGTGTCCTCATTGTGCAGGCAAAAAGGAGTTCTGTTAAGTTGGATATATATAGGAAGTTCTCTAATGCTTTAGCAGTAACAGTGATATGCTCAGTTGCTTGGATAGTTTATGAGGTATGTATGACTTATAATCCACATGTTTAATCTCACCCAAAAACAGCATTAACTGGTATTTGAGTTTCACTGAATGTATTTTGCACTTTTGCTTTTGTTGTACTCAAAAGTACACAAAAGAATCGTTCAATGTCCAAGAATCCAAGAACTCATACACAAATGCCAACATCAGTCTCAGTGGGAGAATGAGGACCATGATGAAAACTCCTCCCATCATCTTGTCCACTGACTCAACTGTTCCCTCCATTCTCGTACTAACCATGCGGCAGCCTACTCTGATACCAAAACGATGGAAACCTGACTAAAATATATTAATATAAACTGTGATAATATTAAACAGAAGCAAAATCACTGATTAAGCCTTCAATCTCAGTGGGAGAATTAAAGACTGAACCAGTATACACAGCTTACCAGCACTCTCACTGTAAAACAGAACAAAGGAAAACAAAAGACACAATGAAACCTCACAGGCCTCACCCTACTCTCCTCCTCTGTCAACTTATTAACAGCAAGCAGATTACGCTTTAAATTTTGGAATATGCAGTAGAGTGAAGAGTGAGGATTTCAGCAATTTTCACACTCCCTATTCCAGCCATAGTTGACAATGAGGCATCAGCAATCTTTACTTTAGTCCACTAGTACACAGGGTATAAGAAGTAAATAATTGCATATTACTGTTCATGTGATTAGAGGCTCCTGAGTCCACAATCCAGCAGTTACCTGTATATAGATCTTTTATAACACTTAAGGCGTGTAGAATGTTACCTTCATGGACCATAGTGGCTGTAGGTTGTTTTCTTTGCTTCTGTCCAGAACCCATTAAACTGGTTTCACCTTTTTCTGCCTACGCATCTCTTATTTGTCTTTTTCTTTCCACTGTAATATTGGGCTAATGTCTCAAGCCCAGTATTACCCTCAGCCCATCAGTATGTTGCACTTACCATGTACTGTTTTTGCAGGTATACTTCAAAGCTACAGATCCTTTCAATGAGCAATGGCAGAGTGCTTGGATTATAACAGCTTTCTGGGACATTATTGCATTTGCGTTGTTGTGTGTTATATGTTATCTCTGGGCCCCATCTCAAAGCTCTCAAAGGTGTATTATATTTTTCAATTTCTATGCATTTAAACATATTTTGTCTCAACGTTATTTTTTTCATGATACTTCTATGGAAAACTACTTTAGATTTATTACCTCAAACAAAAAATCGATTATGATCTTCTAAAGTACAACAGTCTGCTAAGCTTAAAAAATGAGAGAAAATATGTATTACTCCCTCCGGTCCTATATATAGGACATATTTACCTAATTTGATTAGATTAAGGAAGTTAGTTAAGTTAGTTATTATGATTTGTATTTTCTAAAACACCCTAGTCATCTTCCCTAATTCCCTCTTTCCCTCTCCTCCTTGATTATTGTTGAGGGAGCATTAACAGGGGTAAATTAGGAAAATATTGACAAATATGATAAATATGTTTTATATTTAGGATCAAGATCATCTCCTCAAATATGTCCTATATTAAGGGCCAGAGGGAGCATAAAGAAAAATCACGGACACAATGCAGATTGTCATTTGGCATGTAAAATTTTTGGGTTGGATGGGGAGGCATAATGGGTTTAGGTTCAAAATTAAAATTGCGGCCACATCTGACTTTTGTTTATAAAATTTAAATAAAGATCAACTCAAAGTTTAGATGTATGAGGATTAAGGTAACGGCAGCTCAAATATTAATCAGATTGGGAAGAAATAGGGAATATGTAAATGAATATGTCAAGATTTATCGGAATTAGTCGAGGTGAACTTTAGCTGGAGGATCTTCTCATAACAAGGACAGAGCAGTAAAGTTGAAGTCAAATCTGTGCTATCTCTTTCAAGGATGTGTTTATACCCTGCTAATGTATATCATAGTTGTCAGTAAGACAGAAACCCTCGGTGAAGTTTTAAAGTTCTTGAAAGGATGGTGTTATGCTTATTGGTGCAGTTAACAAGTTTTATTACTTTTCATGTTGTGAAGTCCATTTCAAATGGCTTAGTAAAGAATCTCAATGTTCATTCACATCCTCTTGTGTATGCACAGGTATGCCTATTCAGACGACGTGGGAGAAGAATCCAACGATGAAGAAGCACAGTCTCTCACAAATGGAAGGCCCCAAAATGAACTAAGTTTAGCCAAGCAAGAGAAGAATGTTGGAGATGACAGTGCACCATTGGATCAAGAAGACGAGTCCGAGCCTGAGGAGGGCAAGAGGGAATAATGCTGTTTTGCAACATAGTCTTACAACCCCTACACAAGCGAAAAGGTGTTGAAAAATTTTGTTTTAATGGCGTACCAGAAATGGAACAGCTGTGTCATATTCTTTTATTCTCTTGTTTAGAATATTACTGGTACTTTATTCATCATGTATGTAATTAATGTATATAACATGCATTGCGAAGGTTGAGAATGAATTTATATTATACGTAAGGCCCTTTCGTCCCATATTGTAGGGCATCATCATTATTATGATTATTATCATCGTCATTGTTGTTGTTGTTGTTGTGATGAAATATAATGATGCATTTCACAAGAGAAGTATAACTTACAAGGTTTTGTAACAACGTGCATACATCTTGTAATAAGTAAGAGAGACTCCATGGGACGATCTTAGTTTTTGTAATAATCTTGACATGTGTTCGCTTTTTAAGTCTACAATAGATAGGGAATTGTTGTGGCTGGCGGACACAACTCTTTTAAAATGAAGACCATCGCCTCACGAAGTGCTGTCAAATGTAATTGTGAAGTTCCTACTTTGATCGGAGGAACAATGGTCCAATTATTGAAAGCACTCTGATTGAAATAGATCTGAATATATATATATGTTGCACCTTCCCAAATGTGATTTTGTAACCTTGAAGTGTAAATCCCAGCAAGGATAGCAGCTTCGTTGGAGACCTTATATACCCATGTAGTCTGATGTTTCAACTTACAGTTTTGTAATGCATGGAGGCTGCTGTTGGAACAGATTTGTTATAGCAATTGCTCTTGCTTGTGCTGATCTGATAACATGCTGAGGACTAACCCTATTTCATGCAAACCACAAAGACTCCATCACCTAAAAAGATAAATAAGCAAGGTTCTGAAATCCGGACCGGTCATTGGACCAGTCGGGGTACTGGGTCAAGGGTTAGTGGGTCAGATTGGAGTCAAACCGGAGCTAAACCAGGACTAAACTGGTAAAAAATTGAATATTTTAGGTTTATTAATATGAAATTATAAGAAAAAATATTAAAAAAATCAATTTAAAAATAAATAAATAATAAAAAAATGGTAAACCGGTTCGGTCACCTAACAGAACCGGTTTATGGTTCGGTTCCCGGGCCGGACCGGCCGGTCCGGTCTGGGTTTCAAGACACTGTAAATAAGTCAAGAAATTACCAAAATATTTATGATTTTTCAACCATGAGACTGTCCAATGATACAAAGATTTAGTAGCTTGAACACATCAATCCTAATTCCAATGTTAATACCAAACCAGCAAGCTCTAGAGAAGATGCAATAAAGGAATAAATGGTCTAAGGATTCATCATTACCATCACAAAAAGAACGTACCTCAAAAGTAGTCAAATGCCTTAATTTTAGTAACTGAGTTGTTTGCAAGATACCTCGTACAATTTTCTACAATAGCAATCTGAGTTTTGGAGGGAGCAAAGATGCCAGATCATTTCACATACCTCCTTCATCGATTGTGTAGATTGACCAATTGTAGATTGAAGCATTTAATACCCATCTCGAACAGTATATGAACTGGCATTGTTGCCCGTCCACCTTATTATATCAGGAACCTAAATCAAAGGAATTGGATACACCGAAAATTGTTGCACCACTTGCCTGGGCTACAGTGAGGATAGGAGTTGAAAGTCCCAGCTTCCTTGAGAGTGAAAGTATAAGCTTTGATACCTTCAGCGAAGGATACGATAACCCAGACTGCTGCATCGACCACTAAAGCCTACTACGTAATGAAATACTTGAATCCTCACCAACCTACTAGGTAAGGTGGTCTGTAACCACAAATCCTGCTTTAATAATGTGCCTCCATAAGGTCGAGCTATTATAAGCAGGCTTGAAAATATAACTTTGATCAAGATCAAGATATTTTGAAAGCATTCTGCTGAGCCAGCTAGTCTGGTCAAATATGACCCTCCACAAATGCTTTGCCAACAAAGCCAAGTTGAAAGCTTCTCTAACTGAACAATTTTCAAACCTCCACAACTTTTTTGGTAAGCATAACTCATCCCATAGCAAGAAATGAGCTCTATTTGAATGCACAGACCATCCCAAAAAGGAAAAAAAAAATTGCCATCTTCATGCCTATTTTATATATTGTAGGGCATTATTATTCTAAATGAAAGTTGGGGCCTTTTAATTTTTATGGGGAAACTGTCTCTATACATTTTTTAAAAAATTAAAGCAATAAGTATTAATGGTTTGAGGTTACAAGTGTGATCAAATCCACAAGAAGTCACATATAGGGGGAATATCCTTATCATTGGGTTACAAGACTTTTGAGAGTATCTATGCTTTAAATTTTTGTAACTCATTCGGTATAAAATTTATCTATTTGAAAGTTAAATCTTAGAGGGTGTTTGGTATAATATATTTTAAGTAATTTTGCATTGTATGAAATAAATATGTTAGAAATGTCCTATTTCAAACAAGTTTTTAATGTCATTCTTATTAAGCTCTGAGTAGTTTTTCGGTTCCTCTCTCTTGAAAAGCGTGTACACCTTCTCTTTCCTGGTATGGGCGACCACTGGAAACTGCCACCGGACCGGCCGTCTGATTCCATTCCGAATGGCAGTAAAAAACAGAAAAAATCTGATTCAACTCAAGAAATTTTTGACACTCCTATGTCAGAAGAAATGCCTCACCAGAAAATATCTGAGGAAAGTAGTTCAATGGAGCAGGGACAACCTTCAGCTCAATTACAAAAACAGACTGTCACTCCTCTGCTTTCTTACAAGGACTCCCTTGTTGGTTTCAATGGGATAGCTAATGGCGGAAGCAATATGGATAATGAAGAACTCCTATCTGATGTCCTTAATAAGGAATGGGAGATGCCAGCCCTCACTGATGAAGTCCAAGCTCTCATGCAACACCATCCCGTGGTGCCAGTCACATTAGAAGAATACAACGAATGGTGTAAGCCTTGGAACGCCTCACTGATCATCACTGTGCTAGGTAAGCGCTACAATGTATATGCTTTAAGAACCTATCTCAGTCGTATATGGAGCACATCTGACTTTGATCTAGTTGATTTACCGAACAACTATTTCATTGTTCGTTTCCTTCAGAAAGAAGGATGGGCTCATATATACCAGAAAGTCCTTTATGAAGGTCCTTGGGTCATCCAGCAGCATGCTATCCTAGTTCAAAAATGGACCCCAAACTTTGATCCCTTCAATAATCCTCTAGGTCGGATAATCACTTGGGTTAGGATCCCAAATATTCCCTTGCAATGCTATAACCCCAAATTCATCACTAGACTAGGAAATAGGATAGGGAGAACTATTAAGGTAGATTTACTTACCCCTTCAGAAAATCAATCCAATGTTGCTAAAATTGAGCGGGGCAAATACGCAAGAGTGTGGGTCGAACTTGACCTTCAGAAGCGTCTGGTCTCGCGTGTCATAGCGGCTCACTCGGCATATCATGTTGAATATGAAGGATTGGGGATGATCTGCTTCTCATGTGGCCGTTATGGTCATAGAAAAGAAGATTGCCAATGGACTTACGTTGAGGCTAGCACGAAGAAAGATGAGCAAGCCAAAGCCGTGCCAATGGTGGTAGCAACTGTGCTGGATTCGGAAGTTAGGCCAGCCAATAGCGAAGACCAATTTGGCCCATGGATGCTGGTCAGCCATCGTAATCGAGCACCAAGAAAAGGCAACTCGGTGGGAGCTCCAAAGTACCTCAACCCCAGACCACCCATCTCCAAACCGGCGACTCCGGCGTCGCAGCACAGTCGACCGTCCAAGGCTGACGCAGGAGACTCAAAGCACCGTGCTCAGGAGTCGAGATTTGGAGCTCTGGTAGACCTGGAAGATGGTGAGATGCCAACGGGTGATCAGCTGCCACTAGGCTCAGTTCTGACATCGGTATGGAGGTGTTGCAGGCTGAAATCGATGATGGAGAAAACGAGATCCACGCTGCAGTGGTAACCCATGGAGATTCACGCAAATCTCCAAAGCCAAGTCACCAATTAATTCCAAAGCATGGTGGGGTTCAAAGGGTAAGTGATGGATTAAGGCCGAATGGGCCTTCTTCAATTGGGAAAGCCCAATATGCTAAAAAGGCTATTGAGAGTAGTGGACTAGGGAAGGAAAAAACAATAAAAAATGATGGGCCTACTAGAAACACAATGGGCCAAAAGGACTTAGTCATTAGGGAGCATGTAATAGTAGGAGGTAGCATAAACCAAAGAATCTCATCCCAAATTTCTTCTCCCTTGAGTAATATTTCTCATGGCCCTCATGATCACCACAAAAATGTTCTTCTACTAGAAGGGCCAGCAACCACTTCTGCACAAGTCCCTGATGCCTTTTTGAAAGAAAAATGTGAACATAGCGATCATATGGACCGTGCTCTCTCTCTCTCTTACCCCCTAACTCCATGGCATTAGATGATGATATAGGTGATGATTTCATGATTGCGGAAGCTGGTGAGCCGGAAACTCACCATGTCGAGTAAGTCTTTTACTCCCAATCTTTCCCGTTTAGTGGTAAATATGATTATTGCTTCTTGGAATTGCAGAGGGGCTGGGAGTAGATGTTTTCCCACCACCATCAAAACCATTATGAAAGATAATGCAATTGACATTTTATGTCTTCTTGAAACCAGAATTAGTGGTGCAGGGCTAATAGAGTGTCTCGCAAACTCGGCTTCAGCAATTGGATTAGACTTGAAGCTTCTGGTTTTGCTGGGGGTATCTGGATTCTGTGGAATGACACTGACTCCCATGTAGACTACATTCTCTCCACTACTCAACTTGTTCACTGTAGGGTTATTGATAAGAAAAATAATGATAATTTTCTTGTCACTGTGATTTACGGAGAGCCGGTCATGCATAAAAGAGATGGCCTGTGGCACTCTCTTCAGGCCATTGCTAGTAACACTGTGGATCCATGGCTGGCTCTTGGAGACTTTAATGCCTTCATGGAACCAACTGACAAGATGGGAGGTCGCTGCCCCTCTCTCCGGTCTATGAAAAACTTTGCTGACTGCGTCAAAGCGTTCGACTTACTTGAAATACCTTTTGTTGGAGATCGCTTCACATAGGAAAAAGAGGGAGTGAAAGAACGTTTGGACTGGGTTTTTGGAAACCTGGCTTGGGAATTAAGACACCCCGAATACAAAGTTCTTCATAAACTCCGTTATAAATCTGATCATAGACTTCTTATTGTCTCCAATATGACAAACTCTACCTATAGCAGACGAAGACACCATATTAAATACAATGCTGCATGGGTCTTGGAGGACAGCTTCTTCAATATTGTTTGTCAAGCTTGGGACAATAAAGATTGGTTTGAAGGGAAGCGTAGGTTTGATATAGAAGCACCTAAATGGTGCTCCACCACTCTTGGTAACATCCCCAAGAAAAAAGAAAACCTCCTCAAGCGCCTTGAAGGCATCGATAGAGCCAGGCAAAGCAACGATAACAATGGCTTACATAAACTTGAAAGAAAGCTATGGAAAGATTATAGTAAGCTACTTGCGCAAGAGGAGCTTATTTGGTACCAGAAAGCTCGATGTAAATGGTTGGCTTGGGGAGATAAAAATACTAGCTTTTTTCATGCCTCCGCCAAGATCCAGAAGAAAAAACAAAAAATTGAAGCTCTTCTGGATATAAACGGAAACTGGATCTCCGACCTAAAGACATTGTGTGACATGGCTGGGAAATTCTTTAAAGATCTGTATACTAGTGATGGTAGAGTCCAGGACTCGTCTAGTTGGTTTACAGACTTTCTGTCCCTCACGAACCCTGATATTGAGATTATTCATAGGGGGTGACAGACATCGAAATAAAAAATGCAGCCTTCATGATAGGGGCTCTTAAGGCTCCAGGGCCGGATGGCTTGCAAGCTCACTTTTTCCAGTCTCAATGGCACAGGATAGGAGATCGAGTCTGTACCCTCATCCGGGAAATTTGGCAATCCCCAGAAAAAGGTCCGGGATATTAATCACACACAACTCATTCTGATTCCCAAAATTGATCATCTTGTTGGCCTGACAGATTTCCGCCCTATCTCTCTATGCAATGTCATTTTCAAGATTATCACTAAAGTCATTACCGAGCGACTAAAGGGGGCGATGTCTTACCTGATTCAACCACAGCAATGTAGCTTTCTTACTGGGAGGCAAAGTTGTGATAATATTATCATTGCACAGGAGGCTATCCATACCATGCGGAACAAATGAAGGAAAAAAGGTTTTGTTGCCATTAAAGTAGACATGAAGAAAGCCTTTGACAGATTAGACTGGGGCTTCATTCGCTCTACCCTCATCAAGGTTGGTATACAAGATCCTCTGGTTAACCTAATCATGGCATGTATCTCTTCGGTTTCCATGGAAGTCAGATGGAACGAGGAAGAACCCTCCACATTCCTTCCATCTCGTGGGGTTCGTCAGGGCGATCCTCTCAGTCCCTACCTCTTCATCCTCTGTATGGAAAGACTTGGACAGCTGATCACTAATGAAGTCAACCAGGGACGGTGGAAAGGCCTTACTTTCAATAAAAATTCTCCTACCATTTCCCACCTATTTTTTGCTGATGATCTACTACTATTTGGGGAAGCTACTATAGACCAAATTGAGTTAATCAGAGACACCATGTCTGCCTTCTATCAGGTCTCGGGACACAAGATCAATCCGGCTAAATCCAAGGCATTTTTTTCAAAGAATGTTAATTTCAACCGTGCCTTAGAATTGAGTCAACAGTTAGGTGTTGGAATTACTGGAGATCTTGGGAAATATTTGGGTGTTCCCCTTTTGTATCATAGAAGTACGAAGACTACATACTACCCTATCCTTCTCAAAGCCCAGAAGCGTTTGGCAAATTGGAAAGGCAGGTTTCTCTCTATGGCAGGACGCATGGTGCTTATCAAAGCTGTCCTCTCAGCCCTCCCCAGCCACCAAATGCAAACCACGCTCCTCCCAAAAGGTATTCTGAAAGATCTCAAAAAGGAGAGTCGTCGTTTTCTTTGGAACCAAGGCCTGGGCAGCAGGAAAATGCACCTCATATCATGGGACCAAATAAAGCAGGAGAAAGATTGTGGTGGATTAGCCATCAAGGATTTACGGAGCCAAAACATTGCTTTCATTATGAAATTATGCTGGGGTTTGCTCACCAAGCCTGAAGCCCTATAGGTGCGATGTCTTAAAGGGAAGTATGGATGTGGGGACGGAGATTACCCCCTTGTCTATCGAAAGACAAACTCCTCTAATGTCTGGTGTAGCATTACTACGGTTTGGGGGACATTCTACAACAGGGTAGGAAGAAGTTTGAAGGGTGGTAATACCTGTAATGTGTGGTGGGATCTCTGGACCCCGTTTGATGAACCATTAATTCATTTTGTGACTACTGGTATCCACTGATTGGACCCGTGTGCAAAAGTTAGTGACTTTGTCCTGGCGCACGGTAGGTGGGATATTCAAAAATGGGGTGAATTCCTTCCTCATTGGGTGATAAACATCATCACCAAAATCAAACCACCATTTGAGAGAGGTCAAGATACTTTCTGCTGGCGGAATGCTTCTGATGGTAATTTCAATGTCCAATCTGCCTATAAATTTGTTTTTTCCCAACGGAAGCAGCTTCGACCGTCCTTGTGGCAAAAAATCTGGAAACTCCCGGTGCCAGAGAAAGTTAAGATGTTTTTATGGCAAGTTCTTCATGAGCGGTTACCCACTAACTCACTCAGAGCTATGAGAGGTTTAATTGATAGTGATGAGTGCCCATTTCAATGCCAAAGAACCGAGAGTATCCTTCATATCCTCCGAGATTGTGAGTGTGCCCGTGAGGTGTGGCTTCATTTTATTGACACTAACGCTCGTTTTAGATTCTTTCAATCTGATTTGCAGGTATGGCTAAAGGAGAATATATCTGAGACTAAGATTATGGGTTGTTTCTCTCAAGGGTTACAGCCCAAAATCTTTAGTCTTATCTGCTGGTCCCTTTGGAAGAACAGATGCTGCGGAATTATGGAAGGCTCTCGATCTCACCCAAACGAGATCATCCATGCAATCATGTACCTAGTGATGGAATCCGGATCGCTTTCCACCTTTAAACATCAAATTTTCCAATACAGTGGTGTAGAGTACGTCGGCTGGCATCCGCCACCAGAAGGAGCGGTTCGACTCGATACAGATAGATCCGTTAACCACTAGGGTCTTGCGACTTGTGGAGGATTAGTACGTGATGATCGGGGGCAATGGGTTCTAGGCTTTCAACAGAAGCTGGGTTTCGCTCCCTCAACTTCGGCAGAGCTCTCTGCACTCCTAGCTGGTCTCCAGATGTGCAAGGAACGGAACTTTCGCAGGGTCCTGGCTTACACGGATTCACTTGAACTATACAACCTGATCATGAGGGATGTGAGCATATATCATCCATTGAGGACAGACATAAGTGCTGTTAGAGACCTACTGTACTCGGACTGGGATATAGAGATCCACTGGGTGCCAAGAGAAGGTGTTCGGTGCGCCGACCTACTGGCTAAGGAAGCTCATCACCTGAATGTTGACCTGGCAATCTTGCCCGACCCACCCCCCCAATGTCTTATTTTTCTGGATCAAGATCGCAACTATGCGGTCTAACCTGTTTTTTGCTTACTGATTTGTAACTTCCAAGCTATGCTTGGCCGCCTTTAATCTTAAAAAAAAACAAAGAAATGTCCTATTTCACAAAATGTAAAGGTGATTACAGGGATGTTGCCGGACACCTCCTTAATCTTTCATTTTGTTTGTAATTGCTTTGCTATAACAGCTACTTAGCATACACTCCTTCTGATCTTTTTTATAAGCAATTTTTACTTGATTGTGCAACACGAATTGGCAGTTAAGATTAGTAAATGTATCAAAAAAATCATGTTTCTTCCAAATATGCCCCTGTTTATGAAAAGAACATGGGAGAGAGAATAAGTAAAAATATGATAGAGTGTGGGTATAAAATATGAGAGAGAATAAGTAATAAATGATTAAATGAAAGAAAATTAGTGGAGAGTGAGGGAAAATTGATATTAAGTTATATATTCAATAGAAGTATAAAAAGAAAAGGTAGTTTAAATTTTGAGGCATAAAAAAAATTGCTTATATTTAGGACCAGCTTCAAGAGAAAAAAAGTTGCTCATAAAAAGGATTGAAGATGGTAGAAAGTTTATATGGGAAAAAATAAATATACTAATTCTGATCATAAATGCACATTACACTACAAATTAGGTCATACATTTACGATGAAGGAGTAATTAACATTGATATTTCTATAAATTAGGTCATGATGAAAGATTAGTTGTCATTGATACTGCTATAGTGCTTGTTTGGATTAGTGACTGGAGCCTTCAAAAGCAGCTTTTCAATCATGATTTACGGTATATGAGGTAAGTATGTGAGAGGAGTATTGTTTCGACTTATATGAATAAGCACTTTTGGGTCTCCCAATCGCCCAACCAAACACACATATAGTCAATCACTCAATTGTAATCATTACTAAATACTGAGACATAATAACTATTAATTCATAGTGGGTTATGTGATTTATACTCCATCTAATTAAGGGATTGTTTGTCCTGTGGGATTTGCAGGGGAGTGGAGAAAAAATTTTCATGAGTTGCATTTAAAAAAATTGAAGAACTGAGGTTATAAATTTTTTTGTTTTTTCTACATAAAACAAGTGTTATTGGGCATCCTATGAAGAACTGGTGTATGTGTAGTTGATTCAATTTTGTTGCAAAAGGAAAATATAGAGTAATTAGGGTGTTTGATTTTATAAATTGATAAAATTAGTTAAAGTAAAAAAATTACTCGATTTTAATTATTTAAAAAAATATTTTTTTGGTATTTAAATATGACTTACATACATATAATATATATGTATTACTATTTAATAAGATTTATGTCCTTTTCGGTCATTTTCTATCTAAAACAAGTTTCAGTTTGAAAAAAGTCATTTCTATTATCGTTAATCCAAACATAAATCATATTTACTATCTGACTTTTATTCTATTTTAAGTTTGCAAAAGTTACATTAAAAAAAATTATTTTTACCACCGTTAATCCAAACGGACCCGAAAATGTCTTCCAATTATTGGATGGGTTTTGCCTTCAAGATGAGCCACAAGGATGAAACCTAGAGCAATTTGCATGCGCAAAATATAGGATTGTTTTCATTTGGGGAAAAAGACAGAAAAATATTATCAAAATAGGTAAAAGATAAATAAGTATATTGAATTTCAGTAATTTTAAAAGGACTAATTTGAAATTTTGAATTTTAGACAAATTTAGGAAATTACCTAACTACCCTCACTTTTTTTAAATAAAAAATTCTTACACACCTGTTGCCTACTGCCGAAGCTCTGATGACGGTGACCGAGGTGACCAGAGGCGGTGGCCGTCATCGCAACTCCGGTGACCTTGGTGGCTATCGGAGCTCCGATGCCTGCAACCAACCACTATAGCTATGGCGATCTTATATGTTTTTTTGAATTTCTCAAGCAAAAATTGTTAATATAGATACTAGATTTGTTAATATATATATATATATATATATAATAAAGTTGTAAATAAGGTTCATTGGAACTCCGGTGATGTCATGTATTTTTTTGAATTTCTCAAACAAAAGTTGTCAATATAGATACTTGAATTGTTAATATAGATACTAAAGTGGTAAATAAGGTCGACCGAAGTTCCAGTGGTCTCATATATTTTTTACGACTTTAGTATCTATATTAACAACTTTCTCTTGAGAAATTAAAAAACAAATATTAGACCGTTGGAGCTCCGATCGAACTTATTTATAACTTTAATATCTATATTAACAACTCAAGTATCTATATTGACAACTTTTACTTGAGAAATTCAAAAAAATATATAAGACTGTAGGATCTTCAGTCAACCTTATTTACAACTTTAATATTTTTATTAACAACTCGAGTATTTATATTAATTTTATGAGACCGTTGGAGTTCTGATGAACCTTGTTTACAACTTTATTATTTATATTAACAACTCTAGTATCTATATTAACGACTTTTGCTTGATAAATTTAACAAAATATATGAGACTGTGGGAGCTTTGGTAAACCTTATTTACAATTTTAGTATATATATTAACAACTCAAGTATCTAAATTAATGATTTTTTAATGAGAAATTCAAAAAAAAATCGCCAGAGTTCCTATGACGAGTCACTGGAGCTCCAGTGATTGTTGCCGCCTCCGGTCACTGGCAGCCAGCAAGGGGTGTGTGATGATTTTTTATTTAAAAAAAATTAAGGGTAATTAGATAATTTCCCACATGTGTCCAAAATTCAAAAATTTCAAATAAATTCTTTTAGAATTATTGAAATTCAACAAATTTATTTGTATTACCAATTTTTAGAGTATTTTTTCTGTCTTTTTCATTTTTCATTTTAAACCTTTTTTATTTTACACAATTTAAAATTTTAAAAATATTATATTAAAAATATTAAAATCCAAACATGCTTTGTTAGAGTTTAATTGCACAATAATAACTTAAATTTGATCACTTAGCATTTTTCATTAAATAATTACGACTAACAACATTAACCATAAAGAGCTAAAAATATACTTTATAAATTAAAAGGACTAAAATAAAATCTAATATAATCATAAATTGCCAAACCTATATTTTAGTCAAATTTTAATTACATGACTTATAAATTTTCTCACTACCTTGTAAATAGGACTAGGGAAATACTCTCTATCTATATTTTTAGTCTTAGAGACTTATCACCCGTAATTTTTTTAAAAAAATATAAAAAATAAGAATTTTAAATGTTGAAAAAATCTATAAAGGATGACATATTAAATTTAATTTTTTTTAAATGAAAATATTTGGCACAAGAATATTTACACAAGATTAACCTGTTATGATTAGAGAATTAAAAAAATAATTTAAAAATTAAATGACCAAATTAAAGTTAGCTGATGAGCGGTGTACTTTTTTTTTTTTTTTTTGAGTTTTTTTAATAACAGAAGATAACTAGACTCCATTAAGTGAATTTCTTTTTTATGGGAGAAATATTTTAGAAAAGGGTATCATAAATGGTTGAAATATCAATGATAATTCACCCATAACTAACTTATCTTTTTTATTCTAATCTTTCGTTTATTAAAGTTAGACAGAAAATGGCTCAAATAAATACAAATTTTGCTTCAAAAAATAAAATTGGAGAGGAGAAGAAATTAGACAAAAATTATCTCTTTTTGTAATTTCAAATAATTTAATTAATTTTAGTTTTGAAAAATTTCACTATAAATTGTATTTTATAGATGTAATAAATTTCTGGTTTGTCTCGGCTCTACTCACCTCCAAGCTTCATTTTGGATGAGCTACAAATGGACGTTAGAGACGCTGCACGACAAGGTTTACTTCTTTTATTGTTCTTGTTTATTATAAAAAAAAGGGGTTAAAGTGTAAAAATAGCTTTTATCAAAAGTGTACCCAACACCAAATACTTTTTTAAGGGTAAAAGTGCCCATGAGATTTCAATATGGATACAAAAGTCATATATTCTGTTATTTTAAGGAAGCATGATGTGACTAAAAACGGGAATATTGGGGGTGACATTTTTTGCAAGCGGTCTTTTTTTTAGAATCAATATGGTAATTTAAATGGTTTCTTCATCACTGTGAGGGGTGATTGAAGATCAATGCGAAAACCCTCATTCTCTCTGTCTGCATCAGGAGTTATAGGCACTAGAGAATCGTTGCTTTTAGCAGCATCTGGCAGCTCAGAGACATCTTTATTGGCTCCTATTATAATGATGCCCTCGTTCTGTTTCTGTGAAGATCATAGACAAGATTCCTTGGCTTCGCCGCATAGATTCTTGCAAGCTCTAGAATCCATAAGTGCGAAAGAAGTGATGGCAAATGCAGCTTTCTTCAGAGTCTGAGAAAGAGAATACTGCAATGGAGGATTCGTTGTTGACGTCGGCAGCGCAGTGCGGCAGATCAAAGGAAGGAGGAGCCGACCGAGATGGGATCGACTTCAATACATATTCAGTCCCAACTTTAGCCATCTGTGCCTCAATTTTTCCCAGCTCCTGTCAAACAACACAGATTTCATTGTTGAAAATATTAATTGGATGTGCATACTCTACTCACCACCACTCCACAATAGTATCTTAATGAATAGGTAAATTCTGATTGCGATTTCAGCAGTTTAGATTTGGGTGGTATCTACGTTTTTAGACGCTATGGGACGAGTTCGATTGAGTAGTGGGAAACAGCTAATTAAAAGAGGGATAGATATGGTGAAAAAGTTGAAGGAATGGAGGAAATAAGAACATGGAATCGGCAGATGTAGTAGTCGTCGCCATACAAGGCACGGAGGCCATCCAGGGTCTTCACTTGAGGATGTCGGCGAAGGATGGGGACGCTGAGGCAGATGCCCAATCATGGCCCACAAGAAACACCTCATCCGCAGCCATGGAGTTGAGAAGAGCAATAAGGTCACCCACCACGTGAAGCGCGGTGTAGCTGGAGATCGAAGCAGAGGCGTCGGTGTCGCCGAAGCCGCGGAGGTTAGGAGCGACGACGCGGTAACCTCAGGAGCTGAGGAACAGGATCTGGTGGCGCCAGGAGTACCATAACTCAGGGAAGCCATGGAGGAACAACACCACAGGACCTTCTCCTTTCTCGACGACATGCATTTTGATGCCGTTCACTTTCACTGTTCTGTGTTGTATTCCCTCCATCTCCCTCTATTGTTGTACTATATGGAGAGTGGATGATTATTTGAGATCTGATCCGCCCACAACGGTGCCGATGGAAGAAGAGACATTTTTTGGCACATGGTTCTTATTATTCCTTCGTATCATGCTCCTAGTCAGCATTGTTAGTCAATAAAGTTAAAACTCAGTAAACATCCTCGATAATAGAATACGTGATTTTTATACCTATTTTGAAATCTAATGGACACTTTTGTTTCTAAAAAAACATTTGGTGTGAGGTTCATTTTTTATAAAAGCTTATGTGTAATTTTACACCTTAACCCTAAAAAATGTAATAAATTTCTGATTTTTCATTTATTTTTTATGTTTGATTAAATTGTTCGAATGCATCTTTTTAAGCCAGTGTTTGGGAGAGTGATTGTGAGGCCTAATCGCGCGATTGCCAACTTTTGGTAAAAGTTGCAATGTTTGGTTCAACAATTGGGGGGTGTGGCAATTGAGAAGGTGAATCCAGAATAAGCTAAAATTTGGAGTTTTTAGCTTCAACAATAAACCCATATTACCGTTATACTGCGTTTGTTACTGCCTCCTCTTCTCGTCCAAGAACAGCGCCGAACTCGTCCCCAGAAGCTCCGGCTCGCGGCGGCAGCGAACAAAGAGGAAAAATGTACCACTCTACCACAAAAAGAAATTGCAGCATTCCAAAAACAGAGGAAAAGGAACAGCTTTGAACATACCACAAGAAGTCACATATCAGAATAAAATTTTGAAGTATTTCATACCCCCACTCACAACGACTCTGCATCAAGCAAAGGAAGGAGAAGGCCTCAACAATTGAAACAGCAGCCACAAACCAGAACAGGGGAAGATGTTCAGCGTCAGGGAAAAAAAATAGAAGAGATGAGGCTCGACTCACTCCTAAACCACCAAAACAGAGAAGGGGGAAACAAATTGATGTTGTAGAACAAAACTACAGACACACCGTCGACAAGGAGGAAGAACAAAAGGAAAGGGACTTCTTGTGGTATGTTCATCTTTGAGAGTGAAAACCCAATACGCAAGAGAGAGAGAGCCTCTAGAAATTTCTTCTCCCCGCCGCTCAAGGACATCGCACCGAAAATAAAAGGAAGATGGATGGAGTATATAAAAAGTTTCCATAGAGAGATTCTAATATAAGACACAAAGATCAACATCATCAACACAAATTTCACTAGATTAGTCTCCACTCTTTTTTTTTTTTTTTTAAAAAAGTCTCCACTTTTTTTGAAAAAAAAAACATAATTAAATCAAATAATTAAAGTATTAATTAAGAGTGAAATATGATAAGCATACATTTTGAGATATATTTAATTAGTTATGTACTAAACATGTGATCCAAGTTAGTTATGTGATATAATTTTAATAAATTATGTATTTTTTACTTGCTAAATTTCCCAACTTCAATTTTTTATATATATATTTTTTAATTTTTAATTTTATTTCTCTCTTATTATTATCTCAAAAACACTTATGCTATCATCAATTTAAATAAGTTTCAGTTTCAGAAAAATCACTTTTATAACCGTCAATCCAAATATAACGTATGTTTGGCACAACGTTATTATAGCCCAATCGTGCGATCCCCAGCCGCTAGTCAAAAATGTCATGTTTGGTTGAAGCGATTGGGAGGTTGCATTTGTGTGTGTTTGTTTTACCGGTTGAGAACCCAATCGGATGAGAATAGTGAACCAATCGAGCTTAAACAGTAATTTCATCAATTGTCAGTGTTTGGTTAGACAATTGCATTTAAGGAAAAAGCTTCAAAAAGCTCTGATTCCCATAAACTCAAAATTAGAACTTAACTGCAACTTCAAACTTTCGATACATATCTGTCATTGTACTTGCGCTGAAGAAGCAACCAAGCAGGAACAGTGATGCTCTCTCTCTTCTAAAATTGAAATGACATCTGAAAGAGAGAGGGGCTCTTGGCCTTTCTATGAGAGGGGCTCTTGGCCTTTATATATATATATATATAATTTGAATTCCCTTACCTTTTTTTTCCTTTTCTTTATGTGTGTTTTTCTTTTTGATTATATATATAGTAACAATAAGGGAAAATTCTAAAAAAAATATGTTGGAATATAGGAAAGGATAAATCAGAGTTGTGAAATTTTAAAATCCCAAGTTAATTCGGTGTCAATAAGGTGAAAGAATCTGGGATTACAAAATTTCAAATCAGAGTTGAGAATATGCCTTGTGATAACACGGTCTCTATTGGATTGTTTGAATCAATTTATCACCAAGAATGTCACTTTAACAAATGAGAAGGAGGTGGAAACGGTTGTCTTCATATGTGCCTTTTGCATTGCATGTCATGATGGTCATAACTCTTAAGCATTTTATTTAAAATTTAACCATTACCAAATTTTCAAAGTTAATTTTTGGGAAAATTGTGAAAAAATCTTTTCGTATGCAGATATCTTCCCAGGTCCCATTTGGCAATTAAGTTGCAAATGAGGTTTTTTTCACAATTATCCCTTCATTTTTTTATTTTTCATAATTCTTACAATTTTTTCTCTTAAATAATACAAAAGTCACTTATATAAAAGCCAAATCAAACATCTTTCACTTTTATATAAGTCACTTATCTAATCGCCAATCCAAACATTCATCATTTTATTCAATTTTATCTTTTTTCAATCTTAAAATTTTATAAATAAAAATAAAAATAAATCATTTATCGGATCATAAATCCAAACACACCCTTTATCATTTGATCGCACGATATGTCATCAGCCACATTTTACAGCTTTTTGATCGTGGAAAAAGCTCAATTTGTAACCGTTAGCACCCACCAACTCCTCAGCTCACATTCTCTCTCTCTCCTCCCTCTTATCACTCTCTTCTCTTCGTCGACGAACACAGACGCTGCCTCTCACGATGGCGATTGTAGCTGGTTTTAGGCAGCCAGGGTTGGTTTCCGGCATGGGTTTAATCTGCGTGTTGTGGGCTATTTTCCGGCAGCCGCTCTGGTTTTCTTCTCCGTCTCCGTCGAGGTAGACGTGGGTATTCAACTCCAGCAAGTGGTGTTGAAGGCCGCTGATCTATTGTGGCTTAGTTTCGGAAGGTGTTGACTCGAGAGTGGCCGATCTGTTCATCGAAGACTGTTTGACCTTGGCTAGCTTGCAAGTGTCCATCTATGGTTGAAGCTCCTCTTGTTGTCGATCTGCTCCAATTCGGTGATCTCTTTTGGCCTGTAAGCTTTAAAGCCTCATTTAATCATGATCTCTCCCTGCATCTAAAGTTCCACATGTGTTCCTTTAATGTTTGATCCATGCGAACAAAACCAAGTGTGCTCTGCTCCTGTGTTGGCTCTGTCATCTATGGCTCTGTTTTTCTTTCTCCTGTAGTCGGCCATTCTTGTGTGTTGTATTCGTGTTGTGGTCTTCAAAAGAATTGAAAAACGAAATGAAGAGAGGAAATAAGACAAAAACGGGAAAGAAATGAAAGAAGCGGGAGGAGGTAGCTAGGCTGAGTGGGGGTTGAGTGTGAGATTTTTATTGGATCTTCTTTATCGCTATTCATAGCGGGGGGAGGTTAGTTGATTTCGTAGAAAGCTTTGCAAAGTTTTCAGTCTCCACTCTTTCTATTCGAGCACTGCAATTTGAACTCGCGAAGCTCTGAGAGCTCACATTGTTTGCATTCATGTGTGAGCATATATATATATATATATAAGCTGACGAAAACTAGGGAAAATTCCTGTTTCCGTTTATTATCCTTTTTCTCAATTCTGTAAGATTTTTTTATCACTTGATTTTGATGTCCCTGGAAATTTATAGTTTTGAAATTTGTGACGAATTGGCCCGTGTGGCCCCAAGAGCTTCTCTTTGCTTTTGTCATTGTAATTCAAAAAAGAAAAAGAAATTTGTGACGAATTAGGGGTTTGTTACATATGAATATGAGCAATTGAATTTACGTCGTTCTTACTCCCAAATGAATTATATTCGTGATTTAATTAAAGACTAAATTATATAGAATATATGATGTAATTAGTTATATAATATTATTTCATCAAATTATGCAATAAACTCAATTGTCAATTGAAAACTCAAATTTTAAGTGTTTGGAGACGTCAATTGGCAATTGCACTTTTGCTAAAACCCAATTAGTGAAAACTCAATTGGGAAAAGCTAGAGAATGAAACTTTTGTTAAAAGCTAATTACATTTTATGTTAGACTGAGTTGTCTAGAAATTAGTCATATGATATTGGTTTTTCCCATAAAATATTTTTTTAATAGTATGTAGTATCAAAAAATATCTTTTGAGTGTTTTTAACCCCTTAAAATATTTTTCTAGTTGTACCCACTACCTAGTGTGTTATCAGACTGATTGTAATTTTATCCACTTTCTAGTTGTACCCACTCAAAAAATATTTTTTGAGTGTTATTAACCCCTTAAAATATTTTTTTGGCTGTACCCAGTGTGTTATTAGACTGATTGCAATTTTATCTTTAATGTACTTTTTCAGTTCCAAAAATTACTTTAAAATATTTTTTTGATTTTTTAACCTTTTAAAATATTTTTTCAGTTATACCTAGTGTGTTATTAGATTTATTACAATTTTACCTTTAATATATTTTTTCAGCTCCAAAAATTACTTTAAAATATTTTTTGGTGCTTTTAACTCTTTAAAATAATTTTTCAGTTGTACCCAATTTTAGAAGATTGACTACAATTTTACCTTTAATTTATTGTTTTTATTAGTGAAGAGCAATCAAAACTTAGAATATTGATTTATTGATTTTCACCCACTTTAAAATATCTTTCCAGTAACACCTAATATTTTAAAGTAATTTTTAAATATTTACTTGATTTTTTTAAATATTTTTCCACCCATTCTCTCTTACTATTATCACAAAAGTCACTTGTGTTTAAGTCAATCCAAACAAGTTTTATTTTTGTAAAAGTCATTTATACAACCGCCAATCTAAACATAAATCACAATACACAATCTAGCTTTTACCAAAAGTAAGATTACAAAAGTCCAATTGAAACAAACTCAATTATCAATTGCTAATTCAAATACACCTTTTAACTTTTATAATTTTTAATTTAATTTCTCTCTTACTATTATCACAAAAGCCACTTATGCTAAAGTCAATCCAAATAAGTTTTATTTTTGCAAAAGCTAATTATACAACCACCAATCCAAACATAAATCACATTACATAATCTGATTTTTATCTAAAAGTAAGATTACAAAAAATCAGATTGAAAAAAACCACTTTCGCAATCGTTGGTCCAAATACACACATAAATCACATCATACAATCTAACTTTTACAAAAAACAAGATTGTAAAAAGTCAAATTAAAAAAAATCATTTTTACAATCTCTGTTCTAAACATACAGTCTTTTAAACTTGCATTAGATTTCATTTTGATTCTTAATTTAATAAAATATGCTTTTAAACTTATGCTAAAATCAATCCAAATAAGTTTTATTTTTGCAAAAGCTAATTATACAACCACCAATCCAAACATAAATCACATTACATAATCTGATTTTTATCTAAAAGTAAGATTACAAAAAATCAGATTGAAAAAAACCACTTTCGCAATCGTTGGTCCAAATACACACATAAATCACATCATACAATCTAACTTTTACAAAAAACAAGATTGTAACAAGTCAAATTAAAAAAAATCATTTTTACAATCGCTGTTCTAAACATACAGTCTTTTAAACTTGCATTAGATTTCATTTTGATTCTTAATTTTATAAAATATGCTTTTTAGTATTATAATTTTAATACAATTAATATTACTAACAAAATGTACCAATTCAAAAAATTTAAATGGTAACTTTTAAATTTTAATTATTATTAATGACGATTTTAAAAACAGATTTCACAAAATAAAAACTCATTTATGGTTTTTTTTTGCCAGTTCATTATTTTTTGTCTTATAAAACTGACATGTATGATTTTTATTTTTAGAGTAAAATATAATAAACCTTTTTAATTGATCTCAATCTAATTAGGAAAAATCTCAAATAAATACCATTTGAAAATGACAAATTTTAAATAGTCTATTAACACTTTAAAAAGACTTAAAGGTACCAAGTATCAAATTGGGTTTTTCAAGTTTTGACATATTTACCATTTTACCCCTCAACTTTTCTTAAAAAAATAATAGTGGTGTCCCTGCTGAAGTACCACCGCCGGCCGTCCGCAGCCGCTCCGGTGGTCGGCCAGTAGGACCCCCGACTGCCAGAGTTCCAACCGCCAGTAGCAAGAGCTTCAACCGACGAGAGCTTTTTGGGTGGGGAAGGGTTTTTTTTATTGAAAAAAATTAGTTGAGAAATAGTAAGGGGTGGGATGAGTTTGATTCCACCCCTTTAGCAAAGGAGCATGGTGGTTATTGAACCACCAAAGCTCCTTTGATATATATATATATATATATATATGCATTATTAAATATGTATAATATAATCAAAAGGCGTAGTAGCTTTGACAAAGTTAACAATGGAAATAACAAAATTCGTAATGGTATTGGCTAAACCTTTTGTTGATAAACCTTGACTTGCATGTTTTCATTAGCATTTTTGCACAAAACGCTTTTGTCAAAACCATTATAATTCTTGTTAAAATCATTACTAAACTTGTCAATCTCATTACTGAATTTGTTAAAATTCTTTCATTTATATTATGAATATTTTCATAATGAAATATCATAATGGGATTGTCAAAACCATTAATATTCCTATCAATATCATTATTAAATTTGTCAATCTCATAATTGAATTTTTTAAAATCCTTTTATTTATATTATAAATGTTTTCATAATGGAATCTCATAATGGGATTGTCAGAACCATTATAATTCTTGTCAATATCATTACTAAATTTATCAATCTCATAACTGAATTTGTTAAAATCCTTTTATATATATTATGAATGTTTTCATAATGGAATCTCATAATGGGATTGTCAAAACCATTACAATTCTTATCAAAATCATTACTAAACTTGTCAATCTCATTACTGAATTTGTTAAAATCCTTTTATTTATATTAACAAGTTTAGTAATGATTTTGATAAGAATTGTAATAGTTTTGAGAATCTCATTATGAGATTCTATTATAAAAACATTCATAATATAAATAAAAGGATTTTAACAAATTCAGTTATGAGATTGACAAGTTTAGCAATGATATTGACAAAAATTGTAACGGTTTTGACAATCCTATTATGAGATTCCATTTTAAAAATATTTATAATATAAATAAAAGGATATTAACAAATTCAGTAATGAGATTGACAAGTTTAGTAATAATTTTGACAAGAATTGTAATGATTTTGATAAAAGCGTTTTATGCAAAAATGCTGATGAAAACATGGAAGCCAAAGTTTATTAGCAAACGGTTTAATCAATACCATTATGAATTTTGTTATTTTCATTACTGAATTTGTCAAAACCATTATTGACTTTGTCAAAGCTACTATGCCTTTAATTATATTATACATATTTAATAATACATATATATATATATATATATATCAAAGGATTAAGCCACCATGCTCCTTTGCTAAAGAGGTGGGATGGATTCGACCCCACCTCTTGCCATTTCTCAACTAATTTTTTTTTAAAAAAAATCCTTCCCCACAAAAAAAGCTCTTGCTGGTCGGAGTTTCGGCCGTTGGGGGTTTCAGTTGGCCGGCCATTGGAGCGAAGGTGGCAGGCGGGTGGTGATGCTTCTGCAGAGGCACTACTATTATTTTAAAAAAATTGAGGAGTAAAATGATAAATATGTCAAAATTTAAAAAACTCAATTTGGTACTTTGTACCTTTAAATCTTTTTAAAATATTAATAAATTTTTTAGGGTTTTGTATTTTCAAATGGTATTTGTTTGAGATTTCCCATCTAATTATCTACTCTTTCCCCCAATTTAAAGTCTTTTAAATAATTAAGTATGATTATAATTAAATAATTTTTTAATAAAAAATATTAAAATTAATAAACATACAATAGTAAAATTAATCAAATAAATCAAAATTATATTAAAAAATAAATTTTAAGCACGTTTTTTTTATCAGAAAATTTTAAACATATTTAGTTTATGTTTTTTTTTGGCCAATTATTTAGTTTATGTTAAAACTATAGAATTAAAAATACATTTTATAAACTAAATTATCAAAATAAATTCATATAAATATAAGATTTTCCCCAATTCAAACATGAAAGGAACTCCTTTTAGTGAATCATTACCGAGTGATTACTTGAATAAATTTCATGATTTCCTGGATAATTTCATTTCATGAGTAGAAACCAGCTGTGATTGGCAAAGTAGAAGCCGCTGACAGTAGAAACAAGAAGCAAGAATCCAACATTGAAATTCATAGGAGTTGATTATCTTTTACCCGAAGATTATCATCCATGGCTAACGGTAATGGAGGTGACGATCAACTGAAGAAATTAGCGGAGCTTGAAAAAACCCTAAAAGAGGGAGAGAGAATTCTCGCGCCAAGCCGGCGACCTGATGGTACCCTCCGGAAGCCTATTCGGATTAGAGCTGGCTATGTTCCTCAAGACGAAGTCGCTATTTATCAATCTAGAGGTGCTCTGGTACGATTTTCTGTATCATAAATTCATAATCCTTGTTACACAGTTCTTGGTTTCTTTCTTTCTTTGTGGAGGTTTAATAGTTCTTTTTCTTTTTCCCTTTTGTTTGACTGCTGCGAAATTTACCTACGAACCTTCAAAGATTGACGAAGTTTGGATTTTCAGGCTTCATGTATACTGTAAATATGCCATTGGAGAGTATTGTTCAGTTTGCGTATTGAAACAATGCTGTTAACGTCTCCCTTGGTTTTTCTTGACTTGTTTTAGGAGAAGATGGAGATCATAACATAATGTTGCATCGTATGTATTGACTAATTGGATTTTATAAATTCTTCGGGCAGAAATTAAAGAGAACTTGTTAAGCTATTGATGTTCTAAACTAGCATGAAGTGTAATATTTTCTTTTTCTCGCTGAATTCAAATTGGCCAAGAACTAGCTTAACGGATTTTACAAGCCTTTTGGGTTAGTCTCCCTGGCAGTTTTCTTCAACTGCTTCTGTATTTTTTTTTTTTAACTTTCCCATTTTGATTCTCTAGTCTGGTTTATGCAGTTGAAAAAAGAGACTCCCTGCCAGTTTTCTTGAACTTCTTTAAAATTTTCCCATTTTGATTCTCTAGTCTGCTTTATGCAGTTGAAAAAGGAGCTGGCTTCACAAGCTGGACCTCCGGGTTATGATCCTTCATTAGACGCAAAACCCAAGTCCAAGTCAGTTAAGAGGAATGAAAGAAAGAAGGAAAAGCGGAATCAGGTGTGTTATATACGCCATCTTTAGGAAAATCATTTTAGCTGCATGTTTTAAGGTCTCCATATAGTCCTAGTAATCAAAAGAATGACTTGGGGTAAATACTTCTTACTTGTTTGTGTAAGAATATCTTGGAAGGAGTGATAATCGTCCATGACTTCTGCCACTCAGCACTGACAAGTTGCCACTGAGTCTATGAAAGCTTTTTGGTTAAGGAACATATAGGATTTATGAAGTCTTGTAAAAGTTTGGAATAATATAAGCAGGGATTGAGCAAAAAAGAACAGTGTTATTGTCCTTATTCATACATTTACTTGCTAACTTACAGACCACTACTTGTTGTATACAAGACATCTAGTTTCTTGCACATGGGATGCTATTTGCTAAGAAAAGTGTATCAGAAAGTTAGGCTGTAACTGTCCATAAAGCTCCTGTGGAGATATAAGTCAAGCAACTATCCTGTTGGCACTTGAGCAGGACTGACCAGAGCAATTTTTAATTGTTATAAAATGTGTTCGTAGGGTGTATTCCTTTGTTGTGGATATATAGGAACAAGTTGTGAAAGTTGCAAAAGTTGCATAATGTATAAGTAATCCTTATCTTTTCTTTAATTTTCTCTTGCAGGCTGCTCTTGAAAAGGAAAAGAACTTGGAACAAACTGGAGATGAGGAGAGTAGTAACCCAGAAGAACTACCCGGCAACAATTCAGGTCACATATCAGAGTCTGTCACGTCATTAACCTCTCAGCTGAATGACTTAGCTGTTTCTAGAGATTCTTCCATTGTTACTACTGCCTTAGAGACTGAAGAGGGTCCAGAACCAGTGGGTACTCAAGACATAGATAAAAGAATTCGAGCACTGAAAAAGAAGGTACATCAACCATACTTTTTAACTTTCTCTATTAGATTAGCCCGATGCCTCAGTCTCTAATTTGCATCCAGTAAGTCTTTGATAAAATCAGCCATTAATATGGTCTAACAGTGATAGTGTATGGGGAGGTTACTTTTATCCTGTCACGGTTGGGTGATCTTTACTTTGATAACCTAGGTGGTTTGTCCAGACCTCTCAATTAATGTGCAATTATCCATCTCTTTTTCCTAAGCCTTATTCCTCCCTGTTTCTGCATTCTTCATACAACAATTTATTTTAATCCTATTAAATCTAACTTACATATGTGATGCAAAATTTACATTTTCTCATTCTAAAAAAAATTGTGAGAAGTGAATTATTATGTTGTCCTTTGGTGATATTCTATAGGAAGTGTGAAATTGGAGATTAGCTATTTTCTAGTGTTGGTCTTAGAGACATCATGGTCTTATTAGTATAAAGTATATAAGCGTAGTATGGTTTCATTACAACAACAACAACAAAGCCTTAATCCTACTAGGTGGGGTCGGCTACATGGATCGCACGATGTCATTGTGCTCTGTCGAAAACCATATCTTTAGGTATATTATTAATCAAAAGGCCTCTCTCTATGACCTCATTAAGCGTTCGTTTTGGCTTTCCGCGACCTCGTTTTACAGGACTCCATACGGCTTGATCAACCCTCTTCACCAGTACATTCAACGGCCTTCGTTGAATATGTCCAAACCAACTTAAACGACTTTCTACCATTTTTCCTTCAATAGAGGCCACTCCAACTCATTAACGTATATGATTATTACGAATCTTGTCTGTTCTTGTATAACCACACATCCATCTCAACATTCTTATCTTGGCCACCCCCATTTTATGCTCATGTAATCCCTTTAAAGCCCAACACTCACTACTATATAGCATTACTGGTCTTATAGCAGTGCGGTAGAACTTCCCTTTTACTTTATTAGATACTTTCCGATCACAAATAACTCCAGTAGCTTTTCTCCATTTATACCATCCAACTTGAATTTTGTGATTGACATCTCCATTAATTTCACTATCTTGTATAATTGATCCCAAATACTGAAATTTTGTCACTGCAGAATGACTTGCCCTCCTAATTTAACTTCCGCTTCATTTCGACCTTGTCTCTTATCATACTTACAATGCATATATTCAGTTTTACTCCTATTCAGATGAAAACCCTTCACTTCCAAAGTCCGTCTCCATATCTCAAGTTTAGAATTAATTTCCTCCTTGGATTCAGCCAACAAAACTATATCATCTGCAAAAAGCATGCATTTAGGGATCTCCTCTCTTATAGGCTTAGTTAGAACATTTACTGCTAGGTTAAACAAATAAGGGCTCAAAGCTGATCCCTGATGTAGGCCAATCCTTATAGGAAAGTCCTTTGTTTCATCTCCAGGCGTTCTAACATTGGTTGTAACCCCCTCATACATATCCTGAATGGTTTTGATATATGCAAACCGCACCCCCTTCTTTTCCAAGGCTTTCCAGAGTATATCTCTTGGCACGTGGTCATATGCTCTTTTCAAATTAATGAAAACCATATGCAAATCTCTTCCTTTACTCCTATACTTTTTCCATAAACCCCCTTAATAGATAAATCGTTTCTGTTGTAGACCTTCCTGGCATGAATCCAAATTGGTTTTCAGCAATTTCAGTCTCCAACCTCAATCTGCGTTCAATCACCTCAACCTCAACCTGTTGTAGCATGGTTTCATTAGCTGGTTTAAAATCACATAGTGTTTTCTTTCCTTTGTCATGGTATAAGAACATAGTATTGGGTTACTTTGATAAGGACCGGATGTAGTATGATTTATGGTTGGAGATTATTTATCACTTTGATTGAGTATTGAGAAATGAAAATATATTTGACCATGCATCTCATTTCCATTTTTGTTAGTTTCTGAGGTAGCCTTTTAGGTTGTCTCCATTGGAAAACTCGTCTGCCTGATGTGTTTCTGTTCGTTTCTGTCTTTCTGATTAATTACAAATTCTGCACTTCATTCAAGTATTTCAATGAGTCCATATAGATCCACTTCCTTTCTTTCTTCATGAATTATTAATTTCAATTGTTACCTGCTCTAATTTGTCCCAATTATTCTAGTTATTCTGGTTAATATTTTTATTTATATGTCATTCTAGTAACCATGTAGCATCTCCATTTTCCTGAGATATTATCACGAGCGTTCAAGCTGGGAACTAACTCATGGGCTGATAAATGGTTGGATAAGAGACAATGATTGATGGTTAACAACCGTGTCTGTGTTTAGCATTAAGTCCAATGTTTGATTACTGAAGCTGAGTGTCATCCACACTCCTACTTGTCATATGGATCTAAAGCTCAAGCAGTGGCTAAAGTTTTCTTTTGGTCAATATTTTTCTGTGGATGCTCAAATGTTATGCCACTTTACATCAAATAGAAAGTGAAGGCTGGTACAGGAATGTTCCTAGGCAAAAGTGAATGTTGAAAATGACTTAATTTTTTGGATACATTTATGGTCTGGATGGGAAGAAAAGTTAGGAGGAAAGAAAAGGAAAGAAAATGAAGAGAAGAGAAAATTGAAGGGATAATGTTATCACTTTTTATTGCATGTTTGGGTAACTCTGAAACTGTGGTTTCAGAAGCCCTTTTCCGTAAGCCGAAATAAAACTCCTCTTACATACTTATCTTGTAAATCATAAAAGCTATTCTCCAAAAGCTAATCCAAACATGCACTAAATTTAGTGCGTGTTTAGATTAGCTTTTGGAGAATAGCTTCTGGAGAAAGTGATAAAAGTGATTTTAGAGAATAGATTCTGAGCAAAATAGATTCTGGGAAAAAAAATGAATTTGATAAAATGATAATGTTTGAGTATTGTAATCAGAATTACTTTTTTCATGGTCAAATTACTAAAAAGAACATTACCTTTTATGATATTTACATATAAAGGATAAGATTATATTTTATGTATTATTTAACATTAAATTTCATAATAAATACCAAAAATGAAATTTAAAACCCCTCACATTACTATGTATGAAATTTCAAATAGTACTTTATTTTTTACCAGATTTTTTATGTCTGTGGAATTATTAGTTGGGTGTAGGGATAGTTAACAAACATACTACCCCGGGTTCTAAGTACAAGATCTATTTAACTTTTTCTAGAAAGATTAATGAAGATAAATAAGTTGTTTAATTATATCATACCTTATGTATGATTAAATTATATATAAGTTTATAAGTTAGATAAATTAGTTTGGAGAGATACAATGATAAATATATATACTTTAAAGTAATTTTATTAGCTTCTTAAATCTCCCTAAAAAAGTTATAACTGAGTCTTACATTTAAGATCAAAGGTAGTAATAATTACATACGAAAGTATAAAATTCCATTTCAAAATTTTTTAATTATGAAAAAGATAATATTTTCATTATGAAAAATTGATATTTTAATTATATAAAAAATAATATTTCATCCTTAAAAAAAATTCCACTTTCCCCTTTTTTCTCTCTCCAGCTTTCTCTCTCCAGCATGTGACAAGATTGTGTTTGACCAGCTTTCCTTTGCTATGTACGAAGAGGTCTTTTGATTCAAAAAAGTGAAAAAAAAAAAGAGCCTCTCCAAAACCATGGTTTTGGAGAAAAAAGGGCTTTTGTATTTTTTCAGGGTGTTTGGATAATATTTTCTCAAACCATGGTTTTCCTTCTAAAGATGTGCCAGTGAAAATATAAAGGAAAGAAAATAGGAAAATGTTACCATGAAAACATTGCCAGTACCTAAACTAGAGATTGGTAGAATTAGATATTTTCAAATTAAACCAGTACCTAAACTAGAGAGATTGGTAGAATTTGAAGGTAACAGAATTGGAGAAGAAATGAACATAGTAGCTAGATTTGTTGAAGGCAACCACTTCATAATCTTAATTTTTCTTTTAGTAGCTTACCTCAATTATAATGTTTCACAACTGTTTTGATCACCTAATATTTGGTTGAATTAAGCATAAAACATAAAAAGTTAGTAATTGATAGAGATCAATGGCATTGTGTGATTTAGTTAACCATCATCCCACATAGGGTTCCTTCCTTTAATGAGCTCCTAACATTTGATCTTGGTGTGTGCAGATTCGACTTACGGAAGCCCTACAGGAAAAAAGTGCAGAGAAAGATT
Organism: Inga oerstediana; assembly: GCA_963210345.1. Taxonomy (NCBI): domain Eukaryota; kingdom Viridiplantae; phylum Streptophyta; class Magnoliopsida; order Fabales; family Fabaceae; genus Inga; species Inga oerstediana. The sequence goes on from OY723403.1 coordinate 34,714,476, forward strand.
TGAAGCCGGAACAGTTGGAAAAGCTATCAAAACTGGAAGATTGGCGCAAGGAGCTGAAGTTGTTGGAGGATAAGAATGGTGACACGACAGCATCATGAACAAAGTCTTGAGAATTAGAATGATGAGTGTGTGTAATTCTTATCCACGTTTTGTTCTCTCTTGATGAGATATGTAAACTTTCATGGAAACTGAGGTTCATCTATCAAAGATTTCTTTTATCTATTACATGATACTGGGTTTTGGCAATGGTTTTGCCACAGTATTGTGTTGTTTTGTGTTTCCCCCTCTTTTTTCTTTGAATTTTTCCCCCCGAAAATTTGTGGTTGGCACAGAAAGATTGAGGCCATGCCAATGTAATGAGTTCTTGAGTTGTCTTTCTGAGTTTCCATTTGAACTATGATGAACCATTTGAAAGCTGCACTGTCCATATTACAAAGGGGCAACACATTTGGAAGAGACTCTCGGCTGTTCATTTTATTTTTGGAAAAATGGTTTTTCAGCATCCTAACTTTGAATTGCTTAATTTTTTGTTGTTGTAATTTCTCAATAAAAATTGCAAATGGACCTAAATGAATTTTGGGAATGAGTTGCCAATATTCCTTTTTTTTTTTTGTCACTTAAGATTTTTGCACTTTACAAAAAATAATATGTTAGAATTTCTTTCAATTTTTCTAATAAATCCTTAATTTATTTTAATACTTAATGCTTCTTTTGACTTGTAAAGTAGTAGAATTGAGTTTATAACTTAAAGGGTTAAGGGGCAAAACTACTCAAACTTTTTTAAAAAATGTAATCACTGTCATAAATTTTTTTCTGGTGTAAAAATAATCATAAACTTTTAAAAATGGGGCAAAAGTGGCACTACCGTTAAAATTAACCAACTGCCATTTAGTTCCGTGTAAAAGCACCAAATTACCCCCGACTACAAAAGGGTTAAGGCCTTAAGAGGCAAAAATACTTATAAACTTTTCTCAAAAATGCACCTACCACCATAAACTTTTTTTAAGTTCAAAAATAACCATGAATTATCAACAAAGGGGCAAAAGTGACACTTCCACTATGATTGGTGGGCTCCATGCTAACATATGCTTTCATTCTTTGTAGGCCCCACATCATTAAAAAAATAAAAATGGCTAAATTTTTTAATTCTTATTGTTACCCTTCCCTTATCCCTCTCATCCATTTCTCAGACTCCCCCTTCTCAACACTCGACAACCCCAATTTCTTCTCAGAAAATAGTGGCATTGGTGCTGGCGTTGGCGTTCTCCGCCAATGACAACGGCGTTGAACAAGACGAATTGTTTTTTCTTTTTTTTCTACTTTTTTGAAAAAAAACAAAAAAATCATGCAACTAACAAAATGCAACTAATTAAATGCATCTCAGAAGTTAAGAATAACTCCTTACTCAGCCATTTTTTCCCACACCCCATGCATCTAATGGTTTTACTAACTAACAAAACAAAAACAAAAATTTGTTTTTTTCTCCTCCCCCAACCTAAATCAGACATTGTCCCCAATGTCTTCTAGAGATCAGAAGAGGTGTTTTTTTTAACATAAACACACAATAAAGTAAAACCAAGAGATTAAGGAAAAGTACAACCTAAGAGTGGTATCTGGGTTCTGCTTTTGACCGCTATCTGAAGATTGCCCACCTATTTTTTTGACGAGTAGATTTGGTTTAGGTTTATAGGTTTGCAGTTGATCGAGCAGCTGATCAGCAGTTGGGCAGCAATTATGGAGTGGCGAGTAGCTTGGGGTATGAATCCTGTTTCTACAGCATGATCAAGAAAAGACAACAGATTATCATAAAAACCATTAACATTTAACAATCCTAATGGCTTTTTATGATAGTTTAACTTAGTCCAATATGCAATGCTAGAAATTCCATCCAACATCTTCAAACCACCGGGTAAAGCAATGAAAGCTTGAGCATGGTAGAACATTAGTCTCATTTGTTCAGGCAAGTTTGAAACCTGTAACTCTTGTCCTAAGGAAAAAGTGTGATTTTCTAACTCCACCACCCTTACACTTAAACCCTTGCTTCCATTCATGGATGCAGAAATTGCCACACTTCCCTTTAGGCCCTAGATGCCTCCCCCATACACAAAGTTGATTTTTCTTGCTGCTAATGCAATTCCAAGTTCATTTGCTGCTGTTATAAACTCTCCTTTCTTGCCCAAATCAGTTTCACCAAAAATGCAAATAGATGTAAATCTACATTTTTGTGTAATACCCTTTTTCTCTTTGTTTCTCTCGGACCATGTATGCTTACAAGAGGAAGAATTCATATTTACAAAAGGAAGTGTGCATATTTACAAATGAAAGAGTACATATATATAACACTAAAGCAGCGACAACAAAATCATACAAATCACACATTTTTCAAAAAAATTTGAAAAACTTCTGAAACGACTGACTGGCGTAATTTGCGTGAAGAAAAAGAGGAAAGAAAGTCAAATGTTACTAAAAAGAAAAGACATATTAAATAAAAGCTGCTGAAAAGATAAGACAGATTAGACAAAAGTGACAGAAAAGATAAGGAAGATTAAAACAAAAGTATGATTATGTACAGTAGTTATGATTTTGGCTCACATTTTCCTCTGGTTTTACGTCCAGTAATGGCTTAAACACTTTCTATGAATCGAGGATTTTCTTCCTATCCAGTTTTCTTATAAACTGGCAAACATGGTCTTTTAACGTCAGATTCCCAAGACAATAGCGCTCTTTTTCTCTGTTGAATATATCTGCTAAATCAAGAAGAATACGATGAACATCACCACTCGGATGCGTCTCAAGAGTTTGAATGATATCATCTAGTGACTCCTTACTCAGTCCATCCTTTATAAATTTGATTTTATCTTCTCGATTTATAGAAACCATACCTTTACTCCTACAGCGCTGATCACAATTCCACCTTACACATTTATAGCAGACCTTCATTCTTTTAGCTCTTTTCTTTTTGGAGTAAGAACTTCTTCCCTTTCCTGGTAAAGGTTTAACAAATGAATTATGAATCTCACCTGCTAAACGTACCTTAGCTTCAATGATCCAACGTACATCCACAGGAAGGCCCAAACGATTGAATATCATCATCCTTTCAAGTCAACTGTTATTGATCTTCCTGAGCACATCTTTGGAAAGAGTGAGGAACCTGTTCTTAAGCTTTGCAAGAGATTCCTCCCTGACAACGGCACCAAAAACTTGATACGTGTGCAGATGATCAATTAAATATTGCAAGTGTACACTGTCGTAATCAAGTAATGTAGAAGTAAGTAGAGTATCGTTCCCACGATAATTGATCACTAAGTATCAAAATAAGCAATTTTAACTCTATTTAGTCGATCGATTAGTTGGTGATTGAGAGTACAAAATAAAAGAAAGACAATTAAATATGAATGCAGATAATATGAAAGCAAATATGAGCGCCCTAGGGGTCAGATTTCACTTAATAAATTCCGAATTGAATCACTTATCTATTCTAGCCCAATTTATTCCACATGATTGATAGTTGAGTTTCCCTAATTTAGATACTAGCCTCTTCCAAGGTGAAGCAATTCTATAATTTATTACTAATCCAATATATTCCTATATGAATTTAAGCAATTAATTATGCATTAAGATTTATGGAACTCAGTAAGACTACACAACTCATATGAATATATTCCTATTTCATTTGTAAGTCATGGTTTTAATTATAAGATCGATACACATGCATCTCCTTCCGGTCTCAACATGTATATTGAAATCATTCAAAAGATGGCCAGTCAATAAAAAACATTAAGAATAATAATTAAAACTCAATCATGAAGGAGAAATTCAAACTAGATTTAATAAGTTAAGATTCAATCCGTCATTAGTAAGCTACATTATCAGCATAGAAAAATGAAAATTTAGCTCATGATAAAATTAAAAACAAAATCAAAATAAATTGACATTATATAAAGCTAGAATGAAATACTCAGAAATACTGCATAAACTTGAATATTAAATTCTGAAACATAAATATACAACCAAAAGATGCATGAAAAATGAAGAAATCAAGCCGTCCATTTAGGAAGTAAAACCTTCCATGTAGGCGGCATGTAAACTGTAATACAATCTTAAGCCTTCCAAGATGAAGGCATGCAAAATGTAATACAATCCTAAGCCTTCCAAGATGGAGGCATGCAAAAAGTAATACAATGTATGAAATTAAATCTAGAAAGTAACACACTTTATTCAGAACTGTTAGAGAAAAGATCTCTCCTTGTCAGAGAAGGGCCTCTAATTGTCAGAGAAGGACCTTTGATTCTCTTTCTCTCCTCCCCTTTTGAACTTGGCCTTGATCTCTATTTATAGGGGGAAAACATGTGCTACAGTACTGCTACAGTTATCTAGCGGCTGCTATAGTGACTGTCGGCAATAGCTACAGTGTCCGACGACTGCTACAATGCTTCCGTCGCTACAGTGTAACGTTGTCTGCTACAGTACTTTCATTTTTTTATTTTTAAATGCTATTTATTCCAAAAACATTATTTATTTATTAATTACATCCAAATTTATTATATTAAACACAAATATCGTCCATAAAATCATTATATAAGGAAAAATAAATATGTAAATATTTTACTTATCAATTGCGTTCACGACACTATCAATCTCAACAATTCCATTTACGACACCATCGATCTCTTCATTTTTCTATTATATTTACTAAACCCAAATGATAGGGAAGAAGAAATCAAGTCAGGTGCTTATATGTTGAAGGTTCTATTCTTTTTCCCCCAATTTTTTTCATTTTTTGAGATATTTGTGTTGATCAAGCCACTTTATCTTAATCAATATAGTAAGATTGATTGGTTTGGTTAAATTTGTGGCTGAATTTGATGATGAATTTCAATGACTTGGAAAGATTCAATATTGATGATGAAGATGAGCTTTTCAATTTTTGGTTTGAAAAAATTATGGTGGACAAGTTTGGGTGCTCTTTTCCTGAACTTAGAACAATTAAAAGATGACATTTGAACCCAGCAAGAGAACTGTCACTTTGCCCTCTTTTTGAAAGTTTATGGTTATTTTTACACTAAAAAAAAGTTTATGGTGGTGAGTGCACTTTTGAGAAAATTTTATGGGTATTTTTTCCGCCTAACCCTTTGTTAGTTAGGGGTAATTTAGTACTTTTACACGGGAGTGAATAGTCATTGGTTAATTTTAACGGTAGTATCATTTTTACTCTTTTTTGAAAGTTCATAATTACTTTTGCATAAAAAAAAGTTTATGATGGTAGATACACTTTTGAAAAAAATTTAAGTGTAGTTTTACCCCTTAACCCTAATTTAAAAGGTAATAACTAATTGTCTTAAAATTTTAAAATCACAAATAAATTGAAAAATAATTTCAAGTGATTAATTAATTCTTCTAAACAAGAAAAAATTGGATTTGAACTAAGCATGTATTGCAATATTTTGCAGAAGCATCCATATAGGATTATGCTGATTGCCAAAAAAGGATATAGGGTTATGCTGTATTTAGCTGATTCCTCATCATTTTATAAAAAAAGGAAATATTATTCAAATAACTGGCTATAAACAAATAGTTCAATACTTAAATAATAATGCATATAAATCTTGAATTGATTATATTTTTATATGTGATGGCGCATTTAAAATCATAGAGCTTTACAAAATAAATTTTAGTTTTATATTATCAAATAATGTCCTCTTATTTTCTTAATAAACTATTTCTTATATTAAATCAAAAAAACTATTTCTTGTTATAAATAATATATTAAAATATATTAATATGGATGTCCATATTCCTATTATTTCTCTCCATTATTTTCCTATGATTATGTAATCTTATTTATTATAGGTTATAGAGTTATGCCTATAAATAGAAAGCATATGTTATGTATTATATACATATCTAAATAGTGAATAAAATTGTTCTATCTTGTTTTCTCTTTTTCTTCTTATCTCTCTTTTATTTCATAACACATTATCAGCACAATGCTGCTCTAGTCATTGTTTCGATTTTATTTTCTTCTTCTCCACTATTTTTTCCCACTATATTCTCATGTGATTTGAAGTCACCATTTTCAATGGAACCTAAGGCCTTGTTTGGTTAGAGGTTATTTTAGGTTAGGTAGGGTTGGGGATTAAAAATAGGTGTTTGGTTAAAATGAGGTTAGGTTAGGTGGGGTTTGCTTTTTTGTCATTTAGTGGAAACCTCACCCACTTTAGTAAACCTCCAAAATTTGGGTTTTTCTTAGGTTAGAGAATTTGTGTGCAATTGTGAATAAATTGCCAATGACAATTTTTTAAAATTCTAAAACTTCCCTTTTGCCCCAAAAAGCGCATGTCCGTCCCGTTGTGCCATGTTGGTATGATTCTCGACTGTGTGCTTTAGATCAATCTTATCCTATTTCTTTTCTTCGCCATTATATGATATGCTTTTCTGTATTTCTTTCTTTTATTTGATATTCAATGGGCGTTTATTTGTATGCAAACCGATATATAATAGGGAAAATCGCTGGTAAATACAAAATAAGCAAATTAATTGCTCTTTGCCACCAACACAAATGGGATACCTAACTGTCATTAAAATTAAACTTAAAAAGACAAAAAAGCCCTTAGTTTAGTTTGAAAAGATCACACGAGGCAGAAGCAAACGATTAAAGTTTATGACAGTGGCTTGTTCAGTTATCGTGTTTGGCGGAGTACGGTGATGTGAGTCTTCTGTTGTTGCCGTCAATCACTGTGGCGTCCGTCGGAGGTCCATCACTGTGGAGTCGATAGATCACTTTGAAGCCCTTCTTCATATTTCAGTTTTTGATGGAGGAGATGATTTCTATATTGCTAGTGGAACTTAGTATTGTGCATTGCTATGTGTGTGAGTAAGGAAATAGTAAATATAATTAGAGGTTTCTTAGATATTATGAGTTTGGCCATTATTGTGAAGTTTTTGATATTAGTTTATGGGAGTTTGTATATTGTGTATTGTGTATCGTGTATCGTGTGTAATCGGTTTTATTACCTGAATGTTGCTGGAATAATGATTCTGCAATGGAGATTCACATGTAATAGCCATTATGTGCAACTGATCTCCCGTTTTGTGCACTTACACCTATCCCTGAGTAATTGCACATCATGGAAGAGTAATTGCATATAATGGAAGATCATTGGCACAATGGATCATCCTTTACACATGAATCGGAAGATCCATTGCACAAACGGAAGATCCATTGCACAAACGGAAGATCAATTGCACAAAATGGAAGATCAATTGCACAAAACGGAAGATCATTGGCATATCATGGAAGAGTATATGACAAAGCAAGATCATTGGCACAATGGATCATCCTTTGCACATCATGGGAGAGTATTTGCACAAAACGGAAGCTCAATTGCACATCATGGAAGATCAATTGCACATCATGGAAGAGTAATTACACAAAACGGAAGATCAACTACACAATATGGAAGATCAACTACACATCATAGAAGATCAATTGCACATAATGGAAGAGTGATTGCACAAAACAAAAGATCATTGACACAATGGATCATTCTTTGCACATGGGAAAGTAATTGCATAAAACGGAAGATCAATTGCACATTATGGAAGAGTAAATGCACAAAACGGAAGATCGACTACACTATGGAAGATCAACTGCACATCATGGAAGAGTAATTGCATAAGACGGAAGATCAATTGCACAAGACGGAAGATCATTGGCACAATGAATCATCCTTTGCACATGGGAGAGTAATTGAACAAAACGGAAGCTCAATTGCACATCATGGAAGATGAATTGCACATCATGGAAAAGTAATTGCATATAATGGAAGATTATTGGCACAATGGATCATCCTTTACACATGAATCAGAAGATCCATTGCACAAACGGAAGATCAATTGCACTTCATGGAAGATCAATTGCACAAAATAGAAGATCAATTGCACAAAACGGAAGATCATTGGCACATCATGAAAGAGTATATGACAATCCAAGATCATTGGCACAATGGATCATACTTTACACATCATGGGAGAGTAATTGCACAAAACAGAAACTCAATTGCACATCATGGAAGAGTAATTGCACAACATGGAAGATCATTGCACAAAACGGAAGATCAACTACACAATATGGAAGCTCAATTGTACAGAATGGAATATCAAATACACAAAACGGAAGATCGTGTTTTGCACACAAGGAACATGTTGTGCACGTATGTCAAACTTTATCGACATTTGGATGATCTAATGTTTAACAAAGTCATATATATACAGACAGTTTAGTTTGTTGCAAAACGAAATACAAACGTCCCTAGTTAAAGTAGTTAAAGCATTAATGACGCTTTGTCTTCTTCTTATATCTCCAAACTTCTTCTTATTCAGAATCCATATTAAGTTGCAACAGAGAAGCACCATATGAACAAAGCATAAACTTCATAAACTTCATGCACAAATCCTGATTTTGTCATCCAGCACAGTGAACCACAGTCTTAAGAGTATTTGTCATGGGTTGATTTGAAGGTTCTTAATGATATATCATGAAGCATAAAAGGAAAACAGATTACAGTAGAGTTCAAACAGTCCATGACATCTAAATATACTCCCATTATAATAATCCTGCTCCAATTACATTTTGAAAGGGTTCAAGACAAGAAACTCAGCATAGTTTCAACTGAATTTTATCTCTTTAGAGAGCTCTACTAACTCTGAAATTCACTTCTTTATAAAGGAAAATTCTTCCACTAAACCATATTAAATTCAAAAGCCCCATCCTGTTGATTTATTTTAGAAAGCACCATATAAGCATGAACATTGCTAGTAAGTAAGGCATTTTAAATTATCTCATCGGATTTTGGGAGTAGGAAAATCCCTAGGATTCCAAGCTTCTTCACTACTTGCTCGAGAACATCCACAGACGGCAGACAATGGTGGATAGCATCCGAAGGAGTGTGGAATGCAAGAACAACCTGATGATGCGGGGAACAAATTAAAATCGAGATGCAAAGGCAAACTGAGCAAATCATTCTCACCAGATTTTGGGAGTAGAAAAATCCCTAGGATTTCGACCTTCTTCACTGCTTGCTCGAGAACAACCACAGACGGCAGACAATGGTGGACGGCGTCCGAAGGAGTATGGAAGGCTTGTTTGAAGAAGATTGGATCTGCTACACTGTACTCAAACACTGAGTTCCTCTGCCTTTTCTCCTTCCTCCCTCCCGCCTAAAATGTTGTCATCAAACTAAGGGCTTTTTAGTCTTTTTAAGTTCAATTTTAATGACAATTAGGTATCCCATATGTGTTGGTGGCAAAGAGCAATTAATTTACTTATTTAATATTTACCAGCGATTTTCCCTATATAATATGATGTTCAATGAGCAATTTTCTGTCAGCAACTTCATATTTGATATTCAATGGGTTGATTGGATTTTACTTTTTCCCCCAATCAAATGCAATCTTCTTTATGTAATAACTCATCTTTTTATGTATTATAGAAAGAGAAGGTTATGTGAAAGAAGAGTATATCATTGTCAGAATAACTATTTTATAAATAATTATTATTAATAAATAAATTATGAAAGAAGTGTATATAATTGTTAGAATAATTATTTTATAAATAATAATTTTACAATTAACTATTATTAATAAATACATTATAAAAAAAGAAGGAAAATATGTAGAAGGGCATTTTTGGCTACTAATAATTAACTCACCTAACTTAACCTCCTGAACCAAACAAAATATCAAACCTTACCTAACCTCTTCTTGAACCAAACAATATTTTAACCTACCATAACCTATCTTAAATAAATCTCACGTAACCTAATCTCCGTTGAACCAAACAAAGCCTAAAGTTCCAATCGATATTTTTTTCCCTCTCTCATGATGACCTAATGTCACCATCTTTGATGGAACTTGAAGTTCCAATTGATATTTGTGGTCTGCTTGAAGGATTACCGTTAGATCTATATACTTGGTGTTTTTTTTATTTACATTATTGTGCTGTTGGGTTAAAAGATAGAAGGAGAATACACTTTTTTCTCTAATGACCTACCACCTACTTTATTTAGATTTGAAGGACCCAAAATTACAGTGTCAAACCCCTTAACATTTTGATAATTATCAGAGTAACAATGTAACATCCTATTTTTTTTTTATGATTTAGAGAATTAATTCTGACAAGAAGTACATTCTTAAATATAAAATGATTCATATGAAATATTTGATATTTCAAATTTATTTTATTTTTTTTTAGATTATAGATTGATGAATTTAAAAATAAGATGAAATTCTTACTTAAAATAATTGTTTATATATAAACTTACATGCAGATATAAGATTATTATGATTTTTGGAGATGATTAAGCAATATTATTGGAAGTAAACAATAACTAGGAAGCTCTTAAGATTATTATTTTTAATTGAGTCACAGATTTTATTCATAAGAATTCAAGTTTTAACATGAAGGCAAATTTTAGAACTTAAAAAAAATATAAGAATGGCCCAATTATGAGAAGCCCTACCTCATTGTTCTTTAAATTTATCTTCCCCTTTACTGCCCTCCTCACACTCACTGCCGTCACATATTATCCACAGTCAGGTATCCCTCTTTTCTTCCTTTCTTTTCCTCTTGTTCGATTCCCTATTCCAATCTTGTTACCATTTTTATGCTCCATCTCTCTTCCTTCATTAGCTTCTATTTTGTCTTGTGTGCCTTGTCATTTCACCTTGATTCTCTCACACCACCACCGCACAGTATATCATGCCCTCACTTCCCCTTAATACTTTCTTGTGAGTGTGTATGTTATTCACCTAATCACCTTCCCACGTGTCTTTTCATCCTACTAGCACATATCCCATTTTGTTTTCTTATGCACATATTGAGCGTAGGCATCATATTTGTGTTTGTGTGTGTACTTATCCAACCTATATCCCTCCTTTCACATTTCTCCTTGTACAGTATAATTTAAAATTTTTTTTCTTCACCCAGACGTACAAGCTTCTTTCAAATCCCTTTCTCATATTCCTTCCATCCCAGTAACTCCTTTCTTTATAAATTATATCATATATTAATAATTATTGCTTCTGACCGATAAGTCTTAGGTTTCTCGTGATGACTATATATATATATATATATAATATTATTATTATCTATTCACAACCATTATCAAATTTTAATATGAAACATTTTGATGTACAATAAATAATATAATATGTTTATTTTAGGGAGTAGTGATAGAGTATCTTTTGAGTAATACATTTTTTTTTTCGGATTACATTGGCATGGGTCAAACCCATGAGGGGGGATGAGTGGCCTAAAGCCAACACCAAGACCGTTGCACCACTAGGTGCTGGTCATCTTTTGAGTAATACATTGATAAATATTTATGTTCAAAATCTTGTAGACTCTCATTGAGAGCTTTGGAGTAACACTAGTATGATTACCTGTACATTAGGGAGCAACAGGTAACTCTGAATATTCTTCCATATACTTGTGAATTGTGTATGATTATGAATGACTATTTTTCTTTATAAAAAAATGAACTGAATTATATGTATATGTGTATGTATCGTAAATTCTCAAATAGGTAATATTACAAGTAAATTCCTCTGTAATTTCATTTTATTCACATAGTTGATAATTTAATTATATTTAATGTCTTGTTGGATTATTATTTCCTTTTTAGCATGTTTGAATATGTGATGATGTTTGATATGAATAAAGCATGATTTATTATACATTGTCTTTTAATAATATTATATTTATTGATGATTGAATATAACTGTCATGACGGTTGCATTTGTGATGGATTGGAGTAAGGAGAAATTTGTATGTTGAGATCTTTTACCATGTGGTATGCCATCACTAGGTGCACAGTGGATGACACTTGTCAGAGCCCCTTCTTCCGTGTTTTCCTTTGGCCGGGATTGCATTGGAGCTGTGGGACATGTGACACCTCCTTAGTTGTGTTCTTTTAAGGAGGGGAGCCATAGTCCAGATTTAAGCTCTATACCTTTGGCCGGGTGTATCTTAAGAACTAGTGAGCTTGGGACAATTCAATTAAATGAATGGGTTTCTGTTGGACTATGTGTTAGCCTATGGCTCCAGTCAGCAGAATAAGAATGGACGGTGATATAAAGAAGGTTGCATCTTACATATTGCATAGTGCATAATTGTACATTATATGTTGTGATGAAAATTCAGATTGACATGATGATGATTAAACTTGTTTTTGTCTTGTATGAGGCTTATGGTATATATATATATATATATATGTAATCAGTTCCTTCTTTTTATCATATGTGATTTGCTTGTGTACGGTAGAAACTTTCAGTAGTTACTGAGATATTGAATCTCATCATATTATATTAACATTTTTCAGGTGAATATTCTAATAGGAAGCAAGGGAAGGCACCTGTGGAGTGAGTTTTGAAGGCTCTTTTATGCTCTTTGTGCACCTTTATGCCACTTTATATTTTATTGCCATGACACTAAGATCATTTTTTGTCCTAAAATATTTTGGTTTATAAATATTTGTTTGAAACTTTAAACTAATAGTTGAAAGTATCAAGTAATTGTTATTCAAGTTTTGTTTGGATAGAATCCCTAAGTTCATAAGTGACGTTTTAAATAATTGAATGTTAAGTATATATGTCTTTTCAAATAAGGTGTTACAAACAACGCACAGTTTAATAGGCATACAGAAATAGCATAAGTATACTGAAACAAAGTACTTGATTACATCTTTAGGAAATCCCACAGGGTTTGCACAAAATATTTATAATATCCAAAATAACAAAATTTGCTACAGATAACCAACACTAAAGTTTGCATAGGACTAGAACTCTCAGTTGCCGTTATCTGCATCCTTGCCTTTGGAGCTCCTTCCACTAGCTGAATAAATTTAAATTTGTGGAAAGGGGTGAGATTCATACAAATCTCAGTAGTAACACACAATCATTCATATAAAATATGATAAATAAACATGCAATGCATCATATAGTGTAACAAAATAAGCATACTGTAAACTTAACTGTGCACACTGTTCAGGATCAAATGATTGTTTGATCCCTACTTGTCTCACTACCTCATTAGGGCCCCAAATGAGCCAGATGATACTTGTGCTTTTCCCACACCACAGCTAGGTTTTGTAACTACCATTCATATCACAAAATACGGCGACACACAGCATATAAACAATCATATGGTGTATGAAAGATAGAGTTACTACTTAAAATCCTTTTCAGTGCCTAGTTAGTCAGTCAACTAATTCTTGATCCGGTTCGGGCAATTGTCAAGTCCTAAAATTCCTAATTTATAATAAATGAGTTATTACTCATTCATGACTTATTTCTAAGTTCATGTAGTTGGTTATCTTTACCCTTAGAGTTCAAGGTAATTACATTTTGCCACTACCTTTTAAATTTTGCACGTTAACTAGAAGCTGACAGAATTTTCATCAAACTTTGAAAATTCATATTTTTATTTACAAATGTCCAATTGTAGTGGTTCTAAAGGCTATATGATCCTTATTAAGCCTATTTTAAAGGAAAAATATTCCCTTCAGCCAATTAGACGTACATCATTCCAAAATTGTCATTTATTAGACACTATTACAGAAACATGTCAGTTTCACTTGGCTAACTTCAAAAATACATACCTATTAGTATATAGATCCAAATAACATGAATGACCTATCAAATTAAAGCTTGATATGTCTACTTTTATTCTGAAAATTTTCACATTCATTGGACATCATTTGGTTATCCAAAAACACATTACAATCCCACTGTTTCACAGGAAATCACATTGGCAACACAGCTTAAATTTCAATTTTCAGTGTTTAATTCCAGTGATCCAGAATTTATTGTCAGAGGCTATTCCTACACAGTTTTGTTAGATCCCAAGTTTTGATGATAACAAAAAGACAATTGTGTACAAATCATGGTTTTATAAGTTTAAGAAATGTTTACAAAGTTACCAAATGCATATAGCAATGTTTTCTGGTATCTGCTGTCAAAATTGAACTGGAGTGCTCGAGCATGAGCTTTGCACTCGAGCATAGATCCCTTCTGTGCTCAAGCAGGTGCGAGTGAAAGCCAGAAAGTGTTCACCCGAGAGGCATGCCACTGTTATGTTCACTGATTCACTCGAGAACTGGAGTTTGCACTCGAGCAGAGAAGCCATTCTCACTCGAGCACATGCGAGTGAAGGTCTGCGAGTGCTTGGCCGAGAGCAAGTATTATCATGCTTCCTTGATTCACTTGAGCAGAGACATCAATGCTCGAGCATGAGCATTCTGTACTCGAGCAAGGTACTGCGAGTGCTTGGCCGAGAGTCATGAAGTTCAGAGAAGCGCAAGTGTGCTCGAGCATAACCTCATATGCTCGAGTGACACATCAGCACTTGCGAGTGAAAATTCTATTCCTCTCCAAATCTGATGCGAGTGCTTGTTTAAAAGGTATATTACTTTAGAATATTCTTCTCACTCGAGCAGGAGTCTGTGTGCTCGAGTGAGGGCCCACATCACCTGCGAGTGATAAATTTATCCCTCTGAAATCCTGATGCGAGTGTTGGTATTGAGAGCATATTCCTTGAGAATATGCGTCTCACTCGAGCAGGAGTGTGTATGCTCGAGTGAGGGACCACATCACCCGCGAGTACAAAATCTTACTCTTGCTAAAATGATATGCGAGTGATGACCCGAGAAGACACTCCCAGTGGAAAATGCAAGATCACTCGAGCAGGAGGAATTGTGCTCGAGTGAGACCCCACATCACTCGCGAGTGAGAATTCTGTCTCTCTGAAATCCTATGCAAGCACAACCCAATAACTGAAGCACAAAGAGGAAAATAGGAAGATCACTCGAGTGAGCCCTTTCATGCTCGAGTGATGCTCTGCCAGATCACCAAAAATACCAAGTCTCACAACGTTCAATCCGAATATGGTTTATTGTTATTTATTCATATCATCATTACTTATTATCATTGTTTAACATCATTTTGAATGTATTATAAGTGTGATACAGGAAGATGAACATTTGAAACAAGCTGACACGGAGAAAGTCAAATAACGGCAGACAACATCATTACAAGCACGCTCGCACCTACCGCATTCAGAATATTCAAACATGCGCGTGTCATTCCACAGTTGCAAAAGCTCCGCTCCTCAAACTATGATTACTCAAACGGGCAAAATCTGAACATCTATACATACAGAGATTCAGAGATAGTCAACAGATGAACGAAGCACATGATTTCACAAGCTTATACACGAGTCTTTGCTATTCATCATTTTCTCTGTATACACATTGATCTTCAGTGTTTATTTATTTGCTCTGTGAGAGAGTCTTCGTACAATTCAAATTTTATGCTTATTTGATCTCAAGGTATTGGGACCTTGAGAGGGTAGATTTCCTTACGAGAGAAGCAGTTGAGAGAATTCCTTGTTAAACTTTTCACTCATAAGTCTTATAAGATACAAGCAGAAGAGAACGTTGCTGCTCGTAAGACTTATAGTGGTGTAAGCAGGAGAGAACGTTGCTGCTCATAAGTCTTGTATACATAAGCAAGTGATAAGGGTCATAGGTTGTTTTTCTGCACGTAAGACTTGTCGTAAGGGGGAGAGAAATTTCTTAGTGAGAGAATATTTCTGCTCGTAGTCCTTTCAAGGACGATTGTTGTTTTGTGGCGTTCTGAGAGCCCATTGAATCTTGGAGGTATAGTGAAAATCTCAGTAGGTCTTGATCTCTGAGGACTGGACGTAGGCCTGGTTGTTAGGTCGAACCAGTATAACTCTCTGTGTTCAAATCTTCTCAACTCTACTCTATCTACTATATTTTTCATATCTCCACATCAAGCGAAAAATTTATAACATCACCCAATTCACCCCCTCTTGGGTGAAGCTTGCCTCTTTCAAGTTTTTCGTGTAGAATGCATTGTGGCATCAAAATTACCAAATTCCTACTCTTTCTATGTGTCCTATTTTGGCAGAAATTAGACACATAATCCAACAATCACCAAACATCTAATTAAATCCTCAAACTAGTTTTGTATGCTCTTTAAATATCACAAGACACCATTATGTCAAAACACCATGAAACCTCCAAACCCTAGCATAATTGAAAATTAGGGCAGAAATTCACATTCCAAAATCCTCAACCAATCAACAGAATATATAACTTAAAGTGAAGCTCTTACTCACCTCTAGCACTTTCTCTAGGTTGTTCTTTGATTCTCAAACTTTGGTTCTTCTTTGAGCAAACAAAACACCTCCTCTTGAAAAGCAACAATCATAGAATTGAAGCTTTTAACAAAAGGGACAATGTTTATGAAGAGTATTTGAGTTTGAAAGGTGGTTTACCTAGTGAAAATAAGCCAAGAAGCTTACTTAGTGCACTTGCTATTCTTTTCTCTTTCCTTAAGCTTTTTAACCGACCTTGAGAGCTTTGATTGAGAGTGATATGATCTGATTTTTTCCTCTTTCCTCCATTCTTATCGCTTGGCCAAAATTCATTAAGGGAAGCCAAGAAAAAGCCATGTGTCAATAGGTCATGGCATTTTGCAAAAGTCATGGTTAATTGACTAACTATGGTTTGATTTCTCTTTCCTCTTCTCTTCTCTTTTTGACCAAAAATTTTGGCCCTTTGATGAGGTAAATGACTCTTAAAAATATGCTCTTTCACCTTCTTAAATAATATTATTTTAATTGCAATTGACTTTTGCTACTTCTTTTTAAACTTGGCTCAAAATGCTTCCATTTGGCTTAATTCTTGTCCAAGTATTTATTTTCTCTCATGGCCAAAATTTGGCCTTTAAAATTGAAGAAAATAAAAGCTTTTTGCTTTATTAGCCAAATGATTATTTTACCCTTACATTTCTTCAATTTTTGAATTTAATTTTGTCTTCTTACTTTCCTCTTGTTTTCGGCCAATTTTTTCTCAATAAATTGGGCCAAGAATTGTGATCTTCCCTTCTTCATTATGGGATACAACATTAGGCCTTTAAAGAAACAAAATTGCACTTTTGTGTCATTAACTTAGCTAAGTTGTATGTAATAACTAATTGTAATGTTTTGCCATTTTAAGTGTACCAAAATTCACCATTTTATTCCATTTCATGCCACAACTATACAAGGAGCTTTGGTAAATTAAATGTGGGATGTTACATACAGCCTTTGTTTGTGTTGAAATATTTGAATTTTATTCTTGACTTATTTTCTTTTCTTCTCACATTATCCATATTTTATATTTTGAGATTATAAAGCCAGAAGCTATATATATTTATCCTATATATTATTTAATGGCTAGAAGCCATATAATTTTTATTCTTATTTTGATATTATATGGCCAGAGCCTAGAAGCCATATAGTTTTAATTTTATTCTGAGTTATTTGGCCAGAAGCTATATAACTTACATTCTCTACATTTTAATGGCTAGAAGTATAGCTGGGAATACGGGCCAGCCCGCACCAACCCGCGGCCCGGGCGGTGCGGGCCTGTGCAGCCCGCACTTTTGCGGGTTGGCAAAATGCCAACCCTAACCCGCAGTGTGCGGGTTGCGGACCAACCCGCGAGCCCGCATTTTTTTTTTTTGAAAAAAAAAATTCATGTTTTTTAAAGAGGATTAAACATATGAGACACATATATACGAGTAATTAAATTTACCTTCCTAGTATCAATCATTGCTTTTTTAAAAATTTAAAAACATAATCTAAAATTTAAAAGATAAAGTTATCAAATTTGTTAAAGTTTATAAACAAAACATAAACTCATCCTCAAGCAACCAAAATATAATAATTTTGTTTAAAGAAGAAGGAAAGAAGCTAAGATTTTTTCTCTCTGGATTGGGAGGTACCAAGATAAGAGTGAAAAACTTATAAGTTTTATAAAATTTTTATATATAAAAAAAAATAAAAAATTTTGCGGGCCAACCTGCCAACTCACGGGCTGGCCCGCATTAACCCGTGGGTTATGCGGTGCGGGCTTGTGCGGGCCGCATTTTTGCGGGTTGGGATTTTCCCAACCCTAACCCGTCAAAACCCGCGGGCTCACGGGTTGAGCCCGCGGGTTGAGCCTATATTACCGGCTCTAGCTAGAAGCTATATAATTTTTTTCCCTCATGTTTTGAGATTATATACAGCCAGAAGCTATGTAACTTTTATTTTCTTTATCTTATTAAATGTGCAGAAGCCACAGTTTTAATTTTTTTAATGGCCAAAAGCCATATATATAATATTAATTTTTTTCATCTTTGAATTAAATGGCCTGAAGCCATCAAATTTTAATTTAAATGTGTAACATGACATCTTATTCCTTTTTTTTTTTTGACATTTATATGAATTATTTCATAACCAAGGTACGTGTCAATTTTAGAACATTAACCAAAATATTGGTGGGCATATATGAAAAGCGGCGATGGCTTTTGGTTTGTGATGGGTTATAACTTATGTGCTCGATTTTTATGGCTGAGTTTAAATGCAATATATTATTTAATAATTATTTATGTTAGTTCTTGATTTTATACACGATGATGGATTTATTTAAGTTGGAGGCTTTATTATCAATCAATGATCATATATGAGAGTGTAGAGAATTTTTTAATTTGGTTTTAATAGTGTTGATATCCTATTATCTCTCCTTGATTTTTGCTAATCTCCTATTACCCCTCATGCACTAAGTATCCTATTATTTCTTCTTATTTTAATAACGATTTGATGAATATTAATTTAGTAAATTGAAGATAATGAATATCCGAGTTTTTTGGTCGGAGATAATGAATATCCTATGAGGCAAACATTTTTCCTCTCCTCACATATTATTTGCATTGGTGGATGTTATTATTCTTTTTAATTATTGTTATTAATTTCAGTTAAGATTTCATGTGTCAAATACATTAATTTATCGTTTGCATGACAATATTTGGGGAATTCTGATTTAATTAAACAGAATGAAGGGAAATTATACAGTGACATCAGATTCATATTTTTTATTGAAATATTTGAAAATGTGGGAATGCTTAAGATATAGAATATCTAGTGGGATACCTTAATAAAAATATATCATTTGGCAGAAGAAAATATGTTGAAAAATTATTAAATTTCTATGTGATGTGTGCTATGTTGAGACTTTCTTATTTGCTGTGATAAGCAAATTTGTAATGGGAATTATCAAATTATCTATGGCTTGAAACAAGCATTAAAATATCAGTGGCATGAAAATTTAATCATCTATCTATTATAGATATTTATGATTTGTGGATGTATATACTTACAATAGTATATGAACATATCATTATTGTGAGTTATAATTTTTAATGCTGATGAGATGATCAAATTGTGTTGCTTGAAATTTGATTTGAAAGCATATGTGAATCAAATTGTACTTTTGAGTGTTGAGATTATAAAAGAATAGTAATGACATATGCAATTGAGAAATGTTTCTGAAGATTAATTTCTGAAAACTGTTATGTGAATATTCCTTATGATATTATTATGTTGCTTGAGATGTCTTCAAAACTCAATCAATATATGCACAAATAGTTGAGAATTTGCAATACTGATAAATATTATGACATAGCAAAAGATATGTGGAGATTGAGCATACAAAGAAGATAGTTCCTAAAGAACTCTATAGAGATATAACAATATATAGTAGTTCCTGAAGAACTAGTTTGATCATCCAAGTCATATATATGAAGCAACAAATGAATCTGTATTATGTATTGAGATCCATTAAAAAAGCAGAAGATTTTTTGTGAATAATTAATACATTATTATGTGCTGCTTGTTTTCTAAGAATATTGACCATAAGAATATCACCAATTGAGATTTGGGATGGATTTTTGAATTTTTTGAAATATATCAAACTCATATATATGAACCCATTCGAATAGCATGTAAATCATACAAGTATTTAATAAATTTGATAATGCATTTATAAGATAATTGCATGTTTGCAACCTAAAGTTTGCAAGGCTGTTGAATAAATTATTACAATGTAATGCACAATATAATTTTCAGACTATATAATCCATAAAATGATCTAGCAAAATTATTTATCAAAGCCTCCATAAGTAGCTCGACCAAAATTTATGAGAACCAAATCCGCATTTTAGTGTTGGGATTATTGATTTTACATATTGCAGTACATAAATACATCAAACCCACATGGTATTATAAATTCTCCTATTCTAATTGGCTTTTGATAAAGAGCCAGCCATTTTCTATCTTATAATTTTGAATATATAAATATATTCTTATTATTCCACCACATATTGGGTATAGATGGATATTCAAAGGAAGTGGGGAAAAATGTTGGGTAAGAAACTCCTTCCTCTTGTTTGTTTCTGAATGAAACAAAATGACGTTTCTAAAGGAAACAAATGGATTTAAGAGACTTACACTACATGATTAGTTGATTATCATTTGACAAAGTTTTCCTAACATGAGGGGGAGAAAATGAGTAGCTGGAAAATAAAATACATTGAACGCATCAAATGTAGATAATCAAATATAACAGTATGAACTATAAGTTTATCAAATATTGCATTCTTAATATATTACAATATCTGCCAAATGCAATCACTGACCTAAATGAGAATTCTTATATCTCATGTTTCAGTAAAAAATGCTCTAGTTAGTATAAATGAAAAATGAGACATGCCTGAAGTATGAGAAAGTGATCGGTTCCAAAGGAAAACAAAGGGAGCAAATAATCAAGATAATCATATTGAGGAGGCAAGAACTGAGACATAATTGTTTGTAAGATCCCAGAAGAGGTTTAGGTGCTTGAAAGAAATAAAAAGATCTCAATTAGTCATGTCATAAAAGAAAAAGAAACTAAAAAGATGAAGTTGTTGACAACAGTTTTGATAAAAATATCACGTGATTAAATGCGGATCTTGTATACAAATATGTCATGAAATACAAACATAAAGATAGTTGACCAACACAAAAGAAAAAGGCACAATATACAATATCATAACGTGAATTTATGTATTTTAGCTTGAGCACCCGAAGTGCAATGTTAGTATCACATAAACGGGCATTTTCGTAAAAGTTCAATGTTGATAAACATATGTCTTGTAGTGGATTAAATTTTCATATGTCTTGTTAATTCAGAAGTCTAGCAGTAAATGAAACTTTGATATATGTCTTGAGAACATGATTATTACTTGTGACTTACATATGAATCCAAGGAGGATTTAAAATGATAGGAGTATATATCTGAAACATTGTTATACTTATAAAATCCCTAAAGGCTCAAATACATATATGGATCTAGATATAAACATATGAAAGTCCCTGAAGAATTCAAGTTGCTAGAAGCACATGATCAATGAAACTCATTGAAAGATTCGAGCTACCAGAAGCAAACAGTTTAATCGAGATCTTTATATGGTTTGAAGCAACCAAGGTGTATGTGACATTACTGCCTCGATAAATGTGCATTGAAGGAAGAATATAAAATACCTATTCTGCACATGTATTTTTATGAAAAGATCTGAAAGTGAGTTTACTATAATTGCATTTTATGAAATATCTAAAAGTAAGTTTACTATAATTGCATTTTATGTTGAATAGTTTAAATATCTTTAGAACTTTTGAAGAGTCTGCAAAAATTGTGAATTACTTGACCTCATGAAGAGTTTGCAAAAGGTGTAAATTGCTTAAATTCCTGAAGATCGAGCTTGCTAAATTTAAGAATTACTTAAAGAAAGGATTTGAAAAGAATAAAGTGTTTTCTTATGGAGAAATCTTGGCTCGAAAGTATCATGTCTTTAGACCTTGATAAGATGATGAAGAAATACTTGGTCCAAAAGTATCATATAGTGTAATTAGAGTACTTATGCGTATCTAGTTCGTCATATATGAATTGATATATCATTTGCTTATTAGCATGATATAGTTATTCACCAACACGAAGACATTATAGTGGACCACATCAACAGAAAAAAGTGAAATTAGAATTTGGCAAATTCATTCCAATGAAATCTGGTAGATTTGTTCACCAAGTTACTACCTAAGACAATCTTTGAAAAGCTCGTTCATGGCATCAGATTTCACAGACTCAAAGATATCAGTTGATGTTGTTAAGAGGGGGAGTTGATACATGCTATAGTCTTTTTCCCTTATCTATGATTTTTTCCATTGGGTTTTTCTAACAAGGTTTTAAAAGAAATGGTACTATTAAGTGTATTACTAAACATTGTACTTTTTTTCTTCTACTAAGTTTTTGTCCCACTGAGTTTTTCTTAATTGAAGTTTTTTTAATGAGGCATATGTTTAATCATGGACATTCAAGGGGGAATGTTATAAATAATATATTAATATGGAAGTCCATCTCCTTATTATTTCTTCTCATTATTTTTCTATGATTATGTAATCTCATTTATTGTAGGTTATAGAGTTATGCCTATAAATAGAAGGCATATATTATGTATTGTACACACATCTAAATGGTGAGTAAAATTGTTCTTTCTTGTTCTTCTCATCTCTCTTTTATTTCATAACATCTCTTATATTCTTAGTTTCTTCACATCTTTTTTTTTTTGGAAAAATCAACCTACAAATCCATAGTTTGACCTGAATTTTGAGTCGTCCCTGTAATTTTTTTTTTTAATTTTTAGTTTGGTTTTATAATTTTATCAGGTTTTAATGAGGTTCTTGTAATTTTTTTCATCATGTCCTTATTGTTTCACTTTATTCTCAATTATTTCTTAGTTTCAAAAAAGGACCAAAAACTAGAGGATTTGATTAAAAATAAGGTAAAACTATAAAGATGTTACTAAAAGAAAAAATATGTAGGAATGAGAAAAATGTTAAAAAAATTTAATTAAAAATTTAAAATTATATTAAAATATAATTTTCTCTCTTGTTTTTTCCCCCCGAGGGTTTAATTCTGTGGGACCTGGGAGTCGAATGGGGAAGCAAATTTGAATTAAGCCGTCCCTATTCGCGCCTTTGAAACTCAGCGCTCCCCTCTTCCTTCCCAAACAACACGGTACCTGCTCCGTTGTAAAGGTCTCACATTCTCACTCCCTCTCGCCGTCGCGATCGCCGTCATGGCCTCCGCCAGCGAATCTTTTCTCATCTCTAAACTCGAATCCTCCGATTGCGTTGGCATTTTCCATCTTTTCTCCGACTATCTCCACGCATTCGAGGATCTTAGAAAACCCAAGGGAACCAAGAAATCGGCGAAGGCCAACGAGGATCAATCCCTAGTCCGATCACTTGCTAAGAAGTATCTTTCGTTTCTTAATCGTTGTTTGTCTATTCTCCCCAAGCGCCTGTTGGAATTATCGAAATCGGTTGGTGGGGGAGACTTAGCTCACGAATTGTTTGAAGTTTATAAGCTCTGCTTGGATTGCTTGGGTTCTGTAGCTTCTCAATTGGCTTGCAAGCCTTATTCAGTTGAGCTCATGAGACTTCGAATGATGCATTGCTTGGAGGTGTGCGGGAGGTACGAGGAATCAGAAACTGAGGGTTTTAGGATTTTGGAGAGGATTCGGTTCACTGGGTATGCCTCGAAATCAGTGAGAATGAAGAACAAGTTACTCCCGGAAGTAGATAAGGGCTGTGGAGACAAAGAGCTCTGTGTCTTGGTTGTGGAGACTACTGTAACGCTTGTGAAGTGTGCTGCAATGGGACGGAGCCAAGACGGTGGGTACTTTATGAGGGTGCTCGATTTGGTAGAAGAAGCTCGGCCCTGGTTAAGGTTTGGAAATTTATTGTGCGATCAATGTTTCGTATAGTACATAGCATATGCACGCATGAAACTCGGGTTTGCAAAATGAATAAGAATTGCTTGCTTTGCTAAAGATCTGACCTCATTTATTGAAGGGAGGACGCCTTTAACATAATTGCATGAAAAATCTGGGATTCGTATAAGGGAAACAAATATGATATCTTATACCTTTTTCATGTCTTCTGAACTCTCCAAGCGGCACTTTTATCAGGCACACATATCGTGTAATGCGCAAATACTTGTTAAGAGATCCTTCTTGAAATGTTTTGAACGGTTGTCCCCATTTTTACCTGGATACCAGCCTTATTTAAGCGAAAAACACTATTTTCTGTATCTACTTGTGTTATTAATTTGCTATTTTAACCAAAATCATTCCTCCAGGGTTTTAGATGCTGGTACGTACGAGAAGTTGCACAGGACGTTAGCAGTTAATATGGGTAAATGTTCATTAAATTTAATTGAGAAGGCAACCTCAATTGATATGGATATGTTGAAAGCTTTCTGCTCTGCAACATTGACGGAGTATGTGAAATCTTCATTGAAAGATCGAGTTTACAAGGTAACTTTTTTTTCATCTTTTGGATTTAAGCATCACTAAATCCTTCACTTGCTTTTCTAATCAGATTTTTATGCAGATTGCCCACATGATATGTTCCTCATTGTTCAAGCTGCAAGAGAGCAAATCCTTGTATATCATTGATATATTGGATCTTGTTGCTCATGAATGCCAGGTACGGTAAAATGAATTACATGCAATTCGTTAATTCTTGATCATAATTTGAATCTCTTACCACGTCTTCCTTTACTTATGATGCAGTACCCCAAGTTCCTCATCTGTTATTTATGGTGCTTTGCCTTTTAATTGACTTACCTAGGGATGGCCATTTAGGTTGCTTGTTATTACCTGCTTAGAGATAAAGCAGTGATTGTTCAACTTAGAGAGCAGCTGAAATACAAATGTTTTTTATCCTTTCAGGTTGAAAAGGAAACTGGAATAGAGTATGTTGAACTTGTATCTTATTGTATCAATAAATGTCAGATTGCAAATGCAGTTTTTTGTAGTACATTTGCAGCACATCTGAACAAAATTGCAGAACATTTGCAGCAGGTATTTTTTTTCAATGTTTGATTGAGTGCATTTTTTGCTTGTGCTACTGCTGTCAATTTTTATATTTCATTTTGTTGGCAGGTTATGACACCTGTTCGAGTGATTTTGAGACTTTATGTTGCTGGGTTGCTCCTTATTAGTTGTGATTTAAGATCTAGAGATGGAGAAGTTGGCTCTTTGGGAGGTGCAAAATTTCATTACTTGATTGGAACTTTACTTGATAATGAGAACATGCTACAGGATCTATCAATTGTGATTGGTGCCTTGTGTGGTGACCTTCATATTTGCCCCAATGTCAAAGACAAAGATCTTGCTCATCAAATAAGTTCACAGTTTGGTTCTATGACTTACATCCCGTATTACTTAAATGCTTTGAAATTCTTTTCCCAACCACTTGCTAAAGCAATTAATTCGGAAAGGAAACAATTAATTGCTGCAAAGGATGGTGTTTCTGCTACAAACATGCTGTCCACTATCTTAGATGTGTTCCATCTCCTATGTCATCTTATACTTTCATGTCCAAGGTAAAGAAACAAAATGTTCAAAATCAACTTTTCAGTATTTTCTCTTTAAATACTGGATAATTTTATTTCATATTGATTGGAGATGCGCAGTACATGCAACTGTCAAAGTTTTGAGGGTGTGCAGGAGTTTGTTTTCATATGCAGTAGAGCATTCTCTTGGTTGCAGCCTCCTCTTTGATTTTGTTTTGGTTACTGTTATTCTTCTTGTTGAGTGTGGTCATGCATGGAAAGCTGGCCCATATATTTTTTTATTTTATTCTACAGACCTGTTTAATGTTACAAGAGAGGAGTTCTGATTCCTCATACCACTTGTCTATACTTGAAAGTATCTTATGGACAGTTGCAATGAAAATATGGGAGATAAAGAGCCATAATTGAAGTCATAGAAGATATTTCAAATTTCAGTTTGTTTGTAGACAATAGTCTTTGGCACCACTTGTTTATTCATCTCGTTGATTGTTTGTAATATTAAATCTCTAAAATTGGCTTCTTTCCACATACAGCATTACAACAGAAAGGGATGGAATTGGATTTGATGAAAACTGCAGAACATTGCTTAACGTAGCTGTGGCAGCTTTTACCCTGTCCATCAGAACTAAACTTGAAATCCAGGTTCGTGATAATTTTCATGAAATAGTCTAATCTTTTACGTTTCAATTTGATTTAGTTTTGATCAAATTGCATTGCTGAATCCCCAAAATTAATGGGGAATTTTATGTTACCTCTCTTATTCCCACATGATAATTAGTTTTTCCTTTCTCATTTCAGAAGTGTGCGCGGTTAATTAAGCAGATTATTGCTAGTGAACATATCCAAAAAGAAGGGAGAAATTACATAATTGCATGTCTCTACAATATTGTTGTAGTTTTGCACAGAAACAAGGAAGCAAAAGAGGTATTTTGTTCTCAGTTTTCAATTACTAAAATGTTACATGTCTATTTCTTTTCTTTTTGATATTGCTTTTGTTCAAGATTATTTTATATTTCCCTAAGGCAGTTCGTGAGAGATACAAGAGTTGATGTGTGGAATGGTGCTCTTTGGTCAATGAAACCAATAATTGGTTAAATTACTTGACTCTTTTAAGTTAAAATATTAACCACCTACTGAGAGTAAAGTTTATGAGTCCAACAAAGTCAGCAATTGATAATGAAGGAAAATAATTGTATCTGAAGGTAAATAAAATGCACATACAGTGAGTGAAAGCGCCTTCACCTATCCAATATGGCTATTTTGTTGTTAGTGATGTTGACTCTGTTAAATTAAAGAAATGTAAATATGAATAACTAGAATGTCATTTTTTTACTTAAATCCTTTCCATTTGTTGTTTGTTTATTTGAAATATCGTTGCAGGCTTCAAAGGTGCTGAGCTTATGCTGTAAGGCATCATGGCTCTGTATTAGATGTCATTGTGGTGGTCCAATAGGAGATGAATTTATAGAGTTTGTAAATGAGGCTTGCACCAGAAGTGCTCTTCTTTTGGATATTCTCTATCAAGTGGACTATCATAAGGTGAGGAAGAAAACTATATCAATCCTCAAAAACTGGTGTGCTGGCAAAGATCAGTTTGAGAGGCTGGCAGCTCCTATGCCTGTAGTGAAGCAGTGGGTGAAGGTAACATACAAAGCATTTTGCTATGTGTTTGGCTGTTTTCCCTGTGAGTTTATTTCACTCTATTTATTGTTTTATGGTATGCTATCCAGATGGAATGTAAACGTGTTAAGCAGGTGGATGAGAAAAGTAGTCCCCTCACCTTGTACTCTCTTCTGTCATCCTCAACAGAGCTTTCGAAGAGGAACATAGGCATGATCTTGGAACAGGTGTAGCCTCCTAGCAGATATTTGTTTTCTATGAAAATTTCAATAGATTTTTTCTGCTACATAATTCATTCTGTTAAACTTGTTCATGATGTGTCTCGTTTAGGAACTTACTGCATATGAGGAAATGAGTTTTACTTACCCAGAGCTCTGTCAGCAAATGCAAATGAAAATTACAGATATCCTCCTGCAAGATGTATACGTCAATCCAGACTGTTGTTTTCAGAAAGCACAAGCTCTAGTGAGGAAGGGGAAGGCCTTGAGGGTCGGTGGCATAGAAGGTCTGAAGGACTGCATTCAGTGTTTCTCTGAAGCAATAACTGAGATGGTAAGCTGTGCTATGTTTATGTATTTTTTGTATTACTTTTATCATTTTCACTGTTGGAGTTGTGTATGCCATTGATATGGAGCTATTTTCTTTAAACAGAAGGAGATTTCTTGTGAAACACATGCCACTAAAAATACCCTTGATCACCAGTTGTCAGTCGCATATTGCCTGCGTGCACTATGTACCATGGAAGCTGAGCCAAACTCAAAGGTCTTAATAAATCTATTTCTTATTTTATAGTTTAAAGTTAAAAAAGTGGTTGCTGCTTGTTATTTTTTATGGCAGGGCCAATTATGATGTCAAACTTAATTTCCTCGTTGCTAAACTTCAGCTTGGTTTGTAGACTGAACAGAAAATCTTTGAAGATGTCAGGGCGGCTTTAAATCTTTGGTTAATCTTTTACACTCCTGATTGTTGTGACAAGGAAGACGGCTCTGCATTGTCCGACAATATAGTGATACTACTCTATAACATAATTGATATATTACAATTGAAGGTTTGCTCTGTCATAATTATCTAAATTCCTGTAGTTTTTGCATCAGTTTGATAGGGATAATTTTTTTGATATTAATGCTATTTCTACAGGGTTTCACGGAACTTTATAGTGATGCATATCGGGTAATGATTAGATTGTTTAAATTGAAAAATCTCTCAATTGAGAAGTGGTTGGCCTTACTATGGGAAAGTAGAAGGATAAGTCATGCACTCTGTGTTTCTCCTGTAGATGAGGAATTCATCTTGAACTCATCAGAACACTTTGAAGAACTTTCCAATATTGATTTCTGGATACGTTATCTTCAGGGCTTCCGACCATTAGTGATAGGGTTTCAACAGAATTTCTCGTTTTTGTTTGCTGACTCACCAAGGGGTTCTTACAATCACAGGAACTCTTTCCAGATAGACATCGAAGTTGATGATATTAGAAAAGCTGCACTTGAATTAATGTCAAGTGTAAGCCCTTTTGACTAGCCAATTTCTTTCAGAATGCTCTTTTTATCTGGAATCTTCACTGTGTTTTCTGATTTTTCTTCTAGGTTCCTGATTCAAACCAATCAGCTTTTCTTGCTGGGTGTCTCTACTATGATCTGTGTGCTAGGCTCATTTCAAGTGGACAGTTAACAGAGGTAGGAAGCAGTGGATTTGTTTTTAAATTCTTATGCTACAGCATCATCAATCCTCTAACTAGAGAAACAATAACAGTTATTTTTAGTTTTTATTTCTCTTTTTCTTATTTGGTATTCCTTTTGCAAGTGATTGCACAAATGATGATTAATATTATACTCTTTTGGGTTGTGTTGACAAAATCTTGTGTGTTTTGATTCTGTGACTAATCGATCTTTTTTAATTAATTTTTAATCTTTTTCTTCGAAAACAAAGTTTCATTGTAGTTTCTATGGGGTATGCCTTATTTTCTTTGAAATTGTCTTCATGAACTGGCATGTATTTCTCAAATATCTAGATTTTTGTATTTCGTAGTTGCTAGGTTGTAATTTTTTTGGTCATATAAGCTGCATCAGGAGTGATTATAGACCAAACGAATTTTAAATTAGTACTTAAATAGTCTGTGAGCCTCTAATTTAAATAACAAATACTACCTATGGCATGTTCCTATTTATAAGAGATATTTAGAGGTTGTCTCGTTCTTTTTGTTGATTTCCCATTTTACCCCCATTTAATTACTCATATTATCCATATCATTTTATTTAATTCTCTCACATTCTCTCTCTTTCATTTATTTGAGGGTATTTTTGGCTAAAAAGTTACATTTTTCACATCTTTATTGTCTCTAACGAACTTTTTGATTACGGTCTCTTATAATAAGGAATGGAGGGAGGATCATTTTCATTATAAACTATAGACTCTTGTTTTAGTCTTTTGGTGGTCCAGCTTTGCACTTTCATCATCATCATCTACGCCTCTGTGGCTTTGCTTTACACTGTTCATCATTATTTTGGGTCTATGCCTCTGTGGCTTTACACTGTTCACCAACTTTAAATCTATCTTTGTAATGATCTTATGTTATCTCACTAGGCTCTTTCATTTGCAAAAGAAGCTCAGAGGTTGCTTGCCAAACTTTTCCAAGGGAAATTTATGTATACTCTTCAGCAGCAGGCTGGAGAGAATAAGGAAGTGGGGGTATTTTCTCACAATCTTGGGTACATTGTTGAGAATTTTGGAATGAAAAAATCAATTACCAGAGAAGTTTTGTTGTTTGATTCTGTATCATGGGACTTGAAAGATGGCTATCTTAGTCCATGGAAAATCATGCAGTGTTATCTAGAGAGTACGCTTCAGGTTTGACTTCCTATATCTCTTGATCCTCTAATGTGGGCAAATTAGAAAGCATCGGTGGAGGATCATATTTTTAGCTGAATTGCAGGGTAGTTTTCTGATCTTGTGTCCTTTATGCAGGTTGGAATAATTCATGAGATGATAGGAAATGGACCTGAGGCTGAAGCTTCTCTACAGTGGGGTAAAGCCATATCATGCAAGCTGAAGTTATCATTGTTTGTGGTTGCTTTCTCTTTAATCTTAGGTATGAAATAAGCTTGTTTTAGTTTCTCCTCCGTTGACTGGTAAGATATCATTCTCTGCTTCGTCTCAATGATTTTCTTTTGTGGAATACTGGTAGGAAAATTGTATGCCAAGAAAAGAATTTTCGATTTAGCAGAAAAAGAACTTCAAAGTTCCGAACATATACTGAAAGAAAGCTGCACATCATTTTGTTGCTCAAAGTGCAAGATAATATTGGAAGCAACTCTGCATCAGTCCCATGGAGATTTGTGTCAAAGTAGATTTGACAGCAGTACAGGGGATATTCCTGTTGGGATGGCTGAAAAATGGTACAAATCAGCCCTGGACAAATTAAATATTTCTGAGTGGAAGAACTCTCTTAGCTGTCCTCAAGATGACGGTGATGGGAGTACAATAGATGTCAGATGTGATGCTTGTAAGACTTCTGCCTGCTTTACACTAACAGAAGATAGTGTAGATAAGTTGAAATACATGAGAGAAGAGCCAGAAACCAAGATTAGACCTAAACAGAATAGAAAGAATAAGAATGCAACTAAGTGTTTACCAGAGGAGCAAAATTCAGTACTTGAGAATAATTCAAGGTTAACCCGTTCTAGATATCGATTGTCTCAGAACCAACTTGCAAGCAGTCTTAGCAAGTCAAAACTCAGTGCTTCGATAAGTTGGGAGGGGAACCATGTTTCTCTTTCTGATCAGTCTGATAGGCTTTCCCAGAAGGAGTCAGTTTTGAAGGATACAGATTGCAATGTGCCTTCAAGGTGTGCAGCAACACACAATCACATCAAAATGAGGTGTTGGTACTGCATCCCACATGAAATTATGAAATCTGGGCTAATGAAAGATTTTATCAATCTCAAATGGGAGTTTGTCCGTAGGAAGTTGTCAATGAAGCTACTCACTCAACTAGGTATGTTTGCCATTTCATGTTTACTGTTTTATGCAAAAAATTAGATTAGTTTTCAACGGATTTCTAAATATTTTATATGCATTAAATTGAAAATTCTTGTGTGAATCTGTCTAAATTAAAATTATGTGCATTACCTTACTTTGAAGGCTATCAGCTCAAGAGCTACATCCTTGTACTCATGCAGACAAGAAGCTCTCTCTCTTGTTATGATTATTATTACTATTACTCATAACTAAAATTAACTTATCTTCACCTAAACATAAGTCAGAATCATAGCCTAACAACCTAACAAACAGATAACAGTCTAAAAATTAATAGGAAAAGGCTATAAAAACCTAACAAGATAACGCCATTTAGGACTGAGAAACTAATTTTGTAAAAATCACTAAATAATGATAAAACTAATATTAAAATGTTGCTAGCTGCACACCTTTCAGGAATGATGTTCTTCCAAAATTTTGACTGCTGAACTATAGAAGGATGACTGGATAACAAAAATTGTGAAATGTCAATAGTTTTTAGTGCAGCCGTTTTTTTTAGTTTAATATACGTGCAGGACTTAAACTTTAAATCTTTTCAAACATTACTCATTTGTTGCTGGGAATTCTCATAACTTACTTTAGTATGGAATTTGTCCCACAAATTGCTTTATATTTTAATAAATGCACCCAAAGACATTTGCATCTTTGCCAACTTTTTCTGAAGGATTAACCCATGCAATTATTTGAAGTACATAGTTGCTAACCATTCCTTCTCTCATATAACTTTTGACTTGCAGGAAATTCTCTTGCATATCCTAGTCAAATTGATGATGCACATAAAATACTTCTGAGAAGAATATCAGTTCTAGTCAGCAGAAACTCATTCTACCAAAAGTTGGTTCATGTAACTCTTGATTATTTTCGTCTTTTAGTTGCAAAAGAGTACCAAGGAGACCTTTTTGCTATTGAACGTGCAGAAATACTCCATGACATTTGTTGGTTCTCTTTGAGGAGTTATCATTCCAATCATACTAGGTATTTGTAACAAGTACAGCTTACGTGTTTACATTCAATTACGTCTTCATATGTGAGCTTCCTTCCTTCTTGATGAGAAAATGTTCAATTCTCTGGTGTTGTATGATTGATAATTAGACATTGGCATAAAATGTGCTTTATCATCAACTTTATAGCAATAATGAAGTCATGCATGACAGTGCATAGGATATTATGTGGGTACTTTTTGAAATTATCTGACTGCTTAAAACTAGAGATTTCTGTCTTCTTCTTGCCCTGTTCAATCCAATTGGACATTTTTCAAAAAGAAATGTTCTCTAGTTGTCAAAAAGCTTGGTTTCCTTGGAATTTTGTAATGTGAAGTACTTCATGGAATTTTGTTATTTTTGTTTTCTTTCACGCATTTTGATGAGTGAATCATAGTTGGTTTTTCTTTCTTAAAGTCTGTTGCGTACAAAAGCAGAATGTTAACACAGAAGATCTCTCCAATCCCTTTACAAATCCATGAGAGAACACCCCTAGGGAATCCATGAGCCAACACCTGCACTAGAAAGGAGTTAAAAGATGACCCTATTCTGTAAGGAATGTGATGGGGAAGTTCTTTGATAAGAATTACACTTAGACCATAAGCACCACCAACTCTGCATGGAGAGTATGCTTCCAAATAATCTTAAAATCCTTCCTTGAACCAAACCAAAACAATCTTAATAAAGTCCTGCATTAAGCTTTTCTGGTAGTGTTGCGTCGTCATTATTTACTTGTATTCCAACAATTGTGTTTTCATTGGGCTAGATTAATAAAATTGTACACTGTTATACTTGATGCTTTATAGACATAACCTTGTAGTACTAACTAACTTCATTCACTTGTCCACCGTGTTTTATTTGCCTCCCAGGACTATTTTCTATAATTTATCGTGCATCAAGTTTGAAGATCTTGCATCCTGGCTGATGCTGGCCTTTGTACTCTCTCGTGAGGTTCCTGTTCTTTTTCAGAAGGTCAAACATCTCTTTCTTAATTTTATCTATTTATTTTAATCTTTCGTGATATGTTTTCAGTTACAAAAGCTAATCATTTCCCAATGGCACCTGACAAAGCATGAATCAATACTGACTTTTTGGAACAGACATGTTAGACTTTTAGCACTTGCAGCCTTTAAAGCCAGTTAAAATCTACTGTAACTCAAATGGCTTTCCCTATACTATTAGGCTTTACTGTTGGCCATCTTATGTCGAAGAGTGAAGATTTTTCATAGATGGTTCATACAGGGAAACATATTAGTTGGTTCAGACACAAATTATCTCAAAACATGAAAAGAAAAGACCCACAAAATGAATGAAGAAAAGCCATCATGATTAGATAATTGAAGTTTTTCCTTAAGTTTTGTGCAAGAATTAATTTAATGATAGATTATTAACAACTTTTGATTCATTCATTTTTTTTAGGAACTAATCATTTAAGATACCTACGATGTGTAAATCTTACCAGTTTTGTTTTTCCCTAAAAGTATATCACTAATGAAAAGTTTAAGAAAATATACATGAATGCTATCTCATGTCATACTCATGTTCTATATTTCTGAAGTTTGATTTGTTTTTTGTCCTGTTAGGTGACCATGTCAATGTCTGCTTCATAAATATGATACCTTAATTAACAGTATTAAAGGAACGCAAGAAATATGATTAGGAAATATTTTTTAAAAATGATCTGAGTGCTTTAGTTTCTGGCTTTTGGTCTGTTCCTTCATTCACTTTGAAGCCAATTGGTAGAGCTGGTTGTGTGACCTTGGAATGTTAATGACACTGCAACAGGTATCCAGATTACTCGCTGTAATATATATAGTTTCTGCCTCAAATGAGAGATTTTCTTTGTCGTCATTTAGCAAAACTTTGGATGAAAATTATTGGGCTTCATATTTTCATCAAGCTTCAATTGGAACTCATCTTGCTTACCAGTTCTTTTCAAATCTAAGTGGGAGATGCAAAGTAGTACAGCCCTTAATTGATGTTGAGGTATGTTTGATGCTTAATTTTAGAGAAGTTTCAGAAATAATTGTCGAGCGTTTTCCTAACAACTATAAGCTTCTGAAATGAAACTGTGATTGACATGTAAAATTTCTTCAAATAAGCAGTCAAAAGTTTGATATTTGCCACCCTTATTTACCTGAACTTTTAATTTTTTTAACTACCGTGGGGCTATGTATTTTCAGGCTTCAAAATGAAAGGATTTTGCCTGAGGGGGAATGTTAGCGAACTAATGGATATTCTTGCGCTTCCCTTAACAATTTAAGCTTTTGGACTGAAATGGACTTTGACACTTATTGGTAGGGTTTTAGTTATCTTTCTGACTTTAAAAAACCCTAATTGTTGGGCATGAGGATTGATAATCACTTATCATGCTCACTATTACTCAAGTGCTTGTTTTATTTTTATTCCATATCATAATTTTAGGAAGCACATATTCATTTTACTACCAAGTTTAGTTCAATCCTTGTTTAATGCAAAAACAGTTTATTGAACTTGGCTGGAACAGGTTGGCCAATAAATAAAAGAGAAGCTGACTGGAACCTTGTGCACTGGCCCACCCTTTAATGTTTGGCTGGCCATTCCATTTTTTAACATGAACCCTCAAGGCATTTCTTGATCATCTTTCTTCTACCCTATAGGCTAGTCAAACCATAAGTTTCCTCATACATACCGCCTCGCCTTCCTGTTTCTCAATACGGATGGCTAGATGAATGACGTCGTCTAGAGTTCAGTATTGTTGGAGCTGTACTGGATGGGCAATGTTGGTATTTAACCCTCCGATATAACGGGCTATTGTTTGCTCCTCCCTATCTTGGATATCACACTTCATCATGAGCTTCTCAAATTCCCGGGTATATTCTTCCACAGACATAGCCTTTTGCGGAGATTATGTAATTGAAGGAAATTATTTTGATAATAATTTTCTGGAAGAAACTTACGTGAGAGCTCACGTTGCATCTTATCCCACATTCGGATCTTGCTTTTTCCTTCTCTTTCACGCTTGTTCTTGAGATTCTCCCACCATATGGAAGTATGTTTTTTTAGTTTGATGCCTACAATTTTGACTTTTTGCTCATCGGGAATCTGTTTGTATTCAAAAACTTGCTCAACAGTTTGAAGCCAATCGACAAATTGGTCTGGTTGAAGTCTTCCCTCAAATTCAGGTATGTCTACCTTAATGTCATTAAGGCGGAATGACTGTTGTTGAGGACGGCGGCGGTAGTCAATGGATGACGAACTGTTGTTATCTGAATCATCCTCTGGATATTCATTGCAAGATTCTAACATGGCTTGTTGTGTTTGTACAGTAGTTTCCAGTTCCTGTATCCAACGTCTCATCTTGTCCATCTCAATCTCGTGTGTGTTTCTGCGTCTTGGAGGCATTTTGGACTGTTCTTGTAAGGTTAGGACTTAAAGAACACAATTATTAGATACAGGGTGAAAGGGTATAGGGGTAGAGTCAGTATTTATGAAACAATTTTATAGACTGGTGTATTTGGAAAAAGAAGGGCTAAAATTGGATTCTTTTGGGGGGTAAGTTTCAAGGGTCAAAATGTAATTTTGGAAAATTTAGGGGTTGAAATGTAATTTTGACAAAATTTAGGGGTCAAAAGATAATTTCAGAAACTTTAGGGGCAGAAATGTATTTTTGACAAAATTCTGGGGTCAAAATATAATTTCAAAAAGCTTTGGGGTTGAAATATAATTTTGGCAGAAATCTGGGGCCAAAATATAATTTTGACAGACACCTAGGGTCAAAATATAATTTCAGAAATATATGGGTCCTGAAATGTAATTTTACACGGGCCAAAATATAATTTATGAAAGTTTTAGGGGTTCAAATGAAATTTTGATAAATTGTGCTGACCGGGTAGTCTGACGTGTCAGGAAACGGGTGGGCTGACCTGTCGCTGACGTAGTAGTGTCGATGACGTGGCAGATGATGTCACTGTCTTCAACCTCTGTCCAGCGCGTGAGCAACGTTGACGGCGCTTGGGGTTCAGCCGGTGGCATGTGAGAGCGCGTGGCAGCGTTTCACAGCGGATTCCGAACCTTACCCGAGGCTTTCCGGGCTTCCGAACACGATGGCGGGGTCTGTTTCTCTAAAAAAATGCTTCGAGAGTGAAATCCGACACTGTTTCTCAACGTTTTTTTGGTTTCTCACCACTCCTCACTCTTTCGCTTTCTGGCCTTCTGGAATTCAGCTCTGATACCAAAATGGTACAAGAACCAATCTCAAATGTGCTTATTCAATTTCTGGATGTTCTACAATGAAGTTTAGGATCTATTTATACTACTAATTCATGCATTAAAATTAGAAAAATAAACCTAGGTTTCAACGTTGGTGTGCCTCACCAACCCCTAGCCGTCGTTCACTGTGCATTGATCTCATTGCCTGCATCATACTCTATTTTATTGTCATTGCCTACGTCATATTTTGTTTCACACAGTCTTCAAAATAACCCTAGTGTTGCAGCTAATAGCAGCCTATAGGCACCTAGTCATTCAGCTCTTTCTCCAAATTGGTGGGAGCTTTTAAGTCAACATTTTGTGTGTCAAAAGGTGGTTGTTCCCTTTCATGTGTTTGCCTAGTCTTTCTTTTATAGGTTCTTGCAGCAAAAGTGAACTTATCATTACCCACCCCGAAAAGTTTCACCTTGTCCTCAAGGGGAAAGGTTGGAAATTGTTTGCGGATGGTGGTAGCCTCCACCTAAGAGTTCTCTGTTAGGACACAATGTCCCACAGAATGAGGGAATCAGGGATATGTTAGGTGGTATGTTAGGTGGTATGTTAGGACACAATGTCCCACCACAAATGAGGAATTATGATGTTTGCCTTGTATATAAATAGCATAATGTATACATGAATAATATGAAGTTGAGTGAATACATTTACATGGTACCAGAGCCTTGGTGCTCTCTGTTTTTTGCGTTTTCCGGCGCTGTTCTGGTTATGGTTTTGCTTCTGTGCGTACTGTTCATCGTGCACTGTGCTCCGGTGGCCGGGAGATTTGGTCCACACGCGCCGCACCACTGGATCCGCCGTCGCCCGACCAGTTCGTCACCGGAGTATCGCCGCCATCCGACCTGCGCGTGGCCTTCACGCGCCGCCCCCTTTCTCGCCGGAATTTCACGCGCCGGCGCGTGACGGTGTTTTCCGGCGACTTTGCCGCCGCCGTTTGCTGCATTCTGATCGACTAAGTGGTGCAGTCCTTCCCCATGTGGTTTCGTGCAGTGGGTACTCACCATTTGCGGGTTGGTTGTTGATTTATTCCCTTGCTCCTGTTTCTGTGCTGCGTTTCTGTGCTTCTGTTTCTGGTTTGCTGCATTTCTGTGCTTCTGGTTCTGGTTTGCTGCGTTTCTGTGCTACCATTTTGTGTTCGTGGTTATTGCCTTTGTGGTGCTGCCTGTGCTAGCTCTTTGTTTTGGGGGGAGTTGTTTGGTTGTGCGTCAACTCCATTTGGTTATCAACTCCATTTGGTTCTTTGGTGTGTGTAGACTTGCGTGGAGATTATAAGTTTGGAAGTTATACACTTTTGGTGTTTTTTTTCTGCTTGCATTGATGGGTGACTCCAAGGCTAGTGTTACTGAAATTATTCCTGTGACTAATAAAATCACTGAGCACAAATTAACCTGGACAAATTATATGGATTGGAGTAAAACCGTCCGAATGTACTTGCTTAGTGTTGAGAAGGAGGGCCATTTGACTGATACGCCTCCTGCAGATGACCCTAAGATGGCTTGGGCCCGAGCGGATGCCCGTTTATTCTTGCAAATCCAAAATTCTATTGACAGTGAAATCCTTCCCTCAGTTAGTCACTGTAATACGGTTAAGGAACTTATGAGCTGTTTGGAATTTCTGTACTCTGGGAAAGGAAATATTACTCGTATTCATGATGTCTGCAAGGGATTCTATCGTGCTGAACAGCAGGGGCGCTCGTTGAAAAACTTTTATGTAGAATTCAAGAAAATGTATGAAGAGTTGAAGATGTTAATGCCGCCTACCACTGACCTTAAGGTTCAAGCTGATAATATGGAGAAACTAGCAATTCTCAGCTTTCTTACTGCCTTGGATCCTGCCTATAAGACTGTTCGTTCCCAGGTTCTGTCTAGTTCTGAACTTCCTTCACTTCAGGATGTGTACTCTCGTGTGCTCCGTGCAGATAGTCTCTTACACCCGACTCCTACTCCGAATGCTAGTGCATTAGCTGGCCGTGGTCCCACTGATAACCGCCACCAGAACTTCTTTAACTTTGGAAATAGTACACCATCCTCGACTTCTGCTGATTCGGGAAACCAAGGTCCTCCACGCTCCGGCAACAATCCTTCGACTCCTGGTTCTATTGTCTGCTACTATTGTAAGGAGGCTGGTCATACCAAACGTTACTGTCGTAAGTTGCAAAATAAGCTGCAACGTACTGGAGCTGCTCATATGGTCCAATCCACAGATCAAACTGCCAATGTTCCATCCACTCCGAGTGCGCTTGCTACAGGTAACGGTGACTCATGCCTTGCTACTTCTTCCTCGAGGTGGATCATCGATTCCGGTGCCACTGACCACATGACAGGTAACCATCATTTGTTCTCTACATATACACCTTATGCCAAGCCTTCTTCCATAACTATTGCCAATGGTTCTGCTTCTCGTGTCCTTGGATCTGGCACTGTTACACCTACATCCTCTGTTTCTCTATCGTCGGTCCTTAATGTTCCTGACCTTGCTTTTAACCTTCTGTCTCCCAGCAAACTTACTCATCAATTGAACTGTTTTATCTCATTTTTTCCTGACCATTGTGTGATTCAGGATCTTACGACGAAGCGGATTATTGGTAGGGGATATGAATCTGGCGGCCATTACTTTCTTGACGATCAGGTGCCACGTTCCGTTGCTTGCTCTGGTGGTTTCTCTCCTTTTGATGTTCATTGTCGTTTGGGTCATGTGTCATTATCATCCTTGTAGAGGTTGTATCCTCAATTTCATTATTTGTCATCCTTAGAGTGTGAATCGTGTCAGTTTGCCAAACACCACCGTGTTCACCTGGCACCTCGCATCAATAAACGGGCTACGTCCCCCTTTGATTTGGTTCATTCTGATGTTTGGGGTCCTTGTCCTGTCATGTCCACGTCTGGTTTTAAGTACTTTGTTACTTTCGTTGATGATTTTTCTCGAACCACCTAGCTTTATTTAATGAAAAGTCGTTCCGAGTTATTTTCTCACTTTTGCAATTTTTGTGTTGAGATCAAAACTCAATTTGGTGTCTCTGTGAAAACCTTGCGCAATGATAATGCTAAAGAGTATTTTTCTACCCAGTTTCACGACTATATGCTTACACATGGCATGCTTCATCAATCCTCGTGTGCAGATACACCTGCTCAGAATGGTGTTGCCGAAAGAAAAAATCGGCACTTATTAGAAGTTGCCCGTGCTCTAATGTTTCAAATGCATGTTCCCAAATCCTTTTGGGCTGATGCTGTGTCCACCGCCTGCTTTCTTATTAATCGTATGCCCTCTCCTGTTCTTAGTGGTGACATTCCATACACCACTTTGTTTCCTTCCAAATCCTTGTTTCCAATTGATCCAAAAATTTTTGGGTGTGTCTGTTTTGTTCGAGACATTCGTCCAAGTGTCACTAAACTTGATCCAAAATCTCTCAAGTGTGTCTTCCTTGGCTATTCTAGGGTTCAGAAGGGTTATAGGTGCTACTCTCCTGATCTTCGGCGTTATTTTGTGTCTATAGATGTCACTTTCCATGAGTCCACTTCGTTCTCTCTGTCCCTGCTCTGCCTCCTTCTTCTGCCGTTAACCCAGATCTTGATCATCTTTTAGTGTATGAGGTTCATTCCCCACCAGTGCAAGCATCTGTGCCGGCCGCTGCTCTGCCTCCTATCCATCATGTCTATCAGAGACGTCCTAAGGAAAGTAATGCTGCTGCTCGTCTCTCTGACCTACCAATGTCCGCCTCGGCAACTGATCCGCACTTAGCCCCCTCCCCGTCCCTTGACTCTGACCCTGAACTGGTGCCTGGACCAGAGCCTGAACCAGTGTCTGAACAAGTACCTGCTAATATAGATCCTACTGTCACTTCTGCTGACCTGCCAATTGCCCTTCGAAAAGGTAAACGCACTTGTACGTACCCTATTTCCTCGTTTGTTTCATATCATCACCTGTCGCCCATTTCCTGTTCCTTCCTTGCCTCCTTAGATTCTCTCACCATTCCCACCAACCTCTCCCAAGCCTTGACCCACCCCGGTTGGCGTGCTGCGATGCACGATGAAATGATGGCCCTTGATAAGGCTGGTACTTGGACTCTCGTTGATTTACCTCCTGGAAAGAAGGCTATTGGATGTAAGTGGGTGTTTGCCATTAAGACCAAATCTGATGGCACCTTGGAACGATTGAAAGCTCGATTGGTGGCTAAGGGTTACGCTCAGACGTATGGTGTTGACTATTCAGAAACTTTCTCTCCTGTGGCAAAGTTGTCCTCTGTTCGCCTCTTCATCTCTATGGCAGCTACCCACGGTTGGGATCTTCATCAGCTGGATATTAAGAACGCATTTTTAAATGGTGATCTTCTTGAGGAGGTTTACATGGAGCAACCGCCTGGCTTTGTTGCTCAGGGGGAGCAGGCAAGGTATGCCACCTCCAGAAGTCTTTATATGGTTTGAAACAGAGTCCTCGTGCTTGGTTTGACCGATTCAGTTCTGTGGTTAAGAAGTTTGGTCTGAATCAAAGTAAATGTGATCATTCTGTGTTTTATCAACGGACGGATGCTGGCATGATTCTCTTGGTAGTCTATGTAGATGACATTGTTATTACAGGCAGTGATACGTCAGGGATCTCATGACTCAAGGTCTTTCTGAATTCTCATTTTCAAACAAAGGATTTGGGTTCGTTAAAGTACTTTCTTGGGATTGAAGTTATGAGAAGCAAGAAAGGCACTCTCCTAACCTAGCGGAAATATGTCCTTGATCTACTGAAAGAAATCGGGAAACTTGGAGCAACACCCAGTAGTTGTCCCATGATTCCCAATCCTTTCTTGGACATTGATGATAGTGTGCCGTTTGATGAGCTACCCGAGGATGTGAAAAAACGGATTGATCCTGAGAAGATTAAACCATTTGCCTACCCTGAGCGATACCGAAGGCTGATTGGAAAATTGAACTATCTTACTGTAACTCGTCCTGATGTAACCTTTCCGGTCAGTAGGCTTAGCCAATTCATGGTATCACCAACTGTTGCTCAGTGGGAAGCTTTGGAACATGTCCTACATTATTTGAAGGGCTCACCTGGTCGTGGTATACTCTATATGAATCATGGTCACACAAAGATTGAGTGTTTCTGTGATGCAGATCATGCAGGGTCAAAGACAACTAGAAGGTCCACTACAGGCTATTGCGTTTTTGTAGGTGGAAACTTGGTATCTTGGAGGAGCAAGAAGCAGGATGTGGTAGCAAAGTCTAGTGCAGAGGCTGAGTACCGAGCCATGTCTCAGTCCGTACAGGAGATTGTGTGG
The DNA here is from genome assembly GCA_963210345.1 of Inga oerstediana. Taxonomy (NCBI): domain Eukaryota; kingdom Viridiplantae; phylum Streptophyta; class Magnoliopsida; order Fabales; family Fabaceae; genus Inga; species Inga oerstediana. Next base: position 34,755,971 of record OY723403.1, read on the forward strand.
ATCCACCAATTAATGAAGGAGGTCGGTCTGACCACGTCATTGCCTGCGAAACTGTGGTGTGATAATAAAGCTGCCTTACACATAGCCTCCAACTCAGTGTTCCATGAGCGTACGAAACATATTGAGATTGATTGTCACTTTGTACGTGATAAGATCAAGGAGAATTTTATCTCTACAGGACATGTATCATCTAGTGATCAGTTAGGTGATTTCTTAACTAAGGCCTTGACTATCTTTGTAACAAGTTGGGCTTGATTAACATCTATGCTCCAACTTGAGGGGGAGTGTTAGGACACAATGTCCCACAGAATGAGGGAATCAGGGATATGTTAGGTGGTATGTTAGGTGGTATGTTAGGTGAAATGTTAGGTGACAATGTCCCACCACAAATGAGGAATTATGATGTTTGCCTTGTATATAAATAGCATAATGTATACATGAATAATATGAAGTTGAGTGAATACATTTACATTCTCAAACTCCTACTTATTTTTCCATTTTTCTAACACTTCCACATGCCATTTAACAACCTTCGAACCTTGTGAATGTCTTCTGGTTGCACTTGCAACTCTAGGTCCTCGGACAGAATGGGAGGGATATTTGGCATCACTAGGGTGGAGTGAACTGACTTTTTGAGGTTGGAAACATGAAAGATTGGGTGAATGCCCACTGTAGGAGGGAGATCAAGTCGGTAAGCTACTATTCCTACCTTCTCAGTAATCTTAAAAGGGCCATAGTATCGAGGACAGAGCTTTTCATTGACCCTTTTAGCTCACGAGTGCAGTCGATATGGCCGGATCTTGACATAAAACCGCTCTCTAACCTCAAACTGAATATCCCTGCAGTGTTTGTTTGCTTGCTCCTTCATCTTGTGTTGTGCTTTAGACAAATTGTCCTTTAAAGTGGAAATGACCGCATTTCGATCTTGAATGTGCTCATTAACTTCTATGGCAGACTCTTCATCTTAGAGTTTAAGGAAGGTAGGCAGGTCCCTCCCATAAACAGCTTTGAAGGGCGTCATGTCGGTGGCACTGTGGTATGAGCTGTTGTGTCAATATTCAGCCCAGGTTAGCCATTGAGCCCATTGATTAGGCTTCTTATTGGTAAAACAACGCAGATTTGTCTCTAGACCTCGGTTAAGAACTTCAGTTTGGCCGTCGGACTCAGGATGGTAAGCCGAGCTAAGAGACAATTGGGTACTGGCATGTTTAAATAATTCTGACTTATAAAGACCTGATCTCTATCGGAGACAATGGTTTTAGGGAAACCATGCAGTTTAACAACCTCATGCACAAATAATTCAGCAACCTCCTTTGCTATAAAAGGTGAGCAAGTGTCAAAAAATGTGCATATTTCATGAATTTGTTGACAACCACCAGAATTGTGTCATACCTCTTGCATTTCGTGAGCCCGGTAATGAAATCCATACTAATATCTTCCCAAACATTATGAGGAATTGATAGGGGCTGCAATAAACCAACTGGAGATAGTGCTTGATATTTATATAGTTGACATACATCACTTTGTGCAACATACATCTGGACAACACTCTTTATTCCCTCCCAATATACAACTTGTGCCAAACGTTGTAGGTGTGAAGATACCCAGCATGTCCCCCTATTGGCGAATTGTGATATTCTTGGAGTAATGTGGGAATTCAGGTTGAATTTCTGGGCAAAACTAATCTGCCCTTGTAGTGCAAACACCCTTTTTCGATACTGTAGCCTTCAACACTCCTTGGTTGGACAATAATCTGTTGGCTGATTTGGTGCAACTTGGGATCCAAGTGAATTTCCCTCTCCCACTCTTCAATGTCATCATACTGCCATAAAGAAAATCCTCTCAACTCCATTGATTCTTGTTGTGAAAGAGCATCAGCTGCTCTATTTTCTTTTCCTGGCTTAAAAGAGATCTCAAATTTGAATCCCATCAACTTAGAGACCCATTTTTGCTTATTTTCATCAACTATCCTCTGTTCTGAGAGGTATTTCAGGGCTTTTTGACCTGTCCTGATGACAAATTTCTGTCCCCAGAGTTAGTGCCGCCACTTCTTGACCACTATAACAATGTCCACGAGCTCTCTTTCATATACTGAGCTTTGTTGTGCCCTGTGTGACAATTTTTGGCTGAAATACGCCAATGGCCTACATTTTGCATTAAGACAGCACCCACACCAATCCCCGATGCATTGGTTTCTAGTTTAAATGGTAGTGAGAAATCGGGCATAACCAGTACGGAGGCGTCGTCATTGCTGTTTTGAGTTGCTGAAAGGCATGGTCAGCTCCAGGAGTCCACCTAAAGGCATCTTTTTTCAGCAAATCAGTAAGTGGGCTTGCTATCTTTACATAGTTCTTCACAAACCTGCGGTAATACCTTATCAGCCCTAGGAAACCCCGCAAGGATTTCACATTCTTGGACATAGGCCACCTTGTCATACTCTATTTTAGCTGGATCCGCTTGTACTCCTTCTCTTGAGATGATATGGCCAAGATATGCAATTCTTGGTTGAGCAAAGCTACACTTTTTCAAATTGATTACAAGCTGATTCTCTTTCAAACAGGTTAGTACAGTAGTTAAATGCTCTAAATGGGAGGCTAAATTGTAATTGTATATAAGTATGTCATCAAAGGACACTAGCACAACTTTGCATAAGTATTGGCGAAATACCTCATTTATGAGTGATTGGAATGTCGATGGTGCATTGGTTAGCCCAAATGGCATAACTTTGAACTAATAGTGGCCCTCATGCGTTCGGAATGCAGTCTTGTGCTCGTCCTCGGCCTTGATACGGATTTGGTGATACCCCGACTTAAGGTTCAGCTTTGAAAAAATAGTGGCACCCTTCAATTCATCTAGCAACTCGTCAATGGCCGGAATAGGAAACTTGTCCGGTATTGTGATCTTGTTTAGTGCTCGGGAATCCACACAAAACCTCTAACTTCCGTCTTTTTTCTTGATTAGCAAGACCGAGCTAGAGTAAGGGCTATTGCTTGGCTAGATAATTCCACTTTTCAGCATCTCTCGTACCTTGTTCTCTATTTCATTCTTTTGAGGGTGGGGGTATTGGTACAACATGATATTAGGCGGCTGTTCCCCATATTTTGTCATAATTGCATAATCATGTGTCGGGATGGGGGTAAGCCCTAAAGAGCTTGACAAACTTCTGGAAAGCGATTCAATCACTCATGAATTTCCTGAGCAATGTCGGCTGTCTCTCCTCCTTCCACCTCTACCCCATTGAACTCTATCAGGTACCCTTCCCCATGCTTCTTTAAGGACCGTACCAAGGACTTATAAGTGGCTTTAGTTTTGGTAAGTGAAGGATCACCTTGCAAACAAACTCATTCTGTTTTATTGCCAATTTTCATAGTTAATTGGCTCCAATTAACCTTGACCTCCCCCAAGGACTTCAACCACTCCATGCCCAGTATGAAATCAACTCCACTTAGAGGAAAGGATAAAATGTTTAAACAATATTTAGGCCTTGTACCTTAAGGTGAAGGTTCTTACACCTTTGTTGCTGCTTTATCGTGTACCCATCCCCAACGGTGATGATATATTCATCAATTTCATCCGGAGGCAAGCTTAGACTATCTTGCAAGTCCTTCGACACAGTTGTGTGTGGCGCCATTGTCAATAAGAATCACCTCTGCCTTCCCTTCAATCTTGCCTCTGACCTTCATATTATGTGAGTCTCTAAAGCCTGCGATGGAATTTAAGGATAATTCCATTTGAGTTGCGGGTTCCGTGCACTCCAGGAATTCCTCGTCTTCTTCGTCGATTGTTTCCCTGTCGTCAGCCTTCTCCAGAACTAGCACTTGCAGACTTTTGTTTTTGCACGTGTGGTCGGGACCAGACTTGTCTCCACACTGAAAGCACAGTCTGAGTTCCTTGCGTCGAGTTAGCTCCGTCTCGGATAGTCGGTGTATTTGACACCCAGGTTTGACCGAGATGTTACCAGTTGTGTTGCTCCTTGTTTTGGATTCTGTCGTGCGCGATTCTGTTTTCTTCAAAAAAGAGATCATGTTGGTTGTTGAAGCATACACGTATCAGGTCGAATCACTGTGCTGGATAACTCGGGTATAGGTTGTTCGGGTTGGGTCGGGTTTGGCCCTATTAGTGAATCATTGGATCTTACTTGTTTGGTTTTCTTTAACTTGATTGACCATGATGTTCTTCTCCTCAATACGTATGGCCGTTCTCATTACTTCTCGCATCGAGGTTACGCTTGAGAGTAGGAGTTCTGCTCTTATCTTCGGTTTCAAGGCATTCTTGAAGGTGCCAATCAGGCACTCCTCTGGTACATCTTTAAGTGGTCCCCATAGTTTCTCATACTCCTTCACTAGTTCCAAGACCAATCGTTCTTGCTTCAGGGCCGGTAACTCTCATATTCGTCCTTGAGTTGAGATGGATGGAATCGGTATAACAATTCTTACTTGAACTCCGGCTAGTTGCGTATCGGAGTTCTGGCCCTAACCCATTGGTACAGTTGAGAGCTCTTCCTTCAAGACATATCACCGCGGATTCAAGCTTCAGGGGTTTTGCCATAAAGTTGACGCTAAAATACCTTTCGATTTTAAAGAACCACCCTAAAGGGTCTTCCTCATCAAAAACTGGCAATTCCAATTTTCGGAATGCCCCAACCTCCTTTTCTGTCCCGTTGTTAGTTTTCGAGCTCTCTTCTCCATTCGGACATCTATGTGGGTCAACGTGGGACTCTTCAACATTCCTCTGCTTCTCTAACAGTTGTCCCAATGCGTCCTGCATCTTCTGTATTATTCCTTTCATCTCATCTATCTCTGGTCAGCCTTTCATTAACCCCCTCCATTCCCTTTGACAACACATCCATCGTCTCCTTGAGCTCTTGTATTTCGTCTATATACCGCCTCCCTATCCCGCCTCCCATAGAGCCTTAAGATTGTCTGCTCTAGTACCAAATGATAGAGTCCTGCTGTGAAGTAGTGGAAATAGACAACAGAACAGTGGAAACTGAATAGTGCTAAGGTTTGATGTTAATTGTAGGGACAAAATCAATGTTACAAAAGGACCTCATAGTGATTGTGGACAAACCTCACTCAAAATACTGATGAAAGAAAACAAGGAAAGGAGACTAAACCCTCACAGAACCTTTCTGGGGTTTCGAGAGTCCAGCCTCTCCCAAACTAACTATCAAAATACAAAACAAGCCATGCCATACCTAAAGGCAATAAGCCTCTAAATACTACAAAAAGTGCATGTCATGATCTTCAAAATAACCCTAGTGTTGCAGCTAATAGCAGCCTACAGCCACCTAGTCGTTCAACTCTTTCTCCAAATTGGTGAGAGCTTCTAAGTCAACATTCTGTGTGTCAAAAGGTGGTTGTTCCCTTTCATGTGTTTGCCTAGTCTTTCTTTTATAGGTTCTTGCGGCAAAAGTGAACTTATTTGTCCCCAATTGGCTTCCTTAGAGGTTTTGTGATAAGTGTCCAAGTATCTTGGAGAACCACACCTTAAAAGCTAGCTGTTGTTGAGGTGGGAGAGCCAAGACATTTAAATATTCCATCAAGCAGCCCATACTACTCGATGTGGGACTTTGACAACCCATACTACCTTAGTCCCTATCAATACACCCTCCCTGGAAAGTCGATGTCTTGGCAGCTCCACTCTACGGTATTTTGCTCGGCGCTTCACTCAGTCACTTGCTGGTCAGCCCCTCCGGTCAGAACCCTCCATAGATAGCCCTCTCTGGTCCACTAGCAATCGGCTCTGATACCAAATGATAGGCACCCAAACACCTTGGAGAACCACACCCCAAAAGCTAGCTATTGCGGTGGGAGAGCCAAAGCACTTAAGCACCCCATACTACTCAATGTGGGACTTTGACAGCCCATATTACCTTGGTCCCTATCATTTTGTCTTACTTCACTATTTGAAATGTTTCAGCGTTAAGGGATATTTGCTCCTCAAAAGAGTGCAATATAGATTTTCTACTTCCAGAAGGATGAAATTGGAAGAAATTCAATTTTGAAGTGCTAGAGTGATACAAAAATCATTAAGTGCCCGTTTGGATTAGCGGTGGCAAAAGTAGCTCTTTTTCAATCTGACTTTTGCAAACTTAAGATAGGATAAAAATCAGATTGTAAATGTGATTTATGTTTGGATTGATGGTGGTAGAAATAGCTTTTTTTTCAAATTGAAACTTGTTTGGATGATTATCTGAAAAGCAAGTTTAGATCAACACACACCTAAATAATATTATATTACTAAAATTAGAAATAAATTTTTTACCAACATTTTTTGCTAGGAAATATTGTTTTTACTAACCTAAAATTTAACATTATATGTTTCATGTAAAAAAATATTATGTCTCTTGCTTTTTCTTTAAGTAAATATAAGTCTCTTGCTTTTTAACACCAATCGGACTCATGGTTCTAAATAAGACAAAAGGTGGTGAGGACATGATGGGGTAATAGGACAGCATAATGTGGGACCCATAGCCATTTTTAACTTCACCGTGATGCACCCACCATAAAAGCCACAAATTTGAGCTTCAGAGTTGATGTGGCTTTTAGGGAAAAGGCAAGATGCCACTGACGCCTTCCTGAACGTCACTCACAAGCCAAAAGTGGCTTTTTTCACTCCAGATGTGCGTTTGAGGCTGGGAAATGTAATCCTAAACAGGCCCTAAGGGGGCCAGTTGATGATGGACCAAAATGGAGTTTTATTCTTGGATTATCCCAAATATGACAATATTAACTAATATTCAGAGATTTCATGTTCTTATTTCCGGCATTGTAGGCTGCTGATTTAGTATGTAATAAGCAATGATTAATTTCATAACTTCAACTTCAGGATATACCATTTTTCTGCATCTTCCTGCATCAGGGAAGGGACATGTGACTTACTCGGGGAATAGCTTTTGTGTTTGCAGATTAGAGAAAAGAGTGAATTCACATACAATCTGAAGCATTGCTGTCACAGGCTTGCACCTGAGGCCACTTTAGATCTTGAAGAATATGTGAAGAGCTTTTTGGTTGGTCTTCCTTCTACGACAGTTGTCAGTATAAGTTTGCTTGGAAGAGATTATACTAGTTTGTTACAAGAATTGCTGCTTCACCCTACGTGTGTCAATGCCTGGATGTTGGTGTCTCGTTTTAGTTCCAAGACTGAACCTGTTGTCATGTTACTGCCTGTGGACTCAATATCAGAAGGTATCTAGCTCATGAGGACTTGAGCATTTATATATGTATGGTACAGGTCTATGCTTTTTTACATTTTGACATGTTAATTGGCATCTTTTTGTGACTGAGTTCAGAAGATGACGATGGTGATGATGAAGCAAATTCTGGTTTGGGTACCCTTTCCGATTGTGAGAACTCAAGTAAGCCCTGGCACTGTCCTTGGGGTTTTGCAGTGGTTGACGATGTAGTTCCAGCATTCAAAACGATATTGGAAGAAAATTACTCATCCTCAGTATTCCCTTTGGAGGACACAAAAAGAAATAGGATTCTATGGTGGAAGTGGAGAATGAAGCTTGATCAGCGCCTTAACAAATTATTGAGGTACATCTCACCTGCTTTATGTTTTGATGCTTCAATTTGAATTCTCTTACAAGCCTGCAATTTTTTTTTGGGTATATTTTCGCATTTCGATCTGAATTGCCTTATAAGCCTACATTATTCTTTGGGTAATTCTAGAAAGCTTGGCCTCTCTACTAGTATACCTTGAGACATGTCTTGAAAATTATTGGCTGAATTTTAAGTTGAAAAATTAACTTCAAAATTTTGATGTGCATTTAGTAGTGAAAGAACTTGACTTCTTGAACACTCTGGCCCTCTATGCACCTTTTTTCTTCTTGGCATCATTCATTGTTATACAGTTTTACTCAAGGTGACAATAACTGAGCTAATTTGCTATTATAACAAATCCCAAGAGTCTAAATTAGCATCATGCACCATGGATAAGAGTTAAAGAGTTTTGAAATTTAAAGAGGGGGTGGGGTGACAATAGTAGTTATCTTCCCATTCATAATTGACTTGCTATATTTTATCAGAAACATTGAAGATTCATGGTTTGGTTCATGGAAATATTTACTTCTCGGAGAATGGTTGGACCACAAGAATTTGGATCTAGTGCACAAGAAGCTTGTGCATGATTTAAGATCTGAATGCAAATTGGATGTAAATGAGGGTATTCTTAAAGTCATTCTTGGAGGCTCCAAGAATGACTGTGAAGGAGATACGGGGATTTCGCAACTATGCTTCAAAAAAGGTTGCTATATTGCTAAAGTAGGTTATTGTGATGAAGCATGGCGTGGCATCACATCAAATGCAGCCAATGGATTTGGAACGTCATCTGAGCTTGCGTTTCAAATATTAAATGAAGCATTAAATATGGTTGAAGTGGAACAGAGCAGAGAACCAATTATTCTTGTGTTGGATTATGACATTCAGGTATGTATAAAAGATTAATTATAAGCATTAAATTCTTGTTAAATGCTTTTGAAACACATCCTGCAGTAATGTAGTTTAGTTAATGTTGGTAAAAAAATTTTTTCTTCATTCTCTTTCTATTTAAACATCTTTTTTAAGATGTTATGTGCATGTTGATAATTATTTCTTTCGGATTGAGTTTAATAATTGATCAGTTAATAGTAACCCTCTATACCCTGTAGCCATCCATGATGTCGTTGTGCTATGCTACAGTTGTAGCATAAAAACTTCTTTTGTAGCCCGGCTATATGAAGGACTACATATGCTATAGCAGCCTGTTTATAGTGCTCATGCAAAACAGCAATTTTCAACTCTGGTCATGTAAAACAATTAGGTTTCTTTTTTTAAGCAAAAGACTGCTCAGCCATGAGGACATGCCATTTAAGCTGGCATTTTCAATTATATCCAGATTTTTTAGGCTAAAACGCTGTCTTGCATAATTACATATCGGATTTTTCTATGGTTATTAGATACTGAATTAATAACAAGCTCTATTACCATGATAGATGCTTCCGTGGGAAAGTTTGCCTATACTAAGAAACCAGGAGGTTTATCGCATGCCATCAGTTAGCAGCATCTCTGCACTTGTTAACAGAAGCAGCAACCATCACAAGCAAGTAGAAGGGAACTCAATGTCCTTTCCTTTGATAGATCCACTGGATGCTTTTTATCTGTTGAACCCAGATGGTGATCTCGCTAGCACTCAAACTGAATTTGAGAATTGGTTTAGAGGTCAAAACCTAGAGGTAAATCACCAGTTTGAATCAGAACTGTAGTTTAACTGTTTCTGCCAGATTGCATGCAATCCTTCTATAATTTTTTTCCTTTTACAACTGCATTAACTGGCTGGTGCTAGTTTCTTGCAAAAGAAAAATTAACAATATTGTGGAAGAAATGCTGGAGATATTCCACTGAGTAAGCCTTTGAATTTTCCTTCTTATTAATTTACAGGGTAAGGCAGGGTTCAGACCCACTGTGGAAGAATTGGCTGCAGCCTTGAAAAGTCATGACCTTTTTATATATTTTGGTCATGGAAGTGGTAAGTTCAAAGAAATCTATTAATAGAGCACAATTCATCTTAGTCATTCATTGTGGCCCATACATATATTATGATTAATGCTTTTCTGTAAATGGCTTTGCGTTACAGGAGCACAGTACATTTCTGGACAAGAGATTCAGAAACTTGATAAATGTGCTGCTACACTTTTGATGGGATGCAGCAGTGGTTCGCTGACACTACATGGGAGCTACGCCCCGCAAGGTATTCCCCTTTCATACCTTCTGGCTGGTTCTCCAGCTATTGTTGCCAATCTGTGGGAGGTGACAGACAAGGACATCGATCGGTTTGGGAAGGCTGTGCTTGATGGCTGGTTGAAAGAAAGATTGGATTTTTCAGGGGAATGTTTGCAATGTAATTCATTATCAGAAGAATTTGAGGCCATGAACTTGAAGGGAAAGGGTAAAGCAAAGAAGAAAGTTTCTAGAAAGAAAGCCATAGAAGAGTGTGAAAATGGCACCTCTAAGAGTCACTGTGATCACAGACCCAAAATTGCATCATTCATGAGTCAGGCACGTGAAGCTTGTACCCTCCCTTTCTTGATTGGGGCCTCCCCAGTATGTTATGGAGTTCCAACAAGAATCTGGAGGAAGAAGGATCTTTAGCCTCATCGGTTATATAACATCGCAATTCATAAATGGCTTGTAAATTCTTTAATTTTTTTTCCCCAGAGTTCTCAAATTCAGTATCAGAGGCCTGCATTTTCAAGAAGCATGCTTCTTGAGCTTCGGAATATATTCCATACACCCCATTCTTAAAATGTAACATATAAAGTTGGAATAGTTGAGGTCAATTCGTAAGTTATGTATCATTTCAATTTAGGTTTAGCTGTAAGAGTTGAAAGAGAGGAAGACTTGATGTATAGTGTATAATTGTTGTCACATGTATTTTTTAAAAATTCTGTACTACATTGAGCTGACAAGTATGGCTGATGGCTGCTGACTGCTGACTCAATTGTTTTCTTCAAGCACAATATGTGAAAACTCCCACATGCCAAGTCTTAGATCTAACTGTTACTTTTTTTTTTTGTTTTTTGTGGTCGAGACCTAACTGTTAGTTGGATGATTTACAAAGTTGTTGGTATCCCTTGATTGGATGATTTGCAAAGTTGTTGGCATCCCTTGATGTTTGAACTGGCATTTAAGATTGAAAATAGCAAGTTACTCCTTATATTTTGAGATTTTTTAGGTGAATTATTTATAAAAATTTTCTTATCCCACTTATAAGTCACATTAAATTTTTATATGAATGTACGCTTTTACCCTTTATTTATTATTTTCTAGACTTTTTCTCATGAGGCAAAGTTGAAAATTTATTGAATTTTAAGGTAGACTTAATGAGATTTAATTCTTTTCTTGGTTCCAGTGACATGATGGAAGTGAATTACTTATCCGGTTGTAACATTTTTTACACAGACTAAGGAAAACTTTAAATCTAATTAACTGTATTATAAAATTGAACTACTTTCCAACTTTACCTTTACTTAATATACATAATACTAAATGAAAGCAAAAGTAATATAATAATAAGTGAAGGGTTAAATTTTACATTCACCTTAAAAACTTTAATTAGGTGCTTAATAAATTAGACAAAAAAAAAAAAAAAGCTCTCTCTACCCTATAAATAGGAACAAGAAAATATAAATAAGTTTGCATTAACCTTTTTTATAACATGTCTTTAAAATTGTCTATTATATTAATTTTTTGTTATACCTAAAATGCCCCTGAGAAGAAAATAAATCATGTAACTAGTAATAACAATTTACAATTACGAGTGGGTAAGGTTGATCACAACGAAAGGCAACTGCATTAGTTCAAGATTATATTTGAAAAATAAATACTCCCTCCGGTCCTAATTATAAGATAAAGTTGACTTTTTTAGAGAAATTAAGGAAGTCAATTTAATTACTTTAGAGTGTTTATATTTTTATTTTTTCTCCAAACTAATTAATTTGACTAATAAACTAATATATAGTCTAAGGATACTAAAAATATAAACACTCTAAAGTAATTTAATTGGCTTCCTTAATTTCTCCAAAAAAGTCAACTTTGTCTTATAATTAGGACCGGAGGGAGTAAGATTTATAAGTATGTTAATTACTCCCTTTGGTCCTTTTGTAAACAACTTTCTCTCTCTTATGGTTAGTCTTTTTTATAAGCAACTTTCTCCTTATATCTCAAAATTTAAATTACTTTTTTCTTTTTTATCCCCCATTAAATATACATTTTTATATTAATTATCCCCCACTCACCACCAATTCTCTATCATTTACTCGTTTATTACACATTGTTATATTTTATACTTATACTCTCTCATATTTGTAACTCATTCTCTCTCTCTTATGCTCTTTTCATAAATAGAAATATATTTAGAAAAAACATAACATTTTTTACATATATATTATTTTTAACTAATCTTAACCGCTAATTTGTTTTGCGTAATAAGAACAAAAGTTTCTTATAAAAAAGACTGGAAGGAGTAACTCTTAACTATTTTGTTGGTCCATATAAAATGGTTAATATTATTACCTCCAGTCCTAAATATAGGACATAGTTTGTAGTGGAACTGGAGGGAGTATAATCCAAGAGGGAGGAGTTATTCTATATCACATGCGTCGGATTATTTATAAGCATAAACTAGGCAATTCCTAAACTCTGCAGTTCGTCAACGTTGTGAAAAAAATACATGCCTCCTACTTTTTATTTGAATTTTCAGAAGCGTCCAACCATTACAAGGAGAGGTTAGAAATTTTATAATTTCAAACTTGCACAAGCAAATTTCACAATGAAATGTGCAATAATGATAGGAGGAAGGTTGAATTTACATGTGAAAGAAATTACAACAGAGAAATAAATTGCCCACCTTTTGATTTTCCTATATCCTGGAAAAAATCAGTGCAACTGGGTGTCAAGTCAACCCAGTTTATGTGGCTTAAGTTTTTGAACCTACAAATCCCTAACAAACTTGTGCTTCCCCCACCTCCAGATTCCAGCATGGTATTGTTATCTACTGCAGGCCAGGGTGCGCTCTACGTCTACGCCTCCTACCTGAGCGACTTAGCAGAACTCTACTGTTGCCATGGCGATGCAGCCGGCTAACTAGGGATACACCATCTTCATCACCCTCACTGTACCTGTATCTTTCGTTATCGTCATCGTGATCTGAGAAATCCAACCCGGTGACAGGACTTGTATGGCGGGCACCATTTTGACCTGACGCTCGATCCGGTTCAGGCCTTAGCCGCCTATTAAGGTCATTACCTTGTCGAACAGCATGCAATAGGAGAAAGAAATTCATAGCCTCTATGTTCATTTGAAATCTTCCATTTCCTTCAACACCATCTGCATCAGTAGCCACCTCTTCATCTGCGGCAAAATCTCGATGATTTCCCTCGATCACGTAGTCACCGAAAACCATTGCCCCAGGCATGGCTGATGTTATTGCGCTGATAACATCTTCCTGCTCACGCTCCCACTCAAGCCATCTCCATTTTTGTTCAAGTGCAGGATCCACGTCTCTCGGACATCCTGAAGGATGCTCTGCCCTCACATGCTTCTTCAATTCCTTGTAGTTCCCCATAAATGAGCAGCTTACCTGCATGCAGCCTCTCTTCTTCGCATTAAAATACTCCCTTGCAGGTTTGACAACTGTCCAACCTTTGACCTGACCTCTACATAAGGGGCATGACAGCACAGTGACTTCATCCTTCTCATTAGTCAAGTTTGAATCTGGTAATGGGCTCGGATTACCGATAGACCCTTCCACTGCCTGTCCATCATTAGATGAAACAACTTTTGTGTAAGCTTTCTTGTATCGATCAAGGCAGTTGGAATGACGAAAGCCAGTGCCGCACATATAGGGACGACAACCTTTGTCATGAGAGGAGCAAAGGAGAAGAACTGCATTGTGTGGGTACTCCATGCACACAGAACATGTCACATCTTCCCATTCTTCCTTATCCAACACCTTCGAGCATTTCTTTGGGCACAAATTCTCACAGATATCTCTTTTGCAGGAAGGAAGAGGGTACGGGGTAAGCCTGAACTGACGGGAAGAGCGTCGCCCCCTGCTTCCTTTTGCCATTTCCAACTGAACCTGGAAAACAGACCACAAAATTTTAGGAAGTCATGCTGATTTATAGGATTTACAGGTTGGTATATTAAGACTACAAATGCAATGTTAATACAAAAAATGCCACCATACTTCAGTGCAGCCAGAAACATTGAACAAGTGTCACCAAAATAAAAAGAAAAATGGGATAAGTGGTCTCAGATGCATACTGCCAGCACACACCAAGTTAGTGACTGAACAAAATTCCACTAATTCTGAACTCCAGTTGCAATTTACCAATATGATGCATTCCTTCTTCAAGCAGTCAATCCGAAATACTCAAATCTAGAGACAAATAAAACCAATGGCATTTGGCAAAGAAACCAAACCCATTCCCCACAGAAGCAGAGCAAGGGAAAAAAACAGAAGAAACTGAAATATGCTGCACTTCATGCTGCACTTCTACGAAGATATATTTATTTTTCTATGTTGACCCACAAGCCTTCAAAACCTGGCATAAGCTATTTTCACAATAACATAAGCTATTCGCAAGAAAAGATCTGCTTGCTTCTCTATAGTTCCACTGCCCTTAAAACAGTAATCTCACCCCAACAAAACCATGACCCAACAACTTGTGGGTCATTGTTGAAGTCAACCATAAGCCAAGGAACATTTTCCCCATCTGATGATTAACAGTCAACCATAAAAAGAAAAAAAAAAATGCCACACTTCATTAAAAAAAGAAGTCACACTTATCAAACAAGTTCAACACTAATGAACAAATTTCAGATACTCTATTAGGTCACTCGTCAATTATGACATCAACTGAAGTTTGATTGAGAAAGTCATCAGTAAGTCAAGTCCCCATTAAAGCATCACTCCAGACAGGAGCATCTTTGTTTGATGAAGATGAAAATATATAAAGGTATGGTCATCCTTATTAAACAATGTGGTTGAAACATAAATAGCTGCAAGAGATTAACCGTTGTTTGGAAACACAACATGCGTAGCATTATCAATAAACTCATTAAAAAATGTAACACCATTTATACAGATGCAGTAGGACAGCAAGATGCCCAACATAGGCCTGTTCAAGTAACTAGATGGCAGCAGGAGTCAGCTTTTCCACCCTTTATTTAGTTCAAAGCATCCAAAAGAAGTTGACCATTAGGAGCTTGGACTAACAGTTTAACTATAGTGGATCTGCTCCACAAGACATGAACATGTATTAGAATCATTAGCTCTAGTTAACCAATAAAATTATCCTAATGCAGCATTCAGTAATCAGGAATTACTGTTGTTCAGATGTGTTAAGTTATTCAAGCAATAACTTCATAGAAGAAACAGAAGAACGATAAAAGAAAAAAGGAACATATTTGGAAAAGTATAGTGTACGACCTAAGTCATAAAATGATTCCACACTTGTTCCCAGACCAGTGTTTTTAAAATTCCAGTGCAATAACCAAAAATCCACAAAACAAGGGGAGAAAAAAAGCTTAACATCACAAGAGGGTCAGTGTATTCTCTATTAAAACAGTTTTTTACAAACCTGCTATCTTCTAAACAAGGCTTTAAAACAGGAAGGGAATTTTAAGAAAACGACGTAGATGAAATATCTACAATTCTCACATCAGCCGGGCAAATTATCCAGATTAGCACAGATGACTATGGCAATCGTTAAAAGTTTAATAAACTTGTAAATGAGAATGGTGAAAAAAAAGGAATTGGAAAAATAAAGTAGGCTTGTTGAAAATAGGAGCACACAATTGGGTTGCAAGTGCTCTCATTACACTTAAAAACACAGGCAAACATGATACACCATCAATCTTTGTATAAGATAATAGGCTCAAATTATAATCATGAACATATAGGTGGATTAATGGAATGAGCACTTGATGCAAACACTTATCATCGAAGAAGGGCAATTACCATAAGTAGGCCAATTGTGCTCCCAAAATGTGTTTCACACTTTCACTTCAACTTCAAGTTAGTTGAAAATGAAAGTAAAAAGGCACAACTTTTATGCATAAATTCGTATCAAAGGAGGAAGAACTCACCAACGTCGTAATTCCAGAGTATGAGCCCAACAGATCAGCTCATAAAACCAAAGGGGTTCGGGAAGTGATAAATTTAACAACCAAAGAAAAAATTGAAGATAGATATTCAAATAGAATGCCCTAAAAGGAACCATGCGTCCAGAAGGAAGAGTAGCAAACAAAGACAGCGAGTATGATGAATAAAATAATAACCGGAACATGGAGCAACGATAAGAGGCACATGTCCCTACCTTTACATATCTGATATCTCAGATCCAATCATACCCCAATAGTTAATCACAAAATTGAAAATTACGCCTTTAGGCAGCAAAAATTTACCAGACAACGAAAAATTAATAAAACAAAAGTGATATACTTGAATGCCGAGAAAACCCGGAAATGAGAGAAGAGCAAAAACTGAGAACTAAAGCACAGCCCAATTCCACATTCAGGAAATTCAAGCTTCCTCAATATGAATCAGAAAACAAAAAATTAACCAATAGGTTAAACAGGTTAAAAACTTTTGGGGGGAAACACTACTATCATATTATATGAATTGAAGAGCAAGCACTTCCGCTGCATTCATCAAAAGGCAAGCGAAACATGGGAATGCAAACTAGCAGAGTAATAGGGCACCGAAAATGGCCGTCCGAGGCAACTATAAATCAATTAAAGCGGAAAAAAGAGGAAATATTAGCGAACATGAAGCGAGAAATTGAGGGAAGAAAATGACCTAACACAATCGAAGGGTGAGGCGATGGAATCGAGGGCTGAGTTCTGGGCGCGGAAGAAGAAGAACGAAGAAGGGGCTAATCTGATTCACCGAAATACTTTGCTTGTTTCGGCGAAAGTGGAGAGATTGTTAAGGAGCGAAAGAGAAAAGCTTTGATTCGCGGGGTCATTCGTACGCTACTACCGATCTGGTTGTCAGCTTTTGACATAGGAGCAGCCGGATTCTTTACACGCGCTCTCAGGAGAGGTGTGCATCACGCTCTGATCTAACCGATTTTGCTGAGTGGTCATAGTGACGTGCCCGAGAGTGCGGCTTTACGTGGTCCGTTCCTCAAAGCGATGCTCTCGCATATTCCTTCTTACATTTAAATATAAACTAAAGCCAAAATATGGTACGTTTCTCATATTTTCTTTTTTCTTTTTGACAAATAAAAGGCACCCCGTCACATGATTTTTCTTTGGATAAAAACGGGGAAAATACGAAAAATTGCTCAAAATTTTCTGTTTACCAAATTTATTAGAGAAAATTAGAGAGAAAGACTTAGAAAAAAATGATTTTTATTAGAAATGACCATAAAATTGAAACTGCTTTTATCATGTTTTATTTAAAGGACTAAATATAAAAATATAAATTTAAAAAAAATACTAAATTACCTTTAATCAAATTTTTTATATTTTTTCCCACACCCCATATTCTTTTTCGAGGATCTAATAAAAAATTTTGAATTTTTAAATTTTACTAAAATGATTCAAATTTCACTCAAATTTTACCACTTGCCTAAATATCTAATGAAAAATAAGATACAAATATTGTTCAGCTATGACTAAATTAGAATTTTATTCTTACAATGACACAAAGTTTGATCGAAATTAAAAATTATATAATGTTAATAAAATTTGAGATTCTTTTATAATTTATTATATTGGTTAAGATAAGCTTATATACTTCCTCCGATTTATAATATAGGACACCTTAACTAATTCACAAGAAATAAGAAATAACAGTTAAGTCATTTAATATGTTCTAAAATATAATTTTTTTTTTTCACTTTTATCTTCATTGAAAAATGTGCTTAAGAAATGGCAGATAAAAGATTGAATAAGATAGGTGTTGTGATATTAAAAGAGTGAAATTAATTCATAAAGTTTATTCAACCCGAAAAGGGCATGGGGGACATTTTTTTTAATCAAATGAGAGAGGAAGCCATTCCATAAAAATATTTGTATGAAAAATGATGATTGTGAGGATAGAAAAGAGCCACCATTTATCATTATAATTGTATGGGAATTGTTATTTAAGAGAGAGAATATAATTGGTGGGCAAAATTAGAAAGTGGGTATTAATTACAGAGACAAAATATGAAAAAAAAACATTAATTAAGCTGCAAGTGCCCTATATTATAGACTATGCATTTCTTCTAAAGGTGCCTTATATTATAGATCAGAGGGAGTATATCTCTTGAAAAGAAAAAGAAAATTTACGTGATTTTAAAAAAAATTCAAAGAAGATTTGTATAATTTATTTTTATTTTATGGGAAATTTTTGTAACATTAAAAAAAATCAATGTAATGTTAATAAAACTTTAAAAGCAGCTTTACAATCTTGATTTACGTATATAAGGTTAGTATGTAAGAGGTGCCCAATCATGATCCAATATATGAGGTAAGTATGTAAGAGATGCTTGATCGTTAGAGGTGGAAATAGGTTAGGCCCCTAACAAGGGTTTATAACCTAACCTACATAAAGCCCAGTTAAACCTATTTAGCAAATAGGTCAGGCCTAGGCCTCTTACCGGGCCTATTTAGATAAACATGTCATGTCTATTTTCATAAGGCATAACATACAGGTTTGACCTATTTAACTTTTTTTAATTTATGCTATTATATATGTACATATAATATTATCTAAATAATTTTATAAATTATTTATAAATTACCAACTTAATGTTAATCCTAAGTTTAATATTCCATCATTATTACCATCAACCCTTGCTTTTGCATCAAGCATTCACCTCTATCTATATTCTCTTTAATTGCTTGAGATGGTAACGCCAACTAACTTCCTCTCCTCTAATTTGCGTTGTCCATAAAAGCATAATAATTGCTATAAATTTATTTTAAAACCAAACGAAATATTATAATTTTAGTAGGAGGAATTTATTCTAATTTATTTGGAAAAGTAAAAGAGGTAAAATCCAATTTTATATGAGGCTTCTTTTGCCAGTCAATTTTAGAAAATAATCTCATTAGTTGACATATGATTTTTTTTTTTAATTTCTACTTGCTTAGATAACTGTTGTCATTAAACATTTTTTTCTTTTTCTTATTTTTTTTTATGGTTTATGCAATGGACCATTTTTGGCCTTCGGTGCACCCACCTTCCAGGTATCCGGCGTTAACCTGAAGGCCAACGCCGGATTTATCGACATGGGCCCCCGACAACCGACTAGTCCTGGCGCCCCCAATCTGATAGGCCCGACAGGAATTCACCTCTTTGAGGCGCCTCAGGGGAGAGAGCTCCCAATGGAAATTCTTTACACCTTCCGTTTCCTGGGATCGAACCCAGGAACGGATTGGTGTGGCGCAGATGGGTAGCTTCCGTTGGTTTTTTTCTTTTTTTTATTAAGCCTTATATTATGATGAGAATGGATGTTAGGTTTTTAAGATATACAGTAAGATTGTAAATAAGCATGAAGGGGGGTTATAAATAAATTTGGAAACATAAACTTTAAAGGTTATTTAAAGGTCTACATTTTAAGTAGGCCTTTAAACAAATTTTAGGCCTTGTCAAGCCTTTTAAAGACCCAGGCCTAGGCCTAAAAAAAGCTTATATACAAACTCAGGTTTTAAATATATGCTGCAGGCTTAAACCTATTTAAGTAAAACCTAACTTAACCTAATCTATTCCCACTCATACCTATTGTGATCCAAAAAACACGATGTTGGAACCAACCAAAGAAATGCTTGTCACTCTTTATTAATGAAGCATAACATGAAGCGTCTATAATTAATACGAGAAAATACTCATAGCCTTATATAAGTAAATACTTAATACAAGAAAAACCTAATCAATCATAAAGTTTGATAATACCAAAATAAATTTTATTATCTTAAATTAATTTTGATTATGCTTTTGCAGAAATAAACCTGCAACTGGCCAATTGGGTTTTTAAAGAAAAAACTAATTTAAACCATAAGTCAAAATATTTTGTTTTGGCTTTTCCACCGCAAAAAGATAAAAAGTTTCTATTATAGAGAGAGAAGAAAATACCTAATCAAGAAAAGATATTAGGTCTCACATTCTTTTATTAAAATAATATTCCAGTTTTTATTATAAACCTAATTATAGATAAAAATTTTGATCCTAAATATAAGTTCACTTAAAGGTTAAGAGTGATTGTTGTCCAATTTTATCCTTATTTATAGAAGTATTCAAAGAAAAAATAAATAAATAATAAAATTTAAGGGAAGTAAGAAAAACTCCCCCATTAGAAATTTAATTAGGGTGAATAACTTGATAAATTTAAATAAGTGAAGAATGATAACACTCTGATTGAGGTTATTCTCATCAATTAAGTTTTTATAAGGGGAGTTTTCTCCACTTTTCCCTAAAATTTAAGTAATTTAATATTTTTCAAATTTTCCCTCATAATGCATTAACTATTTTTATGTTTATTACAATCATATCCTTTTCAGTCATTTTATATCTAAACTTAT
Organism: Inga oerstediana; assembly: GCA_963210345.1. Classification (NCBI taxonomy): domain Eukaryota; kingdom Viridiplantae; phylum Streptophyta; class Magnoliopsida; order Fabales; family Fabaceae; genus Inga; species Inga oerstediana. The sequence goes on from OY723403.1 coordinate 34,776,034, forward strand.
TTTTACATTAATCATTCAAACAAGTTTCAATTTATCAAAGTATTTTTTCAAAAGTTAATATAAATATAAATCACATTACATAATCTAACTTTTACTTAATCTTACATTTACAAAAATCATAAAAAAGTCACTTCTAACTACCACCGTTAATTCAAACCCACCCACTGTGATGGATGGTTGCTGAGTACGTAGAACAATTAAGAAACGTATGGCTTCTCCTGTGCTTATGGCGGAAGCAATGGCAATGGATGAACCGGTACTACATGCTGGCAACAATGATCTGGAAAATGTTGCTTTTGAACCTTGATAACTAGGAACTTGTGTCTCGTATCAACAAGAATGTTTTATGACTTCTGACCAGGGAAGTGGCATTTTTGTTTGTTTGTTTGTTTTTTGGCCAGATAGAAAGGAACGCATTTGAAGCGGGTTTGGTTATGATCATCTACTCTTACATTACTCATCTCAGTCTTTAGATTAAAATTTGAGTGATTCAGATTTAATCTTTTAAAAAAATATTAATAAAATATCAAATTATTAAAAAATAAATAAACAAATTCAAAAAATGCTAAATTTTTGTTATGATGATTTAAAATTGCAATAAAAAATATTTAAAAAGAATATTTTCATAAAACATTGAATCTAAATTGTTCAAATTTCAATCTAAAGGTTGAGATGAGTAATGGAAGAGAAGAGAACAGTAAGAGAAGAGGACGGTAAGATAACGATGGTGACAGTGGTGTGACAAACAAGACGCTGCATGGAATCCGTGCATGTTCTCAGCAACCGAACGTGGGAGAGGATAGTACGACGGGAACGTCGGAGGCGCCGACATATGGTGGTTGGATGGTTGTCTAGAGGCCATGGCAGGGGAGGCGAGTAGGGAACCCGATCGGGTATGGGAGAGAATCTAGCAGGAATCATCGTGATCTAAAATCACAATCTACAGGATCTCATTTTGCTGCATTAAAATCTGTGGCACAGGAGGATATGATGCCGAAAATAGTGGGAGATAATATTACGCAGAGTAGTTTGCCAACTTAAGGACCATCTAATGGGCCAAGAATTGTAGAAAAGCCCGTGAAATCTAGTGCACCAACTGTACCAAAGGGAGTAAGTCAAAAGCAACTTGAGAAATCTACACGCAGCCCAATGGATGAATACCTGGATACTAGGCGTCGAATAGACCAAGAGCAGTGCATGATTCATGAACAGACAAGCAAAAGAGCGCTAGAGGACCCTGAAGCGCTAGCTATAGCTCCTCCATGTGAAGGATGCAAGGAACTTGTCATGAACGGGTTTCCCTCACGGCTTCTGTCAATAAGTATGGGGGCAACAACAGATAATCCGATAGACCCCGGAGATGTAGTAGGATATCACATTTGTCATAACCCATTAGCTAATGCCTTGGAAATAACAAACAGTGAAATTGTTGAGAATGAGGATTGTATGAGCGATTCCTAGGGCCATTTCCTGATACAACAACTACCTATATCAGTTACCTCATGAAGTGTATCGTCTGGAATAGCGGGGGAACGTGTGCCAATCACTTTCCCTCTCTTATCAATGATTTGACTCGTTATTATGCTATAGACTGTCTTGCTTTGTTGGAAACTCAGTCCAGTGGGGTTAAGGCTCAGAAAGTTGCAAAGAAACTAGGGTTTACATCCTTTGAAATTGTGGACGCCGAGGGTTATAGTGGTGGAATATGGTTTTTGTGGAAGCCTAATGTGTTGCAAGTTACTATTCTTAAAAAAATCACTAATTCATACATGTTGCTGCTCTTGATTCATTGCATAATAATTGGTGCATGACTTTAACATATGCATCTCCTAATCCTATTAAGAGAAGAAGTCTATGGAGGGACCTAGGACACTTGAGGGGATCAGTTCAAGGTCCTTGGGTGATAGTAGGTGATCTAAATGCTACGCTATCTTCCGAAGAACGTTTCTCATTTGCTGTTAGTGGTACCCCAGTGGATAGAGATTTCCTAGATTGGTATGATAGCTCTGACTTGAATGATCTCGACTTTTCAGGACCCAAATTTACATGGAGCAGAAAGGGATGTGGTGCCCGTCTAGATCGAGCCCTTGTTAACAATGAATGGTTGTTTCAATTCCCTGATTCGAAAATTCTTCACCTTCCCAAGTTGAAATCCAATCATATGCCTTTATTGCTTCAACTTACAAAAGCTAAAGAACAAAGAAGAGGTGAACGGCCCTTTCGCTTTCTCGCTTGTTGGGTTTTACATGATGAGTTTGAAGATATGGTTAAGAAGCATTGGAATTCTGATGAGAGGTGGTTGGTTAACGTTGAACATTTCACTGAGGCATGCTTTCGGTGGAATAGGGAGGTATTTGGTTTCATAGATTATAAAAAGAAACAAATTCTTAAAAGGCTAAATGGCATCCAACTTGCGCTTGCTGCCAATTGTCATTGTACGGATCTCATCTCTCTCTACAACATGTTTTATGGAAGGAACTGGAGAAAATCCTCATTCAGGAGAATTTGATGTGGGCACAAAAGGCTCAAGCTGAATGGAGTATCTTGGGTGACAAAAAAACTTGTTTTTTCCATTTCTGAGCAAATGGTCGTAAGCGTCACAATCGGGTAGATGCTTTAAAGAAAGATGATGGGACATAGACATATGATGATACCGATATTAAGCAAATGGCCACTGCTTTTCTCTCAGCTTTGTTTTCTGAGGAAAATACCTCCAGGGAATTAATTTCCTGTTCAACCACCTTCCCCAGGATTTTCCCAGCGCAACTTATCCAATGTGGAGAGCCTATTAGGGATGAAGAAATAAAATCAGCATTATTTGATATGGGTGTACTAAAGGCACCAGGCCTAGATGGTCTCAATGCCTTATTTTTTCAACATCAATGGCAGCAAGTTGGGTCTTCGATTATTGCCCTAGTCCAACACCTCTTTCAGAACCCAAGGGAGATAGCGAGTATAAATGGCACTCTAATCGTGTTAATTCCCAAAACTGATTCTCCGGAGTCACTGAAGGACTTGCGTCCAATCAATCTATGCAACATTATTTATAAGGTAATTACAAAAATTTTATCTAAAAGGATAAAGATTTTTCTTCCTTCAATTATTAGTCCTGTCTAATGTAGCTTTGTACCAGGGTAGTTGAGTTCAAATAACATTATTGTGGCTCAGGAGGCTATACATTCCATGAGGAAATCTCGTAAAAAAACTAGCATGATGGCTATTAAAATTGACCTTGAAAAGGCATATGATAGTCTGAGCTGGAAATTTCTTACCCACTGTTTAGCGGAGCTAAGCCTCCTACCACATATAATTGATGTGCTAAAGTATTGCGTGTCCACGTCGTCAATGCAACTACTTTAGAATGGTAGTAAAGCAGAATGTTTTAAACCTTCTAGAGCTATCCAACAGGGAGATCCCATCTCACCATATTTATTTGTCATATGCATGGAAAAACTTACTCATTTGATACAGCAGAGTATATGAGACGGCCGTTGGTGCCCTATTCAGCTTAGTAAGAACGATCCTCCTATTTCTCATCTTATGTTTACAGATGATATCGTTATCTTTAGTGAGGCATCTCTACAGCAGGTGGACGTCATTAAAGAGTGCCTTGACACTTTTTGTAATGCTTCTGGTATGAAGGTTAATTCGGCTAAGTCAAGGGTATTCTTTTTACCTCATATTAATCATACACGACGCAAGGAGCTTAGTGAAGCGTTGGGTTTCACACAAACAGTAGACCTAGGCAGATATCTTGGAGTTCCCCTCCTTCATAAGTGGGTTTCGAAGGATACGTTTGGTAGTGTGCTTGAAAAAGTTAACAAGCGACTGACTAAGTGGAAGGTGAATACTCTTTCTCTTGCAAGGAGACATACGCTTATAGCTTCTGTTACTACTGCTATTCCTAATTATACCATGCAAACAATGGATCTACCTCTTAGCACATGTGAAGCACTGGAGCAAAAGAATCCCAACTTTCTGTGGGGATCTATTGAGGAAAAGAGAAAATTGCACCTAGTGGCATAGAATAAAGTTTGCAAGACTAAAGATCAAAGAGGGCTAGGACTCCGCCACATATCCTTGCAAAATCAAGCCTTCCACATGAACCTTGGCTGGGGTCTTGTTAGACGAAGGGAAGCCTTGTGGGTTCAAGTTCTTCAGAGCAAATATAACTGTGGAGACAACTTGATACCTCGTAGTGATAAAAGAAAGACGGGGTCTAATTCATGGTCGGGCATAAAGTTAGCTTGGGATGCTACTGAGGCTAACCTTGTACGTCGTGATCCATCTGGGCTAAATGTAAAATGGAGAGGAACTAATGATGGTGAGTTCTCTCTTAAATCTGCCTATCGGAGTCTAGAAGGTGGTGGAAGTAATAGTGATAGAATGTGGAGTAAAATCTGGAAATTATTAGTGCCCCAGAGGTGTAAGTCATTTATGTGGCTATTATACCACAACAGACTATTGACCAATGAGGCACAGATGAAACGCAATTTAACGACAAATGAGTGCTGTGACTTATGTGTTGACAGAGTGGAGAATTGTGCGCATGTACTTCGTGACTGCGATGAAGCTTGAAGGTATTGGTCCCAAGTTGTACCTGCCAAGTTTGAGAGACAGTTTTTTCGATTAGATGGCAAGGACTGGGTGGCGAAGAATATATCCTTCTTTGACCCAGGGTACCATCTTCATTGGCCGCAGTTTTTTGCAATCTCATACTGTTTAATCTGGAGACGCCGAAACATGAGGATATTTGAACAGAGAATCACACGGAATGATGTTATTTTTGCTCAAGCTATGGCTATCATTAATTCTTTACAGGATGCTAGCGGCAAACTAAAGGAAACCCAAGCCCACAGCTCATCCATGATGGTTCTATCACACTGTTGGCAACCCCCAGATCCTGGTTGGTGCAAGTTAAATGTGGATGGGGCCTTTTCTGAGTCTACAGGAGTTGCAGCTTGCGGGGGTGTATTGCGGACCTCTAATGGTACGTGCTTGGGGGGCTTTTTGCAGCGCCTCAACCATGGCGACTCTGTATCAGCGGAGATTTGGGCATGCCTTTTAGGGCTGAAATATGCTTGGGAACGTGGTGCACGAAGAATAGTCTTGGAGTCTGACTTGGCTGAAGTTGTGGAACTTATTACTACCAGCAGTAGCTACTTCCAACATAAGGAGTTCACGGTGATAGAAGAAATACGAAGATGCCTTGATCGTGACTGGGTCGTTAAGGTGGGTTAGATATCTCACAATGCCAACACGGTTGCTGACTTCCTAGCGAAGCGGGCTTTGTCTTGCATGCCCGGTTTTCATCCTTTTAGTATTGTATTTCCCGATTTAGCTTCTATCCTACGGAATGATATGCATTCTGTAGTGCCACCTTTCAGTAAGTAGTTGTTTTGGCGCCCTATATAAAAAAAAGAGAAGAGGACGGTAGCCAATCCCATTCCAAGCAGGCCTATGATTAAAAGGATTCTTGCTATTGAACCTAGCCTTACTAAATATCGTATGAATTAGTATGAGTACTTTTTTTTAATGCTTTCTTTAAGTTTGATTTAATAGAAACAATTACGAATCTATCTAGATTGTTAATTGGCCAGCTTTCCCCATTACTAATGACGAACCCCCGCGGATTTTTATTCCAGATTTTATGTAGGTCTTTTCACTAGCTTGAGCCAGGCTGAACTATTCATCCTTCATCCACCGATCATGCTTCATTCTGTTTCACCAAGTTCTTGATTCCCAAACCTCCACAAGGTCTAGGAGAAGTGATTCTATCCCGTCGCTTAAACGGGTGAAGAAGCCAATCAAATATGCTTAACACACCCAAGTCAAACCTAAGGACTACCAGTGGGGGCAAATGTTCAAGTGTCGGGGTCATTTTATTAGTAATTTGGTGATGAAGCAAAGATAGATCGCGTCTATGAAGAGAATATCAGCGACGGAGACATCGCAAATTGGTCCTCGGGCATCACGATAAGTCCTCTGACCTACTACAAGTGCCGCGGCAACCTTTACCAAGTCCGAATGAGACGCTTCCCATTGTCCGTTTGGTTGGTGAAGAAGAGGAGAAAGAAGACCACAATCGTAAAGTAAGAGAAAATGCTATTGGCCTTTTTGGCTTAGTCACTCTCTCGTCGTTCCGATTAAAGGTTTGAACTCCACCTCCTTTTAAAGTTGTTGCATAGGGATATTGATGAAGGCTTATTGCCTAATGTAGTTGGAGTTGGAGTTGGCTGCTTTTTTTTCCATTTGTTTTGCTGATTGTTCTATTTTTCAAAAATTTATTTACTTAGTGAGTGTGTTGATTTAATGGAGGAGAGGGGAGGAAAGGATTTTTAATATTACCTAAAAAGAGATTTTAATACTATCTTATTTTATTCAAGAAGGGAATAGAGGGAAAATATTTTATATAGACAACTTTGCCCTTATTTACTTAAGTTTTTTAAAGCTATAAAATGTTGAATATTGATATTGAGTGGACATATAAATTTTTTAGATTGCAAAATGAAAATATAGTTATATTATAATTTATTAATTTTTTATTTCAAAGAGGTTGACAAAAATAATTCTTATTTCAAGGATATGAATACTTTTAACTGATATCATAATTTGTGTTTTTGAATAACCAATATATCAATGTTACAATTTATCAGTGTGCCTAATGGAAAAAAAAAATATTAAAATTTTATTAGGTGATAAAATTTATTTTATTATAGGAAAGAGGAAGGCAAAGAATATCTTCTTCTAATATCAGTGATATATAGCATAGGAGTTCTAAAATAAGAAAGGAGTACCCTTCCCTCCCCTTCAACCAAATACTACCTTGTTTGTTGGTATTCTTATGATCTTAAATATAAGTCCTAATTTTTGGGATAGAGCTGGTTTGTTTTACAAGTTACATTTTGTGTTGTCAATAATATGTGTGGGTGTGTGTCAAGGTAAGAGTTTTCCATTGCTGAGGATTATGTGGATCCAAGTAATAAGTGATTTTGAGCACTAAATAGGCTAAGAGGAGGAGTGGCTCGCCCACACCACAATGGACCACCAAAGGCAAACGTAATTGAAATTCGTCAATTTTTTCCCATATCTTATATGCAAGTTCAATGCGATACTGGGCATTTTTATGAGAAATGTCTATCTAATATTAATTTGTCATTTTAATCACTATTATGCCTCTTTAATGTTTGTAATCGATGGCTTTAAATTAAATCTTCATTAGGCAAGTTAATGACTATGTAAACCACCTATTTAATTGTATTCATGATTATTTTAATGTGCAATAACTAGTGAGTTAATTGTCATTACACATGTTTAAGTACCCAACGACATTGTGATCCAAGTATGGGTCATTTCCCTCCTTTGGTGTTGTGCCTTACTGAGTTCTCTTATCTTTTGCTATTCTACTCACCTTGTTTTTATAGTAAGGATTCGTTTAATTCTAGGAAGTGTTACATCTTCATTTGCCAGTAATTGCAGAATAGCTCTTAAAGACAATATCATTAAACATGAGTAATCGGATGCAACTAGTTTTCTACAAGTGCTGCCATCAACATTTTGTACTTCACTTTTTCTATTTTCAGTTTTTCACCCTTAATTAATTACATATCTCTTCCACATCTTTTTCTCTCTAAATATTTTTTTCTCGCATTCTCTCATCCACGCACTCTCTTCATAAATAAAGGTATATTTAGAGGGGGGAATACTTTTTTCACATTTATTGACATTAAGTTTGTAACCAATTTTAACCAACTTTTTATTATCCATTTATTTATAGCTTATATACATAGATATATATTAATTACTCCTTCGGATCCTAAATAGAAGATATATTTATTTTGTAAGGAATTTTGGGCGTACCTGGAATTCGTAGACTCGCTGAAGTACCCACACGAAACCGGAGCACCAATGCGGACCCCGATTACGTTACACAGCAAATACACCAAAGAGAGGAAGAGAAGAGAACATTCTTATAAGAAAATCTTTTAGAAGGAGAATTGTATATTATATCATCATTAGCCTTCTCCCTTAATCTCACACTTTATATATATAGTGTACGTACGGTTACATAGAAATAAATGTAACCCTTAAATGTACGGTTACATAGGAATAGATGTAACCTTTAAAATACAAAGGGTATGACTCTTTATAACCCATGTCTCTTCATAAAACCCCTCTTGAATTGGGCTTGGGCCCTAATCCACCGAGGGTGGACTAGTATATTCCAACATCTCCCACTCACACTTGGTGGATTAGATGTTATAGGTCAAGTCTCTTTCTCTTACTTCTTTCATACTAGGTGTTTTATCGTGACCGCGTGGGCATGATGTCTCCATTTATGAGCTTTGTACTAGAAACCCCTTTTTTTTTACAGAGATCAACACAAGACAATCCTGTAGTGCAGCTCGATATTGATATAATGCCCGAATGTCCTAGATTTTCCAATATACACTTTATTCATGACCAAATCCCTCTTGAATCAATATAAAACTCAGATTGCCTTTCTCATATGCATAGTGTCTACACTTATGAAACTACAAAATAATATCATAAGGGACCAGTCTTAGACACCAACATAGGTGTGTATATTTCAGGTAATAATCTTTCTTTCGCCCATATATCACTTTGATATGTATCAACCGCTTTCCTAACATAATGCCTTTAGATCGCATCAATCATAATCATAAGACAAAATGCTAAAGTAGCAGACGTTGAAACATATTTCTATGATAATGTCAAAGTCAAAAGACATCAATGAAGGGTTAACCTTTCTGGGACTCACACGCCAAATGAAGCAAGGATCTATTCACTTGCTTCCTATTTGCGGTTCTTTAGCACATGTGGTATGAATCACATGCTACGGTATTACTCTTATACTTTAAGAGTGTATGTTGTTTTATTTTATCATTAACACCATACAGACATAAGTTTGGACACTCCCAGTATCTAAACCCAAATTCCTCAACTCTACTCATATTACATGACATCACTTTTGAAGAATTTGTCGTCTGGCAACAGGTATCATGGACGTGGGTTTTCATGATTCAATCCATACTTTTACAATTAAGGATCTCATCTTGACTTACTGCACTTTAAGTTGAGGCGACATAGTTTGTATTTCTTCTCTATCATATTAGCACTCTTTCTACTTTACTGGTGAAATAATTGTCTCATCTTTGCACACTCCTCCTGAATGTCAAAGGCGATCGCTTGTGTGAGAAGATGACCACACCAACTTGTATAACATACTATACATTGTATACTTACACACACATTAAAAGCCAAAATGAAGTATCATTACTCCATACTATATGTATGCCAAAAAACTTAACATGTTTTTCATACATGCCCTTGGTCGTTAGGCTTAGTTAGGGGACTTTGCATATGAATACGTTGTTCAACAATAACTTTATGTGTTATGACATTTCTCATATATCTATGCCTTTGCATTTAGTCTATCTATAATGCTTAGGGTCTTTTATTTGGGCAATGGCTATGTGCATTCACAATACTTTGACACTAATTTGAATTCTCATTTTCAAAATCTTTCACGTTCTATGAACATTACCAGTCATATAGCTTCTTGCACTATCACAGCACATACTTTGAATGTGCATAATCAATATACTCTACAAGTATCTCAGGACCCTTATGTAAAACCATCTAATGTCTCTCACAATGGTTAGACTAGTACCAAATTACAAGTTCTACCATAAGCATATATTTGGTTTTGTATATATCATTGCATATATCATACTACTAACAGTATCTATACAAACATTCTTTTCCATTATCTTCTTGGTTGGTTCAGTCAGGAAAATTTATCAAGATGCAAACTCACTCCTAAAGTTATTGGGGTATTGATGGGATTGCATTCATTTATTTTGAACCGCTTAAGAATTTTCTTAATGTAATTCTCTTGTAAAAGCATGTATTTACTCAATTAAAAGCATTTAATGTTAATTTGTTAATCTAGAGTTTAAATGAATATAAGTATCTTCCAATCACTTACACTCCTCTCTCAAGTTAAAATTGTTATTCCTAACTAATTTACTCAAGAGGCAATAAATGTCCAAATTCACTCTAATATGATTATATGGGTCCAATAGGTATATTTCTATCCTATTGGTAAATTAGAATAAATTCTAATCCCAGATTACTTAATCCTATGGTCCAATTAAGATCCCTCTTCCAAGGTTAATCTAAGTTCCCCAAATTCCTACTTAATGGTGATCAAGCACTAAGTAGATAAAATAATACAAGATTAAGTAAACAAAAATTAACACTAAACACAATTAAATGGTTCATACATGCTCAAATCCTTAAATTAGTTCATAACTACTCTAGTTTCAAAAGTAACGTGTGGGCTTTAAACATCATCACAGTAGCAACAAATCCAGAGTTCAGATTGAAAATCATAATGCAAACAAGAAGAATCAGACTAAAATATAATGGCAGAAATCATAAACTAATCACTATCCATTTATCTTTGTCTGTCGATTCCAATCCAAAACAGCCTCTCCTCTGTTTCATGCGGCTGCTGCTCTGCTTCTCCGCTGGTCGCCTTTGGTTCATTGGTTAGAGGCTGCAGATGAATTGCGGCTGTGTATTTTATGTCTTCAGTCCAGCGCTGTAGCTCAAGAAGAGGATGGAAAAAAATTGCTTCAGTCCAATATTGCGGCTGTTCTCTCCTCTCCGCTACTCTGTTCCTTTGCTTTAGGTCTTCAATTTAGCTGATCCAAAAAAAACGGTGTCGTCTCCTCCTCTGCAGCAAAACACGTGAGCTCCCTTTAATCATTCAACTTGATTCATATTTGGCACCCAAACCACGTCACCTGCTGTCATCAATGATAATATAAGTATCTAAGTAAAAAGGTAAGATGAAAAATAAAATAAAATAAAATAAAAACAACAACTTTTTTTTTTCTTTTTTTTTTTAAATTTATCTTATTAAAATTAATTATTTTTTTATTCTAAATATTTACAATCTAAATCCCACAAATAATTCACCACTTTGATTTGATCTTTTTATAATAAAATCTCATTGAATCTTCTAAAAATTGCATAGATAACTCTCCAATTATCTTCAAAATATTCTTTAAATGTACAAAATATGGAGAGTTATCACACCCCTACACTTGCATCAAATCTTGTCCTCAAGATTTCAAAAAGTTCAAAACAGTCAAAGACAATCATGGAAGCAAGAATTTTAAAGCAAACATCATAAAATTGGATTTAATTCAAATTTTCAAGAATAAAGCTTTCCTAAAACTCTTTTCCATCTTCTAAAAAGATAAGTAGAAATGCAAGTAATTTAGCAAGAATAAATGACAATAGAATGTTCCTCACAAGTGAAGTGTTTGCACTCTTCCCTCAAGACAATATAAAGGGCTTGTGTTTCACTCTCTTCCACTTATTACAATTCATCTACCATAAGCTTGTTTATTATCTCCATCTCTACTACATTATCCCCTTGCTTACACAAATCAAAAGGACTTTTCTAAAGGTTGTAATGAATAGGGTAGGATAATGAAATGAAAGTAGTGAAATGGTATGGAGGAGTACTTTAATAGTGCTAAGTAACTCAATGAAATTCATTAAAAATGAAGGAATATCCACTTAAAAGAAACAAACTCACTTGCACTATAAAAACCTTCATTACATTGAACTCAACAATCTCTCTTTTTTTTTTTCTTTTCTTTCTTCCATTTTTTTTTCATTTCTATTATTATTCTTTTTCTTGTTTTTTTTCATTTTTCTCTCTTTGTTTTTTTTTACACCTTTCTTTCTATCTTTCTTTTCTTTCTATTTCATTTTTTTTCAAGTATCCACACAACTCACATAATAGATTTTCCAATCCCTTCACTCTTTTCTAAAATTGTTTTACTTAGCACTAACCAAAGTAGCAAATGAATGGGAAAGAAAAGATATAAAAATTGCATTTATCAAACAAAGGGCTATTTACTCTATGCAATTTTCTTTTTAAAAGCAAAGCAAGGCTCAAATTGGGTAAAGCAAAGGATTTTTATATGACAAGGATAGACATTTGGCCAAACTAGCTATGAAATGAATGCCTAAATCATCTTTGTGAATGCAAAGGGATTTAAAGCTTCAAAGGAGATTCAAGACAAGTTCTAGAGATAAAATCACAATAAATGTACTCCCTTTTGAAAGAAATGAATATTTAGGCTCAAGTTTTTCACCGGTTTTTAACATCCTAAAGTCAATTATCTAAACCAAATTCTTTGCCTATCTACTAACATTCCAAGAAAATAGAACCGAATTCTAAATAAACTCAATCCTTTCCAAATTCAAATCAACCCAACTTTACCAATATTCACAAGTAAAAGTCAATCTTCCATGAAAAACAAAATTTTTTTTTTTGGTTCAAAATTTTTCTATTTATGTGCAAAATGAGAGAAAATTTCCAAAATTGAAGATAAGTCATGCAAAATCAATGATACCCTCACCCCACACTTAAATGTCACATTGTCCTCAATGTGAACAAGTAACATAAAGTAATGGAGATGAAGACAAAACCATATCCAAATGCAGGGATAGTAGAAGCTTCAAAGATTTTAAATTTCCACCAATAGAGCACCACTCACAAATACCACAACTCAAACCAATAGTCAATAACAATTATCAATCACATGCAAAGTTATACTATAACCAGCACTCATGTCTAGAACATGCTATTAAGTATCAATTAAACAAAGCAAGGAAAAGTAGAAGGAAACTCCCCTCTCAATCCTCGTCTTGTGCTCTTGAATGCCCTTCCTTGAGGCTACCAAAGTGGAATACATCATTAGGGGGGATACAAAAGTCCTACAAAATCAAAACAAAATATCAAACTGAACCTTGGGTTGCCTCCCAAGAAGCGCTAAGTTTATAGTCTTCAGCCAGACTACTCAAAACAAACTACTAATCATAAGTATCAAACACTATGATTACATTGTCTTCATTTCTTTTCAACCAACAAGGTTTTAGACATAACAAATGATCTTTCAAGTGAATTACTTGTACTTCTTCAATCATAGATAATTTTAAAGTACAAGTTTTCACTGAATTCAAATTAAACACAACATGCACATCTTTGCAAACAGATTTAGGAACTTCCAAAATTTAGAGCATCCCATAAAATCCACTTGGCTCTCATTAGTAAGAGTCAAAGAGTCAATAGGATAGTCATGAACAACAACTCCTGGGATCTTTCCATTAAACTCAACATCAAAGTCATAAAGATTAGGCTCTTCAACTGGAACCTCAATTTGACACCTACTGTTCTCTTCCAAATTAATTTCAGGCTCACATTCATTTTTCCCATTATCAAAAGTCTCATGCAATTGCACATCTTCAATTTCCTCACAATGATCATCATCAACACAAGAAGTGGCAATCATGCTTAAGGAATTAGCTTGAGTCATATTTTCAATAGATGAAACAATTTGATTCACATAAACTTCAATATTTTGGACCCTTGACTCAAATTCAGTAACAAATTCCTTTTGCTCTCTATTAGACCTCTCTACTGATTCCACATACACCTCAAATAACTTTTCTAGATTAAACTTTTCTTTATATTCATGGTTGTTTTCTTCAAAATGAGGATGAGAGTGAAAAGATGGGGGAATTTCTTTTGAATAATGGCTAAAATGTGAATCCCAAGAATTTTGTTGCTCAAAACTTTCACTAGAACAAAAAGAATGATCAAAACAAGTTTGATTCATAGTGAAATCATCTCTCACATAGTGACTGTGATTGACATATGGACAATGCTCATGTGAATGACTCTCTCCACAATAAATACAAGAAAAGCAATTATAAGGAGAAGAATCAACATTTTCAATCCAACTAGCATTTGTATTTTCTTGTCTCATTCCATCCACATGCATTCCTAATAAAGAACCAAGATATGCCAATTTATCACTAGTTGAGCCAAATGAATGATGTGAATGATCCATTTCTTTTTTCAAATTTTTTTTTTCAATGACAAACAAGAAACAATGAAAATAAAGCAAATCACACACAAGAAAACAAAATAAAAATATTCACAAAGCTCAAGCTTAAATTACTAAAGGATTTCTAATTCTAATCACCAATTGCCTTGAATCCCCGGCAACGGCGCCAAAAACTTGATGCTACTAAATTTTAAATCAGCACCGCAAGTGTACGGGTCGTTGGAATAGTATAGTAGCAAATCAAGGTCATCCCACAGAGATCCAGGGTAATAGATAATTAGGCATTAAAATTCCCATTTTCATTTAAGTTGAGCAAATCAAAGGAAGAGATTGAAAGACAATTTAAACAAATGCAAAAGAAACAAATCTAATGATTTAAAGATTTCCATTGATAAAAACAACCTAGAGTGGTTAATCCCTTCTTTAAGTTTTAGAGCATGTATTTACTCAATTAAAAGCATTTAATGTTAATTTGTTAATCTAGAGTTTAAATGAATATAAGTATCTTCCAATCACTTACACTCCTCTCTCAAGTTAAAATTGTTATTCCTAACTAATTTACTCAAGAGGCAATAAATGTCCAAATTCACTCTAATATGATTATATGGGTCCAATAGGTATATTCCTATCCTATTGGTAAATTAGAATAAATTCTAATCCCAGATTACTTAATCCTATGGTCCAATTAAGATCCCTCTTCCAAGGTTAATCTAAGTTCCCCAAATTCCTACTTAATGGTGATCAAGCACTAAGTAGATAAAATAATACAAGATTAAGTAAACAAAAATTAACACTAAACACAATTAAATGGTTCATACATGCTCAAATCCTTAAATTAGTTCATAACTACTCTAGTTTCAAAAGTAACGTGTGGGCTTTAAACATCATCACAGTAGCAACAAATCCAGAGTTCAGATTGAAAATCATAATGCAAACAAGAAGAATCAGACTAAAATATAATGGCAGAAATCATAAACTAATCACTATCCATTTATCTTTGTCTGTCGATTCCAATCCAAAACAGCCTCTCCTCTGTTTCATGCGGCTGCTGCTCTGCTTCTCCGCTGGTCGCCTTTGGTTCACTGGTTAGAGGTTGCAGATGAATTGCGGCTGTGTATTTTCTGTCTTCAGTCCAGCGCTGTAGCTCAAGAAGAGGATGGAAAAAAATTGCTTCAGTCCAATATTGCGGCTGTTCTCTCCTCTCCGCTACTCTGTTCCTTTGCTTTAGGTCTTCAATTTAGCTGATCCAAAAAAAACGGTGTCGTCTCCTCCTCTGCAGCAAAACACGTGAGCTCCCTTTAATCATTCAACTTGATTCATATTTGGCACCCAAACCACGTCACCTGCTGTCATCAATGATAATATAAGTATCTAAGTAAAAAGGTAAGATGAAAAATAAAATAAAATAAACTAAAATAAAAACAACAACTTTTTTTTTCTTTTTTTTTTAAATTTATCTTATTAAAATTAATTATTTTTTTATTCTAAATATTTACAATCTAAATCCCACAAATAATTCACCACTTTGATTTGATCTTTTTATAATAAAATCTCATTGAATCTTCTAAAAATTGCATAGATAACTCTCCAATTATCTTCAAAATATTCTTTAAATGTACAAAATATGGAGAGTTATCAGAGAGGAATCTTCTTAAGCCATTTCTTTGGATCTCAAATCCAACTGCTTTACCCATAAATTTCTTTTTTTTAAAATTAACTAGCACCATTCTTTAATAGACACTACCAAATTCAAACTATATATGATCAATAGTATATCATCAACTTAAAAAAATAACATAACAAATCATTTACTAATGGTGATCTTCAACCATTTAAAAAACACATTAGGTTACCTTTCTTTCAAAGCATTAAACATCATTATCTGGACGATTGCATCAATCCATGAAAGGACTTCTGCAAAAACACAAGAAGTCACTACTATGTGAAACTTCAAATACTACTTTTAGTGAAATCTAATAGTCACTGTATATAGATTTCTTCATCAAGATCATCACTCAAAATGTATGGTTTACATCTATATGATGTAGATTTAAATTCAAATAGTTAATTATTACCATATTTAAACTAATTTAAACGCACAATAAGTGAGAAAAATGCCTTGCTGTTATGCATAACCCTATGTAATAATAAGTCTTGTGCATGTCAATTGATTTACCTTTTTTTCTCTTAAACCTATAGAACTCACTAGTTCTCAATAGTCCTTTTAACTTGGTAGTAGATCAACTGATTCTCAACTTGATTCTTTCTCAAAGAATTCACTTCCCTTTCCATTACTTTCTTCCATTTTCCCTTGTTATGGCCTCTTGTACATAATGTGACTCATCATCCTTCTTTAGAATAAATGAACATTTTTCTCAGTTATCCCTTATCTCATGAGCTTTTTGCATTTCATATTTATTTGTTTGGTCTCTTTATTGACCATTCTAAGCTCCCATTCTCAAAAAACAATTGAGGATTATTAGCATGTTCTGTACTGCCTTGTCCTTGCGTCTTGCAAATAGATGCAATGTGGTTAGTTTCACCCTTAATTGAAAAACTAATTCACAATAAATGTGGTACTTTTTAATTCTTCTTAGTCATAATTCTATCATCATTTCACTCTTAAAAAACGTAATTCTTATGAGCTCCCACTTACAACCACTATGGGAATTTGTAATCGACCCTTATGGTCTATGAAAACTCAAATTTGATTTTTATTTAGTCCAACACTTATAGGGTATGATAGTGACTTTAGAGGGTACATGGTTAAACTCAAGTCCACATAACTTGATGAAACTAAGGATGTGTGCATGTGTACTAATCCACCAAAAGTGGACTAGATAATACTCTCCCACTCATATTTGGTGGATTAGCATAAGTCATAATATATTTAACCATATCTAATAGCATTCCATTATGCCTTTATAAACTCCTTTTGGTGATGGAGTTCCTTAGATAGTTATTTATTTATTTATCCCTTTTTTTCCACAGAGCTATTTGAAACTGGTCAAATAGATGCTCACTCCTTTGATCAGTTCATAGGACCTTTAAAATTCCTATCTAATTGATTCTCGAACTTCATTCACATATTGTCTAAAGCAACAATCTTCAAACTTCTGTGAAATTAAGTAATAATATGTGAAATCATCAACAAAGGTAATAATTTACCTAGCTCTATGTCTTACCCTCAAACTTATAGAACCACATGGAACGAAATAGAATAATTGCAATGTAAACTCAATTTTAGTATTTTGCTGAAAACTTTTTATTATGCTATTTCTAGAACCAAATTCTATGTCTTTGACTAGTAAGATACGTTTTTAAGTCAATACTTAAATTAGAAGAAATAGTAATGCAATTATACACAAAGAATTTACCAACCAAAGATATTTATTGAAAGAAAGATTGATCAACTATACAATTTTATAGGGTAATTCATACTATTTTGTTTCCCTTATCAAACCATATAGGTCTCGTAACTTTTTCTTTACTAAGCTGACATCTCAACTTCAGTATTACCATGATTATTTGTCAATGACTTGATAACGAATTATTTTTATAAATACTAGATATTTTGATTGTCCCCATTAAGTTTATAAATTATATTCTTGGTAGCCTCTCTTGGCTTAGCCACTCAAATTATCACACACACAGGGTTATTCATAATTTATTTAATCCAATAACTTATCAATAATGTAACATATTTAAGTATACAACATCATGTACTTGTATTATTTCTGACTAGAAAAATAATAACGTTATTGGGTCTATGATCAGAAGAATACGTTTGTACCTCCCATCACACAGATTCCAATTATGTCATTATCATCTATCAAGAAATTCATACAAGTATCTTAAATAAGATGCTCAATTATTACTCTTGAAAGACTCATTTTCTAAGAGCTTCCACTTAGATAGAGCATATGACGCTCTTGAAAGACTCATTTTCTAAGAGCTCCCACTTATAAAGAGTATTTTGACTTTTATTTCTTCATGCTTTCATCAGGTTATATTCATAATGTCTTATTAACCTCTTATCTGAGAATTGGATAAATTTAATAGTTTTTCTAAGTTCTCTATGCATTTCATTTATTCACATTTTAATTTTCAGCAAACAATACTTCCTCTAAAGGGTTAAGTCTCCATCCTTCTCAAACCTAGTTTGACAGGTTCTCGACAACTATTGTTTTTCTAAAGTTGCAAGAATTTTGTGTCTCCTATTATTTCAACAATCTTTCAAATTTTCTAAAAGAAATATCCCATATTTCTTATTCAAATTATATTTGTTTCCTAATAGACACGTTTAGTATATCTTCTTAAATCTCTTATAGTTTTATATATTGGGAATTTGGACTGGGCTTAGGACTTTATTCTTCACTTAAGAGAGGTCTTCACTCTTTACTCAAGGAGTGATATTTTCCTGAACTCCACCATGATCCAAAGTTTAGACATTAGGAAATCTCACCATTTGAGATTTTCCTTCACTTTGATTTGATACTGCTTCTTTAGTATTAGATCCTTCACTTTCACCTCATCGAGGTTTCTCTAGATTCAAATCTTGATATTGACTTTCTTAAGATTTAGGAAATTCAAGTCCTTCTCATGCATCATTTTCTTAGTTCTCTTTTGGTTACTCCCCTTATTCTATTTCAGAATCAATTATAACCTTATTCTGGATTCTTTCATCTTGATCATTTATCAAGATATTCTCTTTCTAGGTTGTCACTCAAAATTTCATATTCCAATAAAAAAATCCCTATCTCATTCGTTATTTAGAGGCTTACATTTCTTTAAGTAATTTATGTTTGGATCAACATTCAATGGCTTTTAACTGAAAAACTTGTTTATTTTCTAAAGCCATCAAGTTCAAGTTTAGAAATATGTTTTTTAATAAAAAAACATTATTCAAAATACTAAAATAAATTTTATTTCAATGCTTTAAAAAAAAACTCTTTTGACTCATTTTTATCTCAATTAAAATGGAATAAATCATTACAAATATTTTAAGAATTTTTTTAAAACAAATAAAAATCATTATAATAGCACTGAAAACGTTCAAAAATAGGTTCAAATATATTTCAAAATTGACATATTGTATGTCAAAATATAGATAATGAATTTAGGGATTTTTAGAAATAAATCGTGTCAGTGCCCAAACACTCTTACACGCATCTCTAGAAGGAGGGGAAAAGAAAAATCCTGGGAAAAAAATAAAATCCAGAAGAACCCCATTTTCATCACAGGGAGAAGCAAGAAACTGGCATCTGCGCCACACCAATCCGTTCCTGGGTTCGATCCCAGGAAACGGAAGGTGTAAAGAATTTCCATTGGGAGCTCTCTCCCCTGGGATGCCTTAAAGAGGTGAATTCCTGTCGGGCCTATCAGATTGGGGGCGCCAGGACTAGTCGGTTGTCGGGGGCCCATGTCAGTAAATCCGGCGTTGGCCTTCAGGTTAACGCCGGATACCTGGAAGGTGGGTGTACCGAAGGCCAAAAATGATCCATTGCATAAACCATCAAAAAGAAGAAGAAGAAGCAAGAAACTGGTGGTCACGTGGCAGTCAAAAGTTTTCTTTTCTTTTCTCTTCTCTAAGCTCTGGCCCAGCAGCCTAGAACCCTTTATATATATATATATATATATATAGCCAAAACGTATTGCTGAGTCCAGAATGGCTTTTTTTTGTTTTTAACGATGCGTTTCATTTAACGCACAAAACCCTCTGAAGGTGAAATGACTTGCCGTTTCTGGTTTAGGCAAAACATCTTGTTGTTTTGCTTCATCTTTAACCACCATCTTCAACCTTCATCTACACATTGAGACCTATTTTTAAAGTTGGCCCAGTCTCAAAAAAAATACTTTCTCAGTTTTGTTTTCTATGGCGAGTTCTTGGACCCATTTCTTTTATTCTAGATTCTATGATGACATATACCATGTGCTCTACATTTGTATACCATTTTTGTAGCCTAAATCATAAGTTTCTGAAGAACCCAAGTACTAGAATGACAAACTGTCAAAGCCGTGTGTTCCAGCGCGTTCCAATGAAAACTTCATATACTATATATATTTTTTTATTTAAAAAAATATAACACAGACCTGGAAAAAGGAAAAACACATAGGCCCGTGGCTTATAGATATATACACATTCCAGCGATAGTTTTCAATAAACTCAGGCATACATATACATATATATAAGGCAGAAACTTTCACGAACCAAACAACTAAGGGCAATAAAAAAAAAATTGATTTAGTCAAAGCTTAATTTCGTAAAGGGAACAGTCAAGAATGATGGTATTCATGTTGTTTCCTATCTGTTTCATGCATGGTTCTAAATTTTCACAGTTCATGTCTTTCAAAACATTCACACACACTGTTAAGGAACCCAAGAAACACAAGTTTTGCATAACCCGAAAACGGAAAATATAAACTGTTGGACTACCCAGTTTTTTTTTAAAGGAAAAAAAAAAAAAATAGAAATATTCAATGTATAACCACAAAAGGAATGTCATAGAACAAAGACCAGAGACTCATGCAGGCGATGTACTCATATACCCTGGCATAACCATTGAAAAATTAAGGCAGCAACGAAAGAGACAAATAATATTATATGTGTCTCAAGAATCACTAAATATAAAAAGCTAATTTAACTACATGATTTTACATCAGTTACTTAAAGAACATAAGTGATAATTCATGTGATGTAATTTCGCTTCTGTTTTATATGTGATTGATGCCGTAATGTACAATATAACATCAGTTACTTGAAAAACTGAAGTGATAATTCATGTGACATAAATTTAACTTATATTTTAAGTGTAACTGACGTCGCAAAGTATAATATAACATCAAATATATATTCAATTGATGTCGTAATTAAGATGCTATAACAATAATAATTATGGAATCAGTTTAGTAAGCACTAAAAGTTATAATTAAGATGGAGGTTTGGAATTTAATTGTGAAATAAATAAATTGAAATATAACATATCATAATTGTAATTAACTACTATAAATAAATTTTTAAAAATAATTTTCCCAAAATATAATTATATTATAGTTGTATTATAAATGACTTTTTTTAACTGTGTCATTTATAGTTTAAAAACTGAACCTAGTTAATTATTAAAAAAAATTAAATGATGGATCATTTATGGGTGGAACTTGACCCATAATTTATAATTTATTTATTCAGCTTGCTTATAATATTATGTCTTATCAAAACTTAAAGGCTTAATTTTCACTCACATTATTCTAAGAAAATCTTAGAAATAAGTTACTTTTATTTGGCAAATTTTTTTATTAAAAAAACAGGGGATCTATGGTGTCAAAGCAACTCCACCCGACGCCATAGACAATCAGCGAGAAGGCAATAGCAATTCACTCAGTTCTCTATGGCGTCGGTTTCAAATCAACAGACGCCCTAATTCCATTCAAAGAAACAGATATGGCGTCAGTTTCCAACCCATTCGATGCCCTAATTCATTCAACAAAAAACCCTCTTCTAACTTCAAATTCACGGCTTTTCAAATTCGCGCCCTAATCCCTTCGTCACTGTTGCATCGCGGCTTCCAGATTGTTGTGGGAGTCTTTATCGCGAACTCATTCAAGCTGATGTTTGTCTTCTCTGTGATGTCGTGGATCTCGATTTTCCTCCAATTTGCAAGGTCGCAGGGGACTGGTGAGTAGTTGTTGCACACAGGATTGCACACAGGATGTGTTTCCAAGAGTAGTTCTCGTGTTGTTCTGTTTTGTTTCTTGAATTATAACACGTTTCTGTTTGGTTCTATAAGCATTCCACTAGGTTCTGGTTTTCATTGCGTTTTGAAGAGTTCTTTTGTGATGCTTTCTGTTAGAATAACGTTGATTTCTGGTTTTCTTTTAGTTTCCAAGATTTCTTTATGATGCTCTGTTTTGTTTCTGGTTTTGGGGTCCTCTCAATATGTGTTAGACTTTGTTGCTGGAATCATATACTCAAATGCACAAACCTTAATCAAGTCGTCCATGATTCAGCCTGTGGGGGAGTGTGTCAAGACTTGTGTAAGTTAGAGAATTTATATTATTGCTGATGTTTGAAGGGATTAATCCAGGACGGAGATGTAATAATGTGTTCTCTGACCGTAGTCATCTTCCTGGTATGAACCCCAATTAATTTGTCATATTAACGTTGAGTCTAAATAATGGAGGTTAGAGTCACCTCGTTTAACATTATAAATCTCACAGTGAATCGAAGAAAATATTCTCACAGTAAATATAAATTTCATGACCCTCGTTTAACATTATATAAATCTCACATTATAAAAATTAGTGGTAAGAAGAAAATATATATAGTCTTAACATTAGAGATTCCCCTCGGTATAGATGTGCAAGCGTGAGTAGTGTGAGTTGGGTGGACAAGTTAACTACGGTATTTGGTTAGCTGCCCCCAAAATTATTTTTCTCCAAGTATAGATGTGCCAACTTAGTACAGTTGCTCAGAGAATTTAGAAACTCCCAGCCTTTTGAAGAATTACTCCCCAAACTATTAACACTGACCTCTAAAACTGAGATGTCATGCAGCTTTCTGAAATTTTTCCAAGAATTGGAGATTAGGGAGGTTGATAAACATATTGGCTGGTAGAGAGCCATTGAATTGATTAGATGTATTTTTGATGCCATTGAATAGATCAGATGGCAGCATGATGCTTGTGAGAGATGACAAATTGTAAATAGCAGAAGGAATTGCACCTGAAAACTTGTTGGCAGCGACATTAAATATTTCCAATTTCAAGGCAACCTATATCTTCAGGTATATTTCCCTCCAAGTTATTGGTATCCAAAGACAGAATCCTAAGAGAAGTAAGATTCCACAAGGAAGATGGGATTTGTCCGTTGAAATTGTTTACAAGTAGATACAAACCTTCAAGATTATGAAGAGAGCCAATCTCCATTGGTATTTTGCCAATGAGATGATTCCCTCCAAATGCTAAGAGCTTGAGGTTAGAGCAATTTGTGACATTGATTGGAAATTCTCCCGTCAATGTGTTATTTTGGATATAAAGATCCTGTAGTGGGAACAAAAGACCCAATTCTTGTGGAATTTCTCCGTGGAAATTATTGTTGTTAAAATCAATAATGTCAAATCATTTACTCAAATCATCTACATTGGCTTTGAATCTATATTCTGTAAATATAATACTGGCTCAATGCTATCAAGATAATAGTTGCTGAGTTAATAATTGCTTATTTGATTGAGTTGCTTGATTGCTTTGTGCCTTCATTGAAGCCTCAATTTGCTGTCAAGACTTTCTTTCCCTACAGATTTGTATTGAAATATGGTGTTTGAAATTGCCGATAATACACTGCTGTGATAAGCTCTCTTGCTGTCACTAAAATATTACACTGTGAGTTAATAGTTGTTGAATTTGCTTGTCATTAAAGGCTCCATGCTGTCAAAATAATCATTGTTAGTTGCGCCACAAATTATTCTAGTGGTCTTGGAACAAAATCAATTATGGCCACCTACTTAGTTTTGGCTACTAGTCTACTAAATTACAGCCAGAAAAAAATCTTTTAACCTAATACTTGAACTTGTGTTCATTACTATTTAACCATGATTTATGGTTCCTTTGGAAGCTCATTACTGTGATTTTCAGCTTGGTAAAAGCCTTGAATCTTGATCTGACTTGAGTATTCTAAAACAAGCTAGAATCAAAAGCTGATTTTCTTGACTAGAAGGACAATGAATTATAAGATGGATTAGGAAGACAATGAATTACGTATATATAAATGAATTACAATATATCTCTAATGTATCCATTAGACATTGCTTCATGCTAAAGTTGTTCTTTTTCTTTTGTGTTCACCTTGTAACTATGGAGAATTCTACTACAAATATAATTTTCGGTTGGCTAAGATAGAGCAATTGAAGACGCATTGGAGAATTTTATTTAGGTAATTTTAAAATACCCATTCTCTTGCTAAGAAGGCTAGTTCATCAAGTTACAGCTGAGGTATGAATAACCTTGTGCTTTTCTATCATTCCCTAATTAAAATGGTATGCATCTTCAATTTTTTTTATTACTTATTGATTTATTAATTAGAAACTACAATAATCAAAGGATTCTTTCCATTCAAATTCTCAACAAGCAATTAGACCCAGTGTCAAACCAAAGCAAAATGACTTGAGACGGTTGGCTTTATTTGTTGTCGATATGGACGACTTCATTGCATTGAATGTGAGTAAGGAGATTGTAGGGCACCGTTTTGAATTAAAGATATTCAAGCGGGATGTTTTTGACCTCATTTCTTTTGATTGGTTGAACATATCAATTATTCAACTTTTTCTTAAGTAAGTATGCATTTTTTTTTGAATTTAACATTTAATTTTTTTTTATTTCTTTACTAACTTATTCCCATTTCATAGGTATCTCCACAATCTCTGCAAAGAATTGGCTAAAATTAATAATTATGGATTCTTGTGCCCACATTCTATTCAATCTTCTGGAAACAATAATGTAAGTGAGAGAACATCATATATTGGAAGGACAATTAAAGAAGGGAATAAAAAGTGTTGGTTTGCACCATTTATAGAAAGGTATTTATTTCTAATTCATTTATCACTTAAGTAAAAACTTTCTTAACGATATAATATTAATATGAATTCATATTATAGTAACCATTAGAGGCTCGCTGTTATTTGCCCACATGAACGTACTATATATTGGTTTTGTTCTTTACAATGGGCAGTGAGTGAAGATATGAAGTAGGTGTTTGAAACGTAAGTTTTCTGTAAAACTCTGTTTTATAATATTTGAATATATCATTCTCTTACAATTCTTTAATAATAGGTCTTTGAAGATGCATTCTATGCTGGTGGGAAAGAATGGCCAAAGTGATGTCAATTGGGTCCTTTTGAAGGTAAATACTTTAAATTTACATAATAGATTGATGAATTATATTATTGGTTTACTGAATTTGATTGTTCTCGTTTGTATACATTCAAGTGCCACAAACAACTCAAAAGTTTTGAGTGCGGATATTATGTGATGTGGTATATGTATGAAATCATCACTGAGGGCATTACTAACTCATTTAACAAGGTAGTAATATATATATGTTATAATTTTAGTTTAGACTTTGGTTTTCTTATAATATTACTTACCTACAGATTTTTTGAATTTGCAGCATTTTCGAAGTTTGGAATCATATTCTGAAGCGCAAATAAGAGAGATATGCGACATTTGGTCTGAATACTTTTTACATTTAACAAAAATAGAGTAGAATGATAAGTTGTACATGATTCTCTTTGGTAATTTGATAATATTAGATACACGCTGTTGTTTTGACCAATTATTTATGTCATATATTGGTTGCAAGACTTATATTGTTGTACATTTTTTTGGTCTTCATTGCATTGATGTACATTGGCTTTATATGATAGCAGGTTCTTGAAAGAGGAGTTAATATATATAAATTTAGCTCTTTTTTAAAAAATATTACAATTATGGCGTCAGTTATGTTTGTATAAAATATTACAATTATGGCATCATCAGTTATGACCATAACTGATGCCGTAATTGGTAATTATGACAACAATTTAGATAAAAAGACACCATAAACAACATAATTACGTCTTTATTATGGAATCGGTTGAGCAAATGCAAGAGGCCATAATAGTCACTTACGGTGTCGGTTTAGTTATAATGTGATGCCATAATATATTCATTTACGGTGTCATATCTTGAGCAACTGACTCCGTAATATATTCATTTATGACGTCATGTCTTAAGCAAGTGACGCCGTAATATATATTTTTCGCTACGGCTAATTCTACTAAACCTTATAGGCTGTGGCGAAAATGTGATTTTAACTGATGCCAAATTAACTTTTTGCACTAGTGAATGTCTCTGATACCATGTAAAGAATTTTGGGTGTACTTGGAATCCGTAGACTCGCTGAAGTATCCACACGAAACTGGAGCACCGATGTAGACCCCGATTACGTTGCACAGCAAATACACCAAAGAGAGAAAGAGAAGAGAACATTCTTATGAGAAAATCTTTTAGAGGGAGAATTGTATATTATATCATGATTAGTCTTCTCCCTTAATCTCACACCTTATATATATAGTGTACGTATGGTTATATAGGAATAGATGTAACCCTTAAACGTACGATTACATAGGAATAGATGCAACCTTTAAAACACAAATGGTATGACTCTTTATAACCCATGTCTCTTCATGAAACCCCTCTTGAATTGGGTTTGGGTCCTAATCCACCGAGGATGGACTAGTATATTCCAACATATTTAATTTAAGGAGGTTAATAAAGTTAAAATAAATGGGCTAATTATAACATATGGACATGATTTCTCTTTTAAATATTTATGTGAGTTTATAAGTTGAGTAAATTTGTCTAAAGAAAAGTGATCAATATAAGAGATGAAATGAAAAGAAAAAGTCACAGCTCAAAACATGGTCTTATGTATTTAGGACCAAAATTTACTTCTAAATTACCTCTTTGAAGTGGAGGGAGCATTATCAGTTATTCTGTAAATATATTTAACATTCTGTATATATGTATATTCTGTGCATGCGTCATAAATCTTCTTTCCATTATGAATCGAATGATCATATACCGAATCCTTCTGGATGCCAAACTAATGTAAAAGCCGATCGTTTATTATTGGTGGTTGATATATATATCTACATAGTACGTACATAGATATACAGATACCTTATTAGAAGAGAATTATATAACAAAACACAGCTTTATATATAACCGGCAAGATACCTCCCTAAAAATTAAACTTCAACCAGAACTCATCATGTCTTTGAAATGGTTTTTCACAGACACATTAGTGAGACTAAAGCCTCCATCGATCACCAAGTTAAGTCCACTCACATACTGTGATTCATCGCTTCCGAGATACATAACTGCTTCTGCAACATCCTCAGCCTTCAGAATCACTCCCTTGAGATTCCCAGCTTCTGAAAATACCTTTTCTAGGTCTTCCTTCTTCATCCCTATCTCCTTCACTGCCATCGGCGACGCCACCCCGTACGGCGATACGCAGTTCACTCTGATGCCGTGCTCGCCAAGTTCCACGCTGAGGTTCTTCGTCAGTCCCACCACCGCGTACTTCGACGCCACGTAATCGTGTGCCACCGCGCCGTGGGTTACGGACGCTACGCTTGCCGTGAAGATGATGCATCCTTTCTTCTCCGGGATCATAACCCTAGCGGCGTGTTTGGCCACTAGGAAGCATCCGTACACATTGATGGAGAAAACTTTGTTGAAGAAGTCTTCGTTGATGGCGAGGACGGAAGTGCTTGGATTGCCAAAGACGCCGGCGTTGCTGTATACTATGTCGAGCTTGCCGTGCTTTGAGATTGTGGCGTTGATCGCGGATTCGACGTCGGAGTCGCTGGTGACGTCGCAGTGGACGTAGGAAATATCGGCTCCGCCGTCCGTGGAGGAGCTTATTTTGTCACAGACGGAACGGCCGAGTTCATCTTGAACGTCGGCGATGACGACCTTGGCACCATTACGGGCAAAAGCCTTGGCTGTTTCGGCGCCGATTCCGCTGGCACCACCGGTTATGAAAGCCACCTTACCTTCTAACCTGTACAGATCGGCAATTACATTGTTTTCCGAAAATTAATTAAGAGAAAAAATTTAAGGTTCTATTTGGATTACTTTTATAGAACATATTCATGAGAAAAGTGATTTAAATGAATAAATTTTGAATATAATAGATTTAATGAAAAAAATATTAGTGAACATATTTATAGTGTGAAAAAATGATTGTGTGGATAACTTATACCAAAAACCTTTATTTTGGTGGAAATTATATAACAAAAAATTATTGAATGTTTGGGTTGGGTTTGTCCCACGGTCATGATTTTCTTTTAAATAAGTGATTTTCAGAAGCATCCAAAGACACACTAAGTACTTGTTTGTGCTAAGGAATCATCTGTACATTTTACAAAACAAAATTACTCTCGTATGTATACCTCCTCATACATGGTAAAACAATTTAAACCAATCAAATTAAATACTAATTACTAACATTATATTATCTCAGAAAACAAGTATGGGATCAATTTAAGTAGTGGTAGGTTGGATTGGGATTACCTCTTAGTGGCGATTGGAGAGATTGATGAAGACCCTCCTTCCATCTTTTTGTTCTTCTTCTCAGGTTTAGAAGACCAAATTATATATATATATGTTGTCTATGTTATATCAAAGCACCTACATAGGCATATTTATATACTAAAGCAACCATTCAATTAAGAAGGCCCTTGATTCACTACTACAAAAAAGCGGTATAATGGCGCTTATTTTAAAACATATTTTGACGTTTAAGAAACGCCAAAGCTTTTGACGCCATTAAAAATACCTATGACGCTTTTTAATCTATAAAAACGCCATACAATACTTTATCAAATTAAATAAATAAATTAATTATTTATGACGTTTTATTTGACAAGTGCCAAAAGAGAAAATACCCTCCTTTAGCGTTTATAAAATAAACGCGACCCTCCTTTGATGTTTCTAATACAAACGCCAAAGGAGGCAAATGCCTCCTTTGGCAAAAACGTCAAAGGAGGCATTTGCCTCCTTTGACGTTTCTATTACAAACGCCAAAGGAGGCAAATGCCTCCTTTGGCATTTCTAATACAAACGTTAAAGGAGGCAATGCCTCTTTTGGGTATTTATTTTTTTAAAAAATAATTTTTTTAAATATTTCTTTTTTTATGGTGTTATGTAAAAATAAATATCTAATAATCATATATAATTTTTTAATAAATAAATGACTATACATTTCATCTAGTAAGTAAATTACAATATAAAACGATGATGATCATTTTTTTAATTATTTTATTTTCTTGATAAAACAAACAAATCACAATACAATGGTAAAAAATATAAAACATTAACTACAATGATTTGTATTACAACAAAATTACTACAATATTATTAATTTGTAAGTTTAAAAATTAAAAAAATAATAATATATAGGAAGTTTAAGTTGACAAAGTTGAAACTTCAAATCAATACTTAAAAAATATGAGCAAACATATAAGAGTTATTGCAAATTTATACCAAAAAGAAAAAAAAGAAAACATGGATCAAATGTTTAAAAAACAATGCTTACAAGCTAGGGATCTCCTACTTCTATTCTTGCTGCCATCAAAATCAAAGAGAGGAAGGAGTGGGGATAACGAATAAGAAAAGCTAATAGACCAATAAAGTGAGAGAGTAATGGATCGAAGTTATGGGAAGTGACAAGCGGGAGAGTGATAATGGCGGGATGTCAATGGCGGGGTTTTTAAATTTTGTAAACAGGGGAAGCTTTGGCGCTTCATAAAAGAATGTCATTGCTTCCCATTTTCAAAATAAAATTTAAAAAAAAAATGGAAGCTTTGGCGCTTCTTTAGGAAGCGCCAAAGCTTCTATTGTGTTTTTTATTTTTTATTTTTTCAATATGAAGTTTTGGCACTGTATTTATGTAATTGGTTAGTTTAACTATATTTTATGTGTTGATTCTTTTTTGACTTGACTTTTCAATGAATGCCAAAGCTTTCACGTGATTCTTTTCCCTTCGGTAAAGATGATCCCTTTGTTTTTTTTTTAATAATTGTGGAAGCTTTGGCATTTTATTACAAAACGCCAAAGCTTCCCCTCCAAATTCGTTTTTTTTTTATTAATTGTGGAAGCTTTGGCGTTTTATTCCAAAACGCCAAAGCTTCCCCTACCTTATCCTTCATTTTTTTTTTGTAATTGTGGAAGCTTTGGCGTTTTATTCCAAAATGCCAAAGCTTCCCCTCCAAAATCCACTGCAATGATGCGTTATCCTTCTTTTTTTTTTTGTGATAGTGGAAGCTGTGGCGTTTTATTATAAAACGCCAAAGCTTCCCATCTTTTTTTTTTGTTCAAAACAAAGCTTCCCATCTTGATCCAAAAAAAAATCTGCAATGATCATGTGATTCATATCCTTCGTTTTTTTTAAATATATATGTGGAAACTTTGGCGTTTAATATATAAGTTAGACTCTGCTTGTGCTAACTCAGTGAACGCATGTGACCCTGTTTACACCCTTAAGATGTGCATGATTGGTTTGGACAGAGACAAAGCTTCGGTTTTCTATAAAGATCAATCTACCTCTACAGCCTACATGACCGTGAAATATGGAATCATAAACTTCCTATTATCTATATATTTTTAAAAAAATATAAGATGCTTTGGCGCTTCGGAAGGAAGCGCCAAAGCTTCCTATTATATTTTCTTTTTCTTAAAAAACAAAATATAGGAAGCTTTGGCGCTTCCACATAAAACGCCAAAGCTTCCTATTGTTTTTTTTAAAAAAAAAAAAACTGAAGGCCTTATTTGGCGCTTGTTCAGAGAAACGTCATGCAAGGTTAACGTCAATTATGACGTTTATAATTGTAAGCGCCAAAGCTTTCAAATAATTTTGATTTTAAATTAATAAATAACTATTTTTGGCTCTTCTTTAAAGAAATGCCACAGGAGCTACGCCACTAAAGCCCCTTTTTGTAGTAGTGATGGTTTAAACTTAATATTTTTTAAAAAAAATGTATTAATATATTTTATAAAAATAAATAAATTTATATTATTAAAATTTGATTTACAATTGAAAAATTAAAAATAGAAAAAATAATTTATAAGATATTTTAATAGCACTATTTTAAATATTAAATCTAAAATATTTGTTTTTAGTTTTGAGGGTGAAGATCATATTATGAGGAAAAAAGAGGTTGTGAGATATCAAGCAGAGGATCTAAACCCATCATATTACTTGTTTGTAAATGAAAAATATAATAACACTTAAATGTTATTATAAGTAGAGGATCTAAATCCATCATATTACTTCTAAATTTATTACATTTTAAATTAACAACATTTAAGAATCTTCCTGGGTGCCTAGGTAAACGTCTGAGGATAATTAACGGTTCGCCCTATTCAATATAAGTATAACCTAGGAGGAAGGGAGATTTTGCCTTACCTTTGGATCGTGGGTGAGCCCAACCCCTTTCCAAAAATTTTTGTATCAAAAAAAAAAAAGAAACTAAAAGCACAGGGTTGAATCTGATAATTAAAAGACATTCCCTATGTTTATGTTTATAATCATAGAATGAACCTACATTAAAAGACTAACTATAATTACAGTGGCAGTAATACTTTCACTTGAAAATGTTGGTTTGATCATTTGTTCTTCATCTTCTTCCAATTGTTTTCACTTGTTTCTCTTGAAAACATATAATGCATAATTAAATAAAATGTGATAAAAGTATTCCTGAATGACCCAAAGTTATATCCCCACACATAAGGCATTACCTTTTTCCTCAAAAAATTGAGGGAGAATAGAGTTGTGGTTGTAGTTGTCTCTTTTTAAATGAATATATCTCAGTTATTTTATTACTACTAACTACGATTACGACTACGACTATGTCTACTACGACTACGACTACTACTACAACAACAACTACGACTACGACTACGACTACTACTACGACTACGACTACGATTACTATGACTATGACTACGACTACTACTACGACTACGACTACGACTACAACCACTACGACTACGACTACGACTACTACCACTACTACTACGACTACGACTACTACTACGACTACGACTATGACTACTACTACTACTACTACGACTACGACTACTACCACTACTATGACTATGACTACGACTATTACTACTACTACTACGACTACGACTAAAACTACTACTACAACTACTACTACGACTACGACTAAAACTACTACTACTACCACTACGACTACGACTACCACTACGACTACGACTACTACTACTACTACGACTACAACAACAACTACGACTACGACTACGACTACGACTACATCTAAAACTACTACGAGGGGTGAGCAAATTAGAACCGAAACCGAAAACCGAACCGAACCGAACTCAATTCGGTCTTTTCGGTTCGGTTATTTCGGTTTTCGGTAAAATTTCGGTTTTTATTATTGGGTTAATTCGGTTTTCGGTTTTCGATTCGGTTATTAGAAAAAAATTTCGGTTAAAACCGAAATATATATAATCTATTTATATTTAATATATATTATTTGATAAATGCATGTTTTTATAATTAAATAGGTGTAAATTTTCAATAATATTAGATAAAATCTATAGATATTTTAAATCTAGTTAATTTATTGTATATATTTTATCCCTAAATGTAATCTTAAAGATAAAAAATAATCTTTTTTAAAAATTTAATTATATATATTTTATTTTATAGATAATAAATAAAAAATCGGTTAATTAGGTTATTAACCGAACCGAACCTAAATATTTCGGTTACTTCGGTTCGGTTAATTTGATTAATCGGTTTTCGGTTCGGTTATTAGAATTAGCTTAATTCGGTTTTTCGGTTATTTCGGTTTTTATGGAAAACCGAACCGAAAAACCGAATGCTCACCCCTCTACGACTACGACTACGACTACGGCTACTACGACTACGACTACGACTACGACTACTACTACTACTACGACTACGACTACGACTACGACTAAAACTACTACTACGACTACGACTACGACTACTACTACTACTACTACGACTACGACTACTACTACTACAACTACTACGACTATGACTGCGACTGCGACTGCGACTACGACTACTACTACTACTACTACTACGACTACGACTACTACTACGACGACTACTACTACTACGACTATGACTACTACTACTACTACTACTACGACTACGACTATGACTATGAATACGAATACGACTACGACTACGACTACTACTACTACGACTACGACTACTACTACTACTACGACTACGACTACGACTACGACTACGACTACGACTACGACTACGACTACGACTACGACTACTACTACTACTACTACTACTACTACGACTACGACTACGAATACGACTACGACTACTACTACTACTACTACGACGACTACGAATACGACTACTACGACTACGACTACTACTACTACGACGACTACGAATACGACTACTACTACTACTACGACTATGACTACGACTACTACTACTACTACTACTACTACTACTACTACGACTACTAC
Source organism: Inga oerstediana (assembly GCA_963210345.1). Taxonomy (NCBI): domain Eukaryota; kingdom Viridiplantae; phylum Streptophyta; class Magnoliopsida; order Fabales; family Fabaceae; genus Inga; species Inga oerstediana. The sequence continues at coordinate 34,809,089 of OY723403.1, forward strand.
TACGACTACGACTACTACTACTACTACACTACTGTTATTACTGCTACTGCTACCGCCACCATTACCACACCACTTCCACCACCACCACTACCACCACTACCACTACTACCACCACCACTACTACTACTACAACATACTACTATTGTTGTTATTATTATTATTATTATTATTATTATAAGAAAATGTGTTACTAACCTCGTTAAATGTTTTCAATATGAATTTCCCCCCCAAAAATACTACTACTACTACTGTTGTTATTGTTATTATTATTATTATAAGAAAATGTGTTACTAACCTTGTTAAATGTTTTCAATCTGAATTCCCCCCCAAAAATATTCATATTATTCATCAATAATATGAGATATATTATATTGGTAGTTCACTAATTGATGATTTTTCAATTATTTCTAATGATTTTAGAAAAATGGAAGTTTGAGTGAAAAAAATAACTTATACAAATCATTTACTAATTGTGATCTTCAACCATTTGAAAAACACATTAGGTTACCTTTCTTTCAAAGCATTAAACATCATTATCTGGACGATTGCATCAATCCATGAAAGGACTTCTGCAAAAACACAAGAAGTCACTACTATGTGAAACTTCAAATACTACTTTTAGTGAAATCTAATAGTCACTGTATATAGATTTCTTCATCAAGATCATCACTCAAAATGTATGGTTTACATCTATATGATGTAGATTTAAATTCAAATAGTTAATTATTACCATATTTAAACTAATTTAAACGCACAACAAGTGAGAAAAATGCCTTGCTGTTATGCATAACCCTATGTAATAATAAGTCTTGTGCATGTCAATTGATTTACCCTTTTTTCTCTTAAACCTATAGAACTCACTAGTTCTCAATAGTCCTTTTAACTTGGTAGTAGATCAACTGATTCTCAACTTGATTCTTTCTCAAAGAATTCACTTCCCTTTCCATTACTTTCTTCCATTTTCCCTTGTTATGGCCTCTTGTACATAATGTGACTCATCATCCTCCTTTAGAATAAATGAACATTTTTCTCAGTTATCCCTTATCTCATGAGCTTTTTGCATTTCATATTTATTTGTTTGGTCTCTTTATTGACCATTCTAAGCTCCCATTCTCAAAAAACAATTGAGGATTATTAGCATGTTCTGTACTGCCTTGTCCTTGCGTCTTGCAAATAGATGCAATGTGGTTAGTTTCACCCTTAATTGAAAAACTAATTCACAATAAATGTGGTACTTTTTAATTCTTCTTAGTCATAATTCTATCATCATTTCACTCTTAAAAAACGTAATTCTTATGAGCTCCCACTTACAACCACTATGGGAATTTGTAATCGACCCTTATGGTCTATGAAAACTCAAATTTGATTTTTATTTAGTCCAACACTTATAGGGTATGATAGTGACTTTAGAGGGTACATGGTTAAACTCAAGTCCACATAACTTGATGAAACTAAGGATGTGTGCATGTGTACTAATCCACCAAAAGTGGACTAGATAATACTCTCCCACTCATATTTGGTGGATTAGCATAAGTCATAATATATTTAACCATATCTAATAGCATTCCATTATGCCTTTATAAACTCCTTTTGGTGATGGAGTTCCTTAGATAGTTATTTATTTATTTATCCCTTTTTTTCCACAGAGCTATTTGAAACTGGTCAAATAGATGCTCACTCCTTTGATCAGTTCATAGGACCTTTAAAATTCCTATCTAATTGATTCTCGAACTTCATTCACATATTGTCTAAAGCAACAATCTTCAAACTTCTGTGAAATTAAGTAATAATATGTGAAATCATCAACAAAGGTAATAATTTACCTAGCTCTATGTCTTACCCTCAAACTTATAGAACCACATGGAACGAAATAGAATAATTGCAATGTAAACTCAATTTTAGTATTTTGCTGAAAACTTTTTATTATGCTATTTCTAGAACCAAATTCTATGTCTTTGACTAGTAAGATACGTTTTTAAGTCAATACTTAAATTAGAAGAAATAGTAATGCAATTATACACAAAGAATTTACCAACCAAAGATATTTATTGAAAGAAAGATTGATCAACTATACAATTTTATAGGGTAATTCATACTATTTTGTTTCCCTTATCAAACCATATAGGTCTCGTAACTTTTTCTTTACTAAGCTGACATCTCAACTTCAGTATTACCATGATTATTTGTCAATGACTTGATAACGAATTATTTTTATAAATACTAGATATTTTGATTGTCCCCATTAAGTTTATAAATTATATTCTTGGTAGCCTCTCTTGGCTTAGCCACTCAAATTATCACACACACAGGGTTATTCATAATTTATTTAATCCAATAACTTATCAATAATGTAACATATTTAAGTATACAACATCATGTACTTGTATTATTTCTGACTAGAAAAATAATAACGTTATTGGGTCTATGATCAGAAGAATACGTTTGTACCTCCCATCACACAGATTCCAATTATGTCATTATCATCTATCAAGAAATTCATACAAGTATCTTAAATAAGATGCTCAATTATTACTCTTGAAAGACTCATTTTCTAAGAGCTTCCACTTAGATAGAGCATATGACGCTCTTGAAAGACTCATTTTCTAAGAGCTCCCACTTATAAAGAGTATTTTGACTTTTATTTCTTCATGCTTTCATCAGGTTATATTCATAATGTCTTATTAACCTCTTATCTGAGAATTGGATAAATTTAATAGTTTTTCTAAGTTCTCTATGCATTTCATTTATTCACATTTTAATTTTCAGCAAACAATACTTCCTCTAAAGGGTTAAGTCTCCATCCTTCTCAAACCTAGTTTGACAGGTTCTCGACAACTATTGTTTTTCTAAAGTTGCAAGAATTTTGTGTCTCCTATTATTTCAACAATCTTTCAAATTTTCTAAAAGAAATATCCCATATTTCTTATTCAAATTATATTTGTTTCCTAATAGACACGTTTAGTATATCTTCTTAAATCTCTTATAGTTTTATATATTGGGAATTTGGACTGGGCTTAGGACTTTATTCTTCACTTAAGAGAGGTCTTCACTCTTTACTCAAGGAGTGATATTTTCCTGAACTCCACCATGATCCAAAGTTTAGACATTAGGAAATCTCACCATTTGAGATTTTCCTTCACTTTGATTTGATACTGCTTCTTTAGTATTAGATCCTTCACTTTCACCTCATCGAGGTTTCTCTAGATTCAAATCTTGATATTGACTTTCTTAAGATTTAGGAAATTCAAGTCCTTCTCATGCATCATTTTCTTAGTTCTCTTTTGGTTACTCCCCTTATTCTATTTCAGAATCAATTATAACCTTATTCTGGATTCTTTCATCTTGATCATTTATCAAGATATTCTCTTTCTAGGTTGTCACTCAAAATTTCATATTCCAATAAAAAAATCCCTATCTCATTCGTTATTTAGAGGCTTACATTTCTTTAAGTAATTTATGTTTGGATCAACATTCAATGGCTTTTAACTGAAAAACTTGTTTATTTTCTAAAGCCATCAAGTTCAAGTTTAGAAATATGTTTTTTAATAAAAAAACATTATTCAAAATACTAAAATAAATTTTATTTCAATGCTTTAAAAAAAAACTCTTTTGACTCATTTTTATCTCAATTAAAATGGAATAAATCATTACAAATATTTTAAGAATTTTTTTAAAACAAATAAAAATCATTATAATAGCACTGAAAACGTTCAAAAATAGGTTCAAATATATTTCAAAATTGACATATTGTATGTCAAAATATAGATAATGAATTTAGGGATTTTTAGAAATAAATCGTGTCAGTGCCCAAACACTCTTACACGCATCTCTAGAAGGAGGGGAAAAGAAAAATCCTGGGAAAAAAAATAAAATCCAGAAGAACCCCATTTTCATCACAGGGAGAAGCAAGAAACTGGCATCTGCGCCACACCAATCCGTTCCTGGGTTCGATCCCAGGAAACGGAAGGTGTAAAGAATTTCCATTGGGAGCTCTCTCCCCTGGGATGCCTTAAAGAGGTGAATTCCTGTCGGGCCTATCAGATTGGGGGCGCCAGGACTAGTCGGTTGTCGGGGGCCCATGTCAGTAAATCCGGCGTTGGCCTTCAGGTTAACGCCGGATACCTGGAAGGTGGGTGTACCGAAGGCCAAAAATGATCCATTGCATAAACCATCAAAAAGAAGAAGAAGAAGCAAGAAACTGGTGGTCACGTGGCAGTCAAAAGTTTTCTTTTCTTTTCTCTTCTCTAAGCTCTGGCCCAGCAGCCTAGAACCCTTTATATATATATATATATATATAGCCAAAACGTATTGCTGAGTCCAGAATGGCTTTTTTTTTGTTTTTAACGATGCGTTTCATTTAACGCACAAAACCCTCTGAAGGTGAAATGACTTGCCGTTTCTGGTTTAGGCAAAACATCTTGTTGTTTTGCTTCATCTTTAACCACCATCTTCAACCTTCATCTACACATTGAGACCTATTTTTAAAGTTGGCCCAGTCTCAAAAAACATACTTTCTCAGTTTTGTTTTCTATGGCGAGTTCTTGGACCCATTTCTTTTATTCTAGATTCTATGATGACATATACCATGTGCTCTACATTTGTATACCATTTTTGTAGCCTAAATCATAAGTTTCTGAAGAACCCAAGTACTAGAATGACAAACTGTCAAAGCCGTGTGTTCCAGCGCGTTCCAATGAAAACTTCATATACTATATATATTTTTTTATTTAAAAAAATATAACACAGACCTGGAAAAAGGAAAAACACATAGGCCCGTGGCTTATAGATATATACACATTCCAGCGATAGTTTTCAATAAACTCAGGCATACATATACATATATATAAGGCAGAAACTTTCACGAACCAAACAACTAAGGGCAATAAAAAAAAAATTGATTTAGTCAAAGCTTAATTTCGTAAAGGGAACAGTCAAGAATGATGGTATTCATGTTGTTTCCTATCTGTTTCATGCATGGTTCTAAATTTTCACAGTTCATGTCTTTCAAAACATTCACACACACTGTTAAGGAACCCAAGAAACACAAGTTTTGCATAACCCGAAAACGGAAAATATAAACTGTTGGACTACCCAGTTTTTTTTTAAAGGAAAAAAAAAAAAAAATAGAAATATTCAATGTATAACCACAAAAGGAATGTCATAGAACAAAGACCAGAGACTCATGCAGGCGATGTACTCATATACCCTGGCATAACCATTGAAAAATTAAGGCAGCAACGAAAGAGACAAATAATATTATATGTGTCTCAAGAATCACTAAATATAAAAAGCTAATTTAACTACATGATTTTACATCAGTTACTTAAAGAACATAAGTGATAATTCATGTGATGTAATTTCGCTTCTGTTTTATATGTGATTGATGCCGTAATGTACAATATAACATCAGTTACTTGAAAAACTGAAGTGATAATTCATGTGACATAAATTTAACTTATATTTTAAGTGTAACTGACGTCGCAAAGTATAATATAACATCAAATATATATTCAATTGATGTCGTAATTAAGATGCTATAACAATAATAATTATGGAATCAGTTTAGTAAGCACTAAAAGTTATAATTAAGATGGAGGTTTGGAATTTAATTGTGAAATAAATAAATTGAAATATAACATATCATAATTGTAATTAACTACTATAAATAAATTTTTAAAAATAATTTTCCCAAAATATAATTATATTATAGTTGTATTATAAATGACTTTTTTTAACTGTGTCATTTATAGTTTAAAAACTGAACCTAGTTAATTATTAAAAAAAATTAAATGATGGATCATTTATGGGTGGAACTTGACCCATAATTTATAATTTATTTATTCAGCTTGCTTATAATATTATGTCTTATCAAAACTTAAAGGCTTAATTTTCACTCACATTATTCTAAGAAAATCTTAGAAATAAGTTACTTTTATTTGGCAAATTTTTTTATTAAAAAAACAGGGGATCTATGGTGTCAAAGCAACTCCACCCGACGCCATAGACAATCAGCGAGAAGGCAATAGCAATTCACTCAGTTCTCTATGGCGTCGGTTTCAAATCAACAGACGCCCTAATTCCATTCAAAGAAACAGATATGGCGTCAGTTTCCAACCCATTCGATGCCCTAATTCATTCAACAAAAAACCCTCTTCTAACTTCAAATTCACGGCTTTTCAAATTCGCGCCCTAATCCCTTCGTCACTGTTGCATCGCGGCTTCCAGATTGTTGTGGGAGTCTTTATCGCGAACTCATTCAAGCTGATGTTTGTCTTCTCTGTGATGTCGTGGATCTCGATTTTCCTCCAATTTGCAAGGTCGCAGGGGACTGGTGAGTAGTTGTTGCACACAGGATTGCACACAGGATGTGTTTCCAAGAGTAGTTCTCGTGTTGTTCTGTTTTGTTTCTTGAATTATAACACGTTTCTGTTTGGTTCTATAAGCATTCCACTAGGTTCTGGTTTTCATTGCGTTTTGAAGAGTTCTTTTGTGATGCTTTCTGTTAGAATAACGTTGATTTCTGGTTTTCTTTTAGTTTCCAAGATTTCTTTATGATGCTCTGTTTTGTTTCTGGTTTTGGGGTCCTCTCAATATGTGTTAGACTTTGTTGCTGGAATCATATACTCAAATGCACAAACCTTAATCAAGTCGTCCATGATTCAGCCTGTGGGGGAGTGTGTCAAGACTTGTGTAAGTTAGAGAATTTATATTATTGCTGATGTTTGAAGGGATTAATCCAGGACGGAGATGTAATAATGTGTTCTCTGACCGTAGTCATCTTCCTGGTATGAACCCCAATTAATTTGTCATATTAACGTTGAGTCTAAATAATGGAGGTTAGAGTCACCTCGTTTAACATTATAAATCTCACAGTGAATCGAAGAAAATATTCTCACAGTAAATATAAATTTCATGACCCTCGTTTAACATTATATAAATCTCACATTATAAAAATTAGTGGTAAGAAGAAAATATATATAGTCTTAACATTAGAGATTCCCCTCGGTATAGATGTGCAAGCGTGAGTAGTGTGAGTTGGGTGGACAAGTTAACTACGGTATTTGGTTAGCTGCCCCCAAAATTATTTTTCTCCAAGTATAGATGTGCCAACTTAGTACAGTTGCTCAGAGAATTTAGAAACTCCCAGCCTTTTGAAGAATTACTCCCCAAACTATTAACACTGACCTCTAAAACTGAGATGTCATGCAGCTTTCTGAAATTTTTCCAAGAATTGGAGATTAGGGAGGTTGATAAACATATTGGCTGGTAGAGAGCCATTGAATTGATTAGATGTATTTTTGATGCCATTGAATAGATCAGATGGCAGCATGATGCTTGTGAGAGATGACAAATTGTAAATAGCAGAAGGAATTGCACCTGAAAACTTGTTGGCAGCGACATTAAATATTTCCAATTTCAAGGCAACCTATATCTTCAGGTATATTTCCCTCCAAGTTATTGGTATCCAAAGACAGAATCCTAAGAGAAGTAAGATTCCACAAGGAAGATGGGATTTGTCCGTTGAAATTGTTTACAAGTAGATACAAACCTTCAAGATTATGAAGAGAGCCAATCTCCATTGGTATTTTGCCAATGAGATGATTCCCTCCAAATGCTAAGAGCTTGAGGTTAGAGCAATTTGTGACATTGATTGGAAATTCTCCCGTCAATGTGTTATTTTGGATATAAAGATCCTGTAGTGGGAACAAAAGACCCAATTCTTGTGGAATTTCTCCGTGGAAATTATTGTTGTTAAAATCAATAATGTCAAATCATTTACTCAAATCATCTACATTGGCTTTGAATCTATATTCTGTAAATATAATACTGGCTCAATGCTATCAAGATAATAGTTGCTGAGTTAATAATTGCTTATTTGATTGAGTTGCTTGATTGCTTTGTGCCTTCATTGAAGCCTCAATTTGCTGTCAAGACTTTCTTTCCCTACAGATTTGTATTGAAATATGGTGTTTGAAATTGCCGATAATACACTGCTGTGATAAGCTCTCTTGCTGTCACTAAAATATTACACTGTGAGTTAATAGTTGTTGAATTTGCTTGTCATTAAAGGCTCCATGCTGTCAAAATAATCATTGTTAGTTGCGCCACAAATTATTCTAGTGGTCTTGGAACAAAATCAATTATGGCCACCTACTTAGTTTTGGCTACTAGTCTACTAAATTACAGCCAGAAAAAAATCTTTTAACCTAATACTTGAACTTGTGTTCATTACTATTTAACCATGATTTATGGTTCCTTTGGAAGCTCATTACTGTGATTTTCAGCTTGGTAAAAGCCTTGAATCTTGATCTGACTTGAGTATTCTAAAACAAGCTAGAATCAAAAGCTGATTTTCTTGACTAGAAGGACAATGAATTATAAGATGGATTAGGAAGACAATGAATTACGTATATATAAATGAATTACAATATATCTCTAATGTATCCATTAGACATTGCTTCATGCTAAAGTTGTTCTTTTTCTTTTGTGTTCACCTTGTAACTATGGAGAATTCTACTACAAATATAATTTTCGGTTGGCTAAGATAGAGCAATTGAAGACGCATTGGAGAATTTTATTTAGGTAATTTTAAAATACCCATTCTCTTGCTAAGAAGGCTAGTTCATCAAGTTACAGCTGAGGTATGAATAACCTTGTGCTTTTCTATCATTCCCTAATTAAAATGGTATGCATCTTCAATTTTTTTTATTACTTATTGATTTATTAATTAGAAACTACAATAATCAAAGGATTCTTTCCATTCAAATTCTCAACAAGCAATTAGACCCAGTGTCAAACCAAAGCAAAATGACTTGAGACGGTTGGCTTTATTTGTTGTCGATATGGACGACTTCATTGCATTGAATGTGAGTAAGGAGATTGTAGGGCACCGTTTTGAATTAAAGATATTCAAGCGGGATGTTTTTGACCTCATTTCTTTTGATTGGTTGAACATATCAATTATTCAACTTTTTCTTAAGTAAGTATGCATTTTTTTTTGAATTTAACATTTAATTTTTTTTTATTTCTTTACTAACTTATTCCCATTTCATAGGTATCTCCACAATCTCTGCAAAGAATTGGCTAAAATTAATAATTATGGATTCTTGTGCCCACATTCTATTCAATCTTCTGGAAACAATAATGTAAGTGAGAGAACATCATATATTGGAAGGACAATTAAAGAAGGGAATAAAAAGTGTTGGTTTGCACCATTTATAGAAAGGTATTTATTTCTAATTCATTTATCACTTAAGTAAAAACTTTCTTAACGATATAATATTAATATGAATTCATATTATAGTAACCATTAGAGGCTCGCTGTTATTTGCCCACATGAACGTACTATATATTGGTTTTGTTCTTTACAATGGGCAGTGAGTGAAGATATGAAGTAGGTGTTTGAAACGTAAGTTTTCTGTAAAACTCTGTTTTATAATATTTGAATATATCATTCTCTTACAATTCTTTAATAATAGGTCTTTGAAGATGCATTCTATGCTGGTGGGAAAGAATGGCCAAAGTGATGTCAATTGGGTCCTTTTGAAGGTAAATACTTTAAATTTACATAATAGATTGATGAATTATATTATTGGTTTACTGAATTTGATTGTTCTCGTTTGTATACATTCAAGTGCCACAAACAACTCAAAAGTTTTGAGTGCGGATATTATGTGATGTGGTATATGTATGAAATCATCACTGAGGGCATTACTAACTCATTTAACAAGGTAGTAATATATATATGTTATAATTTTAGTTTAGACTTTGGTTTTCTTATAATATTACTTACCTACAGATTTTTTGAATTTGCAGCATTTTCGAAGTTTGGAATCATATTCTGAAGCGCAAATAAGAGAGATATGCGACATTTGGTCTGAATACTTTTTACATTTAACAAAAATAGAGTAGAATGATAAGTTGTACATGATTCTCTTTGGTAATTTGATAATATTAGATACACGCTGTTGTTTTGACCAATTATTTATGTCATATATTGGTTGCAAGACTTATATTGTTGTACATTTTTTTGGTCTTCATTGCATTGATGTACATTGGCTTTATATGATAGCAGGTTCTTGAAAGAGGAGTTAATATATATAAATTTAGCTCTTTTTTAAAAAATATTACAATTATGGCGTCAGTTATGTTTGTATAAAATATTACAATTATGGCATCATCAGTTATGACCATAACTGATGCCGTAATTGGTAATTATGACAACAATTTAGATAAAAAGACACCATAAACAACATAATTACGTCTTTATTATGGAATCGGTTGAGCAAATGCAAGAGGCCATAATAGTCACTTACGGTGTCGGTTTAGTTATAATGTGATGCCATAATATATTCATTTACGGTGTCATATCTTGAGCAACTGACTCCGTAATATATTCATTTATGACGTCATGTCTTAAGCAAGTGACGCCGTAATATATATTTTTCGCTACGGCTAATTCTACTAAACCTTATAGGCTGTGGCGAAAATGTGATTTTAACTGATGCCAAATTAACTTTTTGCACTAGTGAATGTCTCTGATACCATGTAAAGAATTTTGGGTGTACTTGGAATCCGTAGACTCGCTGAAGTATCCACACGAAACTGGAGCACCGATGCAGACCCCGATTACGTTGCACAGCAAATACACCAAAGAGAGAAAGAGAAGAGAACATTCTTATGAGAAAATCTTTTAGAGGGAGAATTGTATATTATATCATGATTAGTCTTCTCCCTTAATCTCACACCTTATATATATAGTGTACGTATGGTTATATAGGAATAGATGTAACCCTTAAACGTACGATTACATAGGAATAGATGCAACCTTTAAAACACAAATGGTATGACTCTTTATAACCCATGTCTCTTCATGAAACCCCTCTTGAATTGGGTTTGGGTCCTAATCCACCGAGGATGGACTAGTATATTCCAACATATTTAATTTAAGGAGGTTAATAAAGTTAAAATAAATGGGCTAATTATAACATATGGACATGATTTCTCTTTTAAATATTTATGTGAGTTTATAAGTTGAGTAAATTTGTCTAAAGAAAAGTGATCAATATAAGAGATGAAATGAAAAGAAAAAGTCACAGCTCAAAACATGGTCTTATGTATTTAGGACCAAAATTTACTTCTAAATTACCTCTTTGAAGTGGAGGGAGCATTATCAGTTATTCTGTAAATATATTTAACATTCTGTATATAACTATATATGTATATTCTGTGCATGCGTCATAAATCTTCTTTCCATTATGAATCGAATGATCATATACCGAATCCTTCTGGATGCCAAACTAATGTAAAAGCCGATCGTTTATTATTGGTGGTTGATATATATATCTACATAGTACGTACATAGATATACAGATACCTTATTAGAAGAGAATTATATAACAAAACACAGCTTTATATATAACCGGCAAGATACCTCCCTAAAAATTAAACTTCAACCAGAACTCATCATGTCTTTGAAATGGTTTTTCACAGACACATTAGTGAGACTAAAGCCTCCATCGATCACCAAGTTAAGTCCACTCACATACTGTGATTCATCGCTTCCGAGATACATAACTGCTTCTGCAACATCCTCAGCCTTCAGAATCACTCCCTTGAGATTCCCAGCTTCTGAAAATACCTTTTCTAGGTCTTCCTTCTTCATCCCTATCTCCTTCACTGCCATCGGCGACGCCACCCCGTACGGCGATACGCAGTTCACTCTGATGCCGTGCTCGCCAAGTTCCACGCTGAGGTTCTTCGTCAGTCCCACCACCGCGTACTTCGACGCCACGTAATCGTGTGCCACCGCGCCGTGGGTTACGGACGCTACGCTTGCCGTGAAGATGATGCATCCTTTCTTCTCCGGGATCATAACCCTAGCGGCGTGTTTGGCCACTAGGAAGCATCCGTACACATTGATGGAGAAAACTTTGTTGAAGAAGTCTTCGTTGATGGCGAGGACGGAAGTGCTTGGATTGCCAAAGACGCCGGCGTTGCTGTATACTATGTCGAGCTTGCCGTGCTTTGAGATTGTGGCGTTGATCGCGGATTCGACGTCGGAGTCGCTGGTGACGTCGCAGTGGACGTAGGAAATATCGGCTCCGCCGTCCGTGGAGGAGCTTATTTTGTCACAGACGGAACGGCCGAGTTCATCTTGAACGTCGGCGATGACGACCTTGGCACCATTACGGGCAAAAGCCTTGGCTGTGGCGGCGCCGATTCCGCTGGCACCACCGGTTATGAAAGCCACCTTACCTTCTAACCTGTACAGATCGGCAATTACATTGTTTTCCGAAAATTAATCAAGAGACAAAAATTTAAGGTTCTATTTGGATTACTTTTATAGAACATATTTAGGAGAAAAGTGATTTAAATGAATAAATTTTGAATATAATAGATTTAATGAAAAAAATATTAGTGAACCGATTTTGTGAAAAAAGTGATTATTGGTGGATTGTTAGAACTTCGAATTTAATATTTATAGTGTGAAAAAGTGAGTGTGTGGATAACTTATACCAAAAACCTTTATTTTGGTGAAAATTATATTACAAAAAATTATTGAGTGTTTGGGTTGGTTTTCTCCCATGGTCATGATTTTCTTTTAAATAAGTGATTTTCAGAAGCATCCAAACACACACTAAGTACTTGTTTGTCCTAAGTAATCATTTGTACATTTTACAAACTCTCGTATGTATACCTCCCCATACATGGTAAAACCATTTAAAATAATTTAAACCAATCAAATTAAATACTAATTATTACTAACATTATATTGTCTCAGAAAACAAGTATGGGATCAATTGAAGTAGTGGTAGGTTGGATTTGGGATTACCTCTTAGTGGCGATTGGAGAGATTGATGAAGACCCTCCTTCCATCTTTTTGTTCTTCTTCTCAGGTTTAGAAGCCCAAATTACATATATGTTGTCTATGTTATATCAAAGCAGCTACATAGGCGTATTTATATACTAAAGCAACCATTCAATTAAGAAGGCCCTTGATTAGAAGAATGATGTGAGGGAGGATGAATATATATATATTTTTTTGAATTTCTTCCTCTGGTATCCCACACCCGAAGGTGCAGACTAATCCGGAGTCGCCCCTTGGGAGGGACTTCCCAGGTGGCGGGAGGGAATCTTTGCCTCCCTTGTCTCAACCACCGGACCAAGCCCCC